>CM057171.1:4655616-4676038 GCA_029962745.1 Echinometra lucunter
TTCTTACAGGTAATAATGATTTCACATAGTTGATTTGATTATTTTGAAGTGATTATACATTCTTACTGCTAGTTTTGTTAAGACCCTATGCTATGCTACACCTATGTTTTGTTTACGTCTTTCACTACTTTTGTGATTAGATGTGAGCCATCCTGGGAAAATGGGTATTATACGTGAAATTTTGGATTTTGAGTTTTTTATGCTTATAGGTACTTGGACACATGTGCAATGTGTATATAAAATATCAGAGTGTAATTCACATGTTTCTTCTAGATATAGCCACTTGAATGCCCCCCCCCCCCCCTTCCCCCCCCCCCTCACGCGCGCAATTAGGCTGTTTCGGCCTTTTACCCTTATGAATCAGGCAAATTATGTTTGTTTGATGTTGATGGAAAGGTGGAGGGGTGTTGTGCAACCCAATGTTGTATTCATTTCTTTGTTTTAAAAGATTCATGCAAATGTAAATGCAAGCATGTGACGTGCACGCACACCCAACCCCACACTCACACACACTCACCCACACACGCACATGCAGATATTATACCAAAACATCACTTATGAAAAGTGCAATTTTAAGAGTTTTTATTTTTTAGTGCAAAAAAGAGGGAGGGGTTCACCCAATATCATTTCATGAACCCACACACACACACTGTCACCCCCTCCCCCCCCCCACACACACAGCAGATAATATTATACTTAAACATCACCTATGAAAAGTTCACGCAATTTCAAGTTTTCATTTGCCAGTGCAAGAGAGAGTATGGGAGCAGTTCACCCCATCTCATTTCATGAACAAACCCCCCCCCCCCACACACACACACACCCTAACACCTATCCTCCAACTGCATTACAAACAAGTGCCCCCCATACACACACACACACACACACCCTTGCACAAAACATGCACGCCCTAATCTGCACCTCACAAATATATGATATGCACACACAAGAAAACAGGTCTACCACAATCATACATACATGTGTACATAAAATTCTAAAATCAAAACTGGGTTGTTATGCTTACTTAAAAGTATCTTTCAGTGAAACCTTGGTCAATTCTGCTTTAAAACAAAAACAAATAAAAGCATTGTAAATTCAGGTGGGAGGAGGAGGTTGGGGTAATTTCATCGTGAACTGTCAACGTCAGATGCAATTGCTGACTTTGGTCTTTGTGATATTACCTCTTCTAGCCCTTACTCCTTCACCTCCTCGACATCAGGCTTTTACTTTCAGATACTAGTATCTAATTTGTGATCTTGCTCATTTATTTCTGCTTCAATTTAAAAGTAAAAGAAAATAAATTAATGTGCATACAATCCGGTTATAATTTATACAATGTGCAAATTGTAAGTAGCAATAATCACAGAGAAACAGTACTTGCATATGGTAAATATTGGTTCTTCAACTATTTTTTCCACACATTTCACAAATTGAGTGCATTACATGTACAAGCATTTTATACTGTAAGTAGATTAACTTCCTCGAGACTTCATATCTGGAAGTAAAAGAGAATGTAGCAGTTTCTCTGTGTCCTTTTCTGCTAACGTCAAGCGTGTATAAATTTTGGAAGAAACTCGAAAGTGAGGAAGCAAGGCAAACTACATGTAGCTGGTCATGAGGATAGTTTTGCATATTTCAAAGTCAAATTGAAGGATTTAGTGCACACTTTAGGTGGATTTTGTGGAAATTTTTCATTTAAAAAAAATAAAAATTTTTAACCAAAAAAAAATGGGGGGGGGGGGGGGGGCAAATGTCCCCTGCTGTGTACAGTCATGCCTGCTGGTCAAACTTTATCAACACTGGATTATAAAACAGAATGTACTGGTGTCTTTGGTCGGTGTTCATCTATGTACACATCAAGCGGTTGTCTATCACACTAGCTGTAATCACAATACAATGCCTTAGCCAAGTGGAGATGGCATCCTCCTCTGACAGCGAAAAAAAAAAAAATCAGCAAAAAAAGTAACCTTTTTTGTACACTTCGAAGAATGGAAACTATTGTAATTTTTCCTTCCATCAAACACTCACACAGAACACAGTTTCCTACTGTTCCATTTCCTCTGCCAGCCACAAAGGGTGAGGTGAGAGGTCTGCCTTGTCCTCTTCCAGGAATGGGCAGATCTCTTTCCACAGGTCCCTTTTGCAGTCCAGGGAAAGTCCAGCTGCTGGCTTGAGTGGGGGCATCATCTGCAGAAATACTGGGTTGTTGGGAGAGTTCATCAGAAGGGAGAACCTCTCTTCTTTTTCCTTGCTGGATTTCTTGGCTCTTAACAACACCTGGTTCTGACTCAAACCTACATGAATGAGAATACCAAATGATTAGTTCCCTAATATTATATTAAACTGTGACAAGTATAGCCTTGTCTTTTGTTTTCCTTTTGACAACATGTACCAAGTGTATGATTGACAATGTAACAGACGACACAGTCATTTCTCCAATTAGAGTTTCCATTACAATTTTCATGTCAATTAGTTTCTAGATTGAAGACTTCTGCTCAAATGGTGAAAGAAGGCGAAATTTAAGTAATATCAAATTTTAAGGGTCATCATTACAACAACAACAACAAACAAAAAAAAAACAAGGAGTGGAAAAGCCCAGAATAATAAGATTGTGGGGAAAAGTGAATCCTCAAAAAGAAGAAAAGGAAAAAAAAAACCTATTTTGTACATTTTTTCTGTACCTACCAACAAGAAACCTAAGAAATTGGGACAAAATTTTGCATAGTTGAAAGGCATGCTTTAGAACTGTGAGCCACAATGTACATGTTGACTACCATTACTACTAGGCACACAATTAAAAAAACAAACAAAATGTACCTGAAGAAGTGGTATTGGCGAATCCAAGAGGCCTGATTATGCCTTCAAGTATTGTTGCCAACTGTAGGTCGGTACAAGAGTTTCAGGCTGGACAAACGCAGGTTCAAGGAATATATCCTAAAGGCACTGGACAGCTTCAGCCTTTCTGTGAACATAAATCACATCAAACAGGTTCATGTTGTCATTCAATACTCAGACAATGCATGGCATGAGTGTGATGGTAACTGTAACAGCATTTCAACATAAATTGATTGAAATGAAAAGTCTTTTTATTGTTTCGATTAGAGTTCAAACACATTTCATTATGTTGTTTCATTTTCATTTTTAACCTATATGTATGTAAATAACTTGTCATCTTTAAAGATTAATAGCTTGTAACCTTTTTGTTTTTTTCAAAACTTAACTTTGACATACAACACATGCTAATAAAAACCAAGGGGAAAAATGTGTTGGCATAACCCCACTTACCATAAAATTACCCCCCCCCCCCCCCCCGCCAATTTCCATAAGAAATTGTGCAGTCGTCACAAAAAATCTTCATAAAGCAATCAGAAGAAAAGGCCTACAGATACTAGTACATACAAAAAGAATGTGTGCTCTTTTCAATGTTTGAAGCGTGTGTTACTATTGTGTATAATATGCCTATTGCTTGGTAGAAATAAAAAAATCTGACTGACCTACCTATTTAGTACCTAAAGCAGTCCACTGGTCTGGGCCTTCCATGGTTCCGAGTACATTTTTCGGCAAAAATGGTACAGTGCTATTTTCAGCATTGACTACACCAACACATTTACAGCTGCCGTGTGAATCCATGTGTCTGCAATACAACAAAGTAGAATGTGACATTCATATTGATAGCAAAATATGCTGGAAAAAATCAATTTACATCACCCTAGACCATACACCTCAACTATGTAAGTCTACACACAAGCAAAATTAACGTCAGGCTTGATTATTAAACATCAGAAACATTTCTTGGAATATTGGGAGAGTGTAATTTTGTTAAGATTTCATCTAATAAACGTAATGAAAAATTCAACTCAGCTACATCTCGTTAAACAGAATTTTAATATTTCACTAATCTTGTATCTAATTTGGCCTAACTTTTAGTCTAACTTGTTAGACTTGCTAACTTTAAAAAAAAAAACGTACTGGCTATAGCATAGAGCACGAAAAAAAAAATCAATTCATAGTACATCTCATAAACTCATTTGACAGAAATGAGTAAGAATATGAACATGAGGTATTTTTTAGAGAAAGAAAAAAATTCTTTCACCGACCAACAAGCTAAACTAAGTTTTTTTTTATACGATACCCTCTGGCATTCGATAATGCATAAATCCCCATCTAAATTTTTGTCCTCTCAAGTGAAGAAAGGACTTGCTCGGCAGGGTACCTGCGAGCTGCAACAGCCAACGGCAGGGCGACCCGAACCTGCCGGCTCGCCAGGCATAGATCTAGAGCTACACAACCTAACATTACAATGCCTAGTAACAAGCTAGGCTAGCACTATCACTTTAGCAGTTTTTGGTTTTTGTTTTAATTTGATTTGCGAGTGGTTCGCACATCCCGTTTAAGTTACATTCATTCTTGACAGGCTGTGTCAAGTCAGCCAACAATAAGCTAGCCAACAAGAAGCCAGCCCACAATTCCAGCCCACACTAGTTTATATCGGATACGAGATTATGTGTAAATTCAAGATTGTTTCTGGCTGCGTTACTGGACAACTTTGGGGTGGTTCCAAGGGGGTACCCCCTCTTTCAATCCATCACAGTGAAATTTTGACCACGGGTCAAGTTTCACTAGCCCCACCCCCTAGATTTTCCATGTTATTACGGTCTGAAGGAGAAAATATGGAAAAAAGAAGCAACTTTAAGCATGATAAGAACATCAATAGGGGCAAAATGGTAGATGGTTCCCGAAAAACCTTTGGGGTGTTTGTAGGGGAGTACCCCCTCTTTCAATCCATCACAGAGAAATTGTGACCACTGGTCAAGTTTCACTAGCCCCACCCCTAGATTTTCCATGTTATTACGGTCTGAAGGAGAAAATATGGAAAAAAGAAGCAACTTTAAGCATGATAAGAACATCAATAGGGGCAAAATGGTAGATTGTTCCCGAAAAACCTTTGGGGTGTTTGTAGGGGAGTACCCCTTCTTTCAATCCCTCACAGTGAAATTGTGACCACTGGTCAAGTTTTACTAGCTCCACCCCCTAGATTTTCCATGCTATTACGGTCTTGAGGAGAATTTTTTTTTAAAAAAGCAGCTATAAGCATGATAAGAACATCGATTGTGGGAAAATGATAGATTGTCCCTGAAAACCTTTAAGATGTTTGTAGGGGGGTACCCCCTCTTTCAATCCATCACAGTGAATTCGTGACCACTGGTCAAGTTTTACTAGCCCCACCCCCTAGATTTTCCATGTTATTACGGTCTGAAGGAAAAAATACGGAAAAAAGAAGCAACTTAAAGCATAAGAACATCAATTGGGGCAAAATGGTAGATTGTTCCTGGAAAACGTTTGGGGTGTTTGTAGGGGGGTACACCTTCTTTCAATCCACCACAGTGAAAATGTGACCACTGGTCAAGTTTCACTAGCCCCACCCCCTAGAAAGGGAGCAAAAAAGAAAAGTCTGCCGAGGAAGATGACGTCATCGAAGCAATAAAACTGAATTGCAAACGACGACCGAATGCTGTAATGAGTCAAGTAAACAAAGTTGCAATTTTCCACAGAGATATGCAAACACTGCTCGACGGACAATGGTTAAATGATGTCATCATCGACGGCTATCTAGAGATGGTACATCTGAAGTCCAGGACTGACGATGGTCTACCAAAGATATACCCGTTCATCTCACAGTGGTACCGACAACAGGGCTGCCAACACTCACGCATTGAGCGTGAGACTCACTCAATTCACCCATTTCTCACGCTCTCACGCTAATCATGAAATTTCTCACTCACGAATCTGAAATAACTAAATATAATAATAAAAAAAAAATAGATTTCAAACTTACTGTTGAAATAATGGAATATTTAGCCAAAAGTAGATAAATTAGATATACTATATTCCTAAAATGATCCTGCAGAAGTCTATAATTTCAATATGTTTTGCTCGCTTGCTTCGCTCGCTAGCTTAGATTTGATTATTCATTACCTGCACAAACAAATTACCCCTCCCCGCTTTTGTAGATATGCACAAAGTAGAATATTTCACTAAACAAAGACTCACGAGCTAGGTATTAACTTCAATCAAGATCCATATGAATGGCTTGACATCTTCAGCGCCAATTATGAGAACAATTTAACAATTTTGAAGCGATCCTTTATTCTTTTATTAGAAAAGGTGGAGACGAAAATCTGAAAACCACTGAAGTGTAACATCACTGTACCAACTTTAGTATCTATTTTCTCAAGAAGAGGCCAACCGGTGAATGCAAAGCAAAAAGCGAGGTAATAAGCTAGAAATTTTGCACCCTTTCCCTCTAATTCTGTCGATGTTGGCCTACTTCCGTGAAAATTCTGATCTGCACCTTGGAACTATAAGTGCCCAAGATGCATTTGTTGTCAATATAGAGAAGTATATTGAAAATATCATTTTATCATTTATAACCTTACCAAATACTGGCGTAAATTGTAGTACGAGTCCAGTGTTGTTTTCATTATCTACAAATTTAGTTAACTATAAATCTATCAACGAACACGGCCTCCTCATTCGTTTGAAAAAGAATCCAGGACTGTGTCACTGTGGATCTACATAAAACACCTCATCCATGGGAAGAGGTGCAGAAATTAGAATCAATATGAGAATCTCCTCCTTCTAATTTAATTACCCTTTTCATAATGGGATTCCGCTGAATACACTAGTTTTGTTTAGCGTCAACTTTTAGACGGATGCCAATGAAGATGATTCTCATAATTTTTGCTCGCTCGCTGCGCTCGCTCGCAGTTACCCTAAATATTGTGCCTTGTGCTCTGGAGTCGAGGCCCAACAAAGTCCCGTATTTCAGTATCGAAAATCTGGTCACCCTGACCCTAACATGACCGCCCCGTGCACATAATGACAATGAAGATGGCAACAGAGGAGGCTTGATACAAGAAATTCTCTGTTTGGATGCTTACTTGTTGCATCTTCCCATCATCTGCACCCAAGAGTACCTACATCCAAAACCTGGGTCAAACAGAGAAGGGAACCAAATAAAGACATGCTTGGCATTTCAACAAGTGGGTATTCTATGTTTATCACTTTCTTTGCATGTAAAATTGTATATTTTTTTTCTCTTCATAATGCCTTTAGGTATATATTAAAATACTCTATAAAGTATGCACCAGATCTTGAAAAATAAAAAAGCTCCACACCGTAGGAGGGGGGTCGCCCCCACACCCTCCCCCACTCCCTCGCTTCGCTCGGTCGGAATTGGTCGCTTCGCTCCCTCGCACTTCGCTTCTCGTATAATCTCACTCTCAACTATTATCCAATGTTGGCAGCCCTGCGACAAGCAACGTTGAGAGGTGAGGCGTCACTGGTCAGGTGGTCAAAGAACACAGATCTAGCAGAATACGACTGGTTGCTGTTTCCAGTGAATAAAAGTGGCCACTGGTTCCTCATCGGCATTAACCCGAAAACGAAGACGATGACTTCACGCTTCATGCACAAAATGACACAGAAATGGAACTAGCAGTAGCAGTGTTGAAAAACCAATGGAGGAAGAAGTATGGATTGCCATTTGAGTGCCAGTTAGAGGTGATGCCAGTTCCACGTCAGAACAATTCTGATGACTGCGGAGTGTACCTGAGTTACTTTGCATACTACTTGAGTGTGGAAAAGGATGCCAAAGAAATACCTGATATAGACTCCGAGGAATACAGGCGTACTATGATCTTAGACCTGTATAGGGGTTCTTTTACACCTTAGTCATGTTAGTCGTGTACTCATGGTAGACGGATTGTCAATGAATATCAATGTCTTGAAATTGTAATCCGAATTTCAACTCATGCAAGGAAATGCTACCTTAACTATTAGCAAGGTCAACACTTTGTATCCACGGCATTACAATCTTTTAGAACTGGTGCGCCAACGAGTTCATAAAGGAACGAGACACACATCCTCGCAACAGTGGGGTATATGATCGCACAGATGTGGAAAAAGATCCCTGACCATTGTGGATATGATTTTTTTTTTATCGCCTGCTTTGTCATCTACTTTAACAAATAAGTTGTACGAATTACAAGCGTAATACCCCATAAGCTACTAAATTTTGTTATGTTTTAAGTGACAGCTAAAAGAGCACAACTGTATAAAGTATATGAATAAAGACGATATAAGTATCATAGAGATACGATCGGACGTTTGAAACCAATGATATTACTCAACATCGAATACACATTAAAAAGTGAGAGTAAGGTAGTAGTTCGTAAAGTCACATAAGAGTATCGTTTTAAAAACAGAATCTGCAAAATAATGGACATCCTCATCGTCGGGAGACAATTTCATGCTCTTGAAACATTTAGTCATAATTTGATGATAGATTGTCAAGTATATTACCCTCTCATCTACTACATCGATTTACTGTCGTATAACCCTACATACACAATTGTTCCAAGGTCAATTGCATGACTTGCAATACTTTCCCCGAGATACTTTTACGATATTACATGTGAAAAAAGCACTCATTAATCATGTTAATATTACTTTCATCAAATAACTTTGAAATGTCGCCTAACAAATAGTCATTTACTCAGAAAAAATATATGAAATAGGACCTACATGTAGAAGGGATGTGAGAATGAAAAGAAATGTGCAATATCGAAACTCAGTTATAAACATAGTACCGAATGATTAGAGTGGACTAAAAACAGAAAGAATGTAAAAGAGAAGAGTCTCGAAGAGAATCCAAAGGTTTGATACACATGGATCGAAGATGTCCCGGTTTTCCCATTTCCAAAATGGGGCATATGAAAATTTATCAACAAACTGATTCACTTCTCCAACTGCGTTTAATTCAGGAAAGAGACTCCTCAAATGAGCATATATTTTGCTAATACATTCATGGGCGGTGCAACAGCGGGTAGGTGGGGGAGCTAATGCCTCCTATGATTTCTCAAATGATGGAAGAAAAAAAAAAAGAAGAGGAGAAAATTAAGAAAAAAGAGGTGGAATATCACCATGGCATCGCTCCCAAATAAACTATTGGAAATCCTTTTACATGTTCACATACAATGCAAACAGAATTGGTGAGAGATATCCCTTGTCTAACAAGAACATTGCTTTGGAAATTTTGCAATTTCGGGCATAAGAAGAGCACAGCATCGAGTAGAATTATACAAACTGATAACTGCAGCACTATTTTGCCATACCCACTATCATCTGGAACAAACAATGAAATCTGCAATTTAAGCAATATGCATCTGGAACAAACAATTAAATTGATTTAAATTGATTTAAATTTGTTATCTGCACAAAACGTTAACAATTGGATTGAAAGAGGGGGTACCCCCTACAAACACCTCAAAGGCTTTCCAGGAACAATCTACCATTTTCCCACAATCGATGTTCTTACCATGATCATATATGTTTTTCATAAAAAATATTTCTCCTCAAGACCGTAATAACATGGAAAATCTAGGGGGTGGGGCTAGTAAAACTTGACCAGTGGTCACAATTTCACTGTGATGGATTGAAAGAGGGGGTACCCCCCCCCCCTACAAACACCTCAAAGGTTTTCCAGCAAGCATCTACCATTTTCCTCCTGTCGATGTTATAAATGCTTCTTTTTCCTAATTCTCTCATTGAGATCATAATATAATGGAAATTTGAGGCTTTTAACTACAGAAACTTGACCGGTGGTCAAACTTTCACTGTGAATGATAGATTGCACTAGATGAATCCTCGACCGCGCGCGGTCGAAATTTATGCCTCCACCATTGCCAGGTCAGAAATATATGGCACATTCATGGTGATTTTTAATTTTTTTTTCACATATACAATAACATTTTGACCTTGACCTTTGACCTTGTGACCCCCAAATCTAATGACACCGTCATGAGACCTTCCATATGCATACATGAGCCAGGTTTGAAGTTAAACCGTCACAGATTTGTTAAGTTATCGCAAGCACAAGCGATGTTCATGTATATAATGACGTATATTACCTTTGACCTTTGACCTCCAGACCCAAAAATCTAATCAGATTATTGCCCTTCCCAAATGCATGCATGAACCAAGTTTGAAGTTGATCCGTCAGATTGTTTTTGAGTTATCGGGAGAATCAACCATTTCTATGTACATAATGACCTCTATGACCTTTGACCTTTGACCTTGAATCCAATCAGACTATTAAACCTTCCATATGCATGTTTTTTTATCCAAGTTTGAGGCTGATCCGTCAAATGGTTTTTGAGTTATCGCGAGAATGAACCATTTCTTTGACATAATGACCTCTATGACCTTTGACCCTTGACCTTGAGACCCCCAAATCTAATCAGATCATTATCCCTCCCATATGCATACATCAGCCAAGTTTGAAGTTGATCCGTCCAATGGTTGTTGAGTTATCGTGAGAACGAACCATTATTATGTACATAATGACCTCTATGACCTTTGACCTTTCACCTTGAGACCCCAAATTTCAATCAGATCATTGTCCTTTCCATATGCATACACGAGCCAAGTTTGAAGTTGATCTGTCTAACGGTTCTTAAGTTAAGTTATCGCGAGAAAGAAAACGGGACGGACAAACGGACGGACGCACGCACGGACGGATGACCCGAAAACATAATGCCTCCGGCAACCACCTACGGTGGACGGAGGCATAAAAAGGTGGTACCCCCTTGAATTTACACATAATCTCGTATCCGATATAACTAGTGTGGGCTGGAAGTGGGCTGGCTTATTGTTGGCTAGCTTACTGTTGGCTGACTCTACTCCAGCATTCTGACATATTGTGAACCGATAATTATAAAAAGAAATCAAGCGACAGCACGTTTAACTTACCTTGATGTGCGAGAGAATTATCTGCACCTTTCTGACTGAAATATTCATGCAATTTGATCCACTCATGCACAATTAAAAACAGGGAAATACTGGATCGCGGATGACGGTTTTGTCCAGGCCCCGTAATCTCCGCCATTTTGTCGGGGACATTTGAACACGATTTGAACGCTTCCCGAAGCCCATGAATAATTCATTTTGTAAGATGCTCCCAGAGGCCGCATATGATTTCCACGCAAAAGAAACGCAAACACAGTACAGCGCTGAGCATGCGCATTAGGTAGAGGTCAACTCGCATTATCTATTCATATATGTTAATGTATTCATGTATAAATTTATTCCGACGCAGCAGAATCGGCGAATCAGAGTCCTTCAATTATCTAACTATAATGCAACTTATATGCCAAATATTAATGAAGAAGCAGTGTGACGTTGTTGATGGTTTCATCACATCATAGCGTTTCATTCCTGACGATTCACTGGTACAATCGCATACCAAACTTACAAATTTTATAAGTAATATTCAGAATAAGTAAGGAGCTGCTGGTAACTCCTTGGAAGAACTGAACATTTCATATTATGTTAGATATAATCAGGGTTTCCCTGGACTTAAAAAGAGAGAGAGAAGATGTGTGTGTGGTGAGCTAGAGGGAGATTGAGAAAGAAAGAAAAATTAGAGAACGAAAGACAGGAAGAAATATACTAGCTAGGGAGAAACGATATCGTGGAGGAAAAATGATCTCTCAGTCATTCCTGGCTTAAATTATTTGACTTATTTGTGCATTTGACAGACTCTTCGGAATTCTTGATGGTGTGAAAATAAAGTGAAAAGGGAGAATTAGGACAGCAACATCAGTAATCAAAAGGTAGTAAACTGGATCAGATGCTGCACAATTCAGCAAACGTATGGTACTGACGTAGCAGGAATCAGGGGGGGCAAGGCGAGGACGGGAGAGTAGGGGGATTTTTTAAAAATTCGTGTATGAAAATTGCATTTTCTGCACACTAAATTTTAGTATTAGGTGGTAATTTACATGAGATGAGGCACATTGCTAATTTCATTTATTTATTTTTTTGCTCGCCGATCAAGGGGGGGGGGGGGGGGGACGGCCCCCTAATGCCTCCCTTAGCTATGCCCTGATTAAATGTAATATCATGTGAGATCAGATCAGTTATTAGTCTATGGTTTTGTCGAAGCGCAGCAGCGGGCACAAATTTCCCGCAACTCATCACAGCTGATCAACAGCGCAGGCGCTAGCGCAGGCGCGCCAGGAAAAAAAAAAAAATGCGCATTAAATTGCGTCCTATATGGCCTATAGCCAATCACTTGCTTTTCACCTATAATCTGGTTTTCGCGCGACGGCTCACAGATTGCCTCTGAAAGCAAAAGCTTTAATTGGAAGTTCCCATTGTGCTATCGTCTCAAATACAATGACGCCATGTTTTGTTTTCAGAATTCCTCTGTACTCACTACTTAGTACAATTTTGGATTTCTTCCATCTTATACTACTTTATTTATTTTTTATGTAATGAAATGTTTAATACTTACTTTCTCATGTATTACTACTGGTATGGCATACAAACACTTTCAGTGGCGGCACCAAAGGGGGGCATGGGGGGGCATTTGCCCCCCCCCCCACTCAGAAGCTTTGCCCCCCCCCCAGTTGCCGCCCCCCCCCCCGAAATTTTGAGGACTGAAAAGAAAAATTATACTGTAATTTGTAAATAAGTAGATGTTGTCATAAATATTATATTCAAGCTGTGAAGTGCTCTAAAATACCATTTTCCGCTCTTCAAAACTTCGATTGAAAACAAAAAAGTAGAATGAAAGTCAAAAAATGGAATTCGAAAATCATGTTGCGTCTTTGCACTTTCACCTTGACCAGTGGCGTAGACAGGTTCTTACACCTGGGGGGGGGGGGGATGATTTGCCGTTCACGAGAAATCGAGGATCAATTTTGTATACAGATACACACACACACACACACACCCTCACCCATACACACACGTACGCACCCACACCCGAATGCACAGACATAAATAGACAGGGCGGCGGAGCGTCTTTCAAAGTGGGGGGGGGGCACTAGCGAAAAAGGGCACTTTGGGGGAAAAGGGGGCCCTTACAAAAGCTGAACAAGAGAAGGAAAATATACCCTTACACTCTTTTTAACACACTTTTAAAGTGCATTTTGACATACTGTTTTACATGATAACTACTTTGCAATATTATTGTATACTGCTCTGTCTTACTCAATTGTGAGCGAGCGAAGCGAGCGAGCAAAAAATGCTAGGTATTTTTGTTGAAGGGCATGGTATTTGCAGTATATTTCGAGTGGCCTATAATGATAAAGGCTCCCGGAAATTCATTTTATACGTGTTCCATTATCATTGTAAATTTCTTCCATTTACTGTGTATATAGTTTTCCTTACAGTGACCAAGCTATAATGTTTAAATGCATTAGTGAGCTCTCATAGCTACCGACCATTTTTTATCAGAGAAAATATTCAAATTGAATGGGGTTTTGAGCACAATACCATCAGAAACTTGGGAGAACATATAAGACTTTATGGTTACAACACACTTGAACTGCCTTGAGTGAGATATCATAAGTGCGAGCGAGCGTAGCGAGCGAGCTTTAGAAAGAAACAGTAGAAAAATACCCCCCAATTAAGGGACACCGTTCCTTCTAATTACAGTTGTGGTAAGCACTTGCCCGAATGGAAAAGGGACACTATCAGAAAACAAAAAGGGCGTTAATTGCCCTTATCTTACATGAACAGATGCAGAAATTGGACATACTAGAAAGGAAAAGGGACACTTATCAGAAGTAAATGAGGGCATGTATCAGGTTTCAAATGGGGCACTTATCAGGGGTGAAAAGGGGCAATCTGCAGAAGAGAAATTGTACTGTGAAAAACGAAAAGAGGTAGTGAAAGGGGATAATAATCACATTTTAAAAGGGACATTCATTTGAAGTGTAAAAGGCGCACTTCTCAGAAGGGAACAGAGCGCTATTAAAAGGGAAAGGAATAAAAGAGCGCATTTCTGTAGATTTTAAGAAGGGTAACTTATCTGAAACGAAAAGGGGCACTTATTAGAAAGCGAAAGGGCACTTGATCAACAATGAAAATGGGCCCTTCTAAGATAAAAGAAGGGCACTGAACAGGTTTTAAAGGCGGCATTTTTGTTGGGTAAAAAGGGGCACTTTTTGGGTGCTTCGAAAAGTGTGGGGCACTGTGCCCCCTGCCCCCCCCCCCGGGAGCGCCGCCTCTGTAAATTGAAGATCTACGCACCGTGACAAACGTATATAGATTATGAACTGACACACACATTATTGCATATTTACATCATGCTATTTATCTTTTTTTTTTAATTTTGTTATTCCACCACTTCAGAAAAACTGTGACGGCGCCGAAATTACCCCAAAGTAATATAAATAACTACATAAATCAGAAAAATGATCGATATAGTTATGATAGTAATCGTCATTTCAGTCACATTAACGATGATAATGATGAAGAAGATAACGATTATTGTTATCATAATAATGATAATAATGATAAATAGTAATAATAATAGTAATAATAATAATAATAATAATAATAATAATGATAATAATAATAATAATAATAATGATAATATTTAGTAATGTATTATCATTATTATTATGCTTATTGTTGTTGTTATAATGATAATGTAAGCAAACATCCTTCCCTGAAACCTGGGGGGGATGATTGTACATGTCATCCCCCCACCTCACAAGGTGGGGGGGATGCATACCCCTCATCCCCCCCGCTGTCTACGCCCCTGACCTTGACTCTATAGAACAATAAATTTTGAATGTCAAATAAAGGAAACAGTTCATCAAATTCCAAACATGTTTAATTCAGTGATGGAGTAAACGCATGATCTACACTTTCCATTTTTATATGAGCATGAAAAATGTTTCTTGTCTGTTATCATTGATAACAAGAACAGCAGTGTGTTAAAATTATTTTAAGCCGATGACTGCTAAAATTCTGTCACTCCCACAGGATCAAAAAAGAGGTCATGTTCCAGTAGCCAATGTGAAATCAGTCTCGTTGAAATAGTGTTGAGTGTTGCAGCATTAGGAACAATGGAAAAGGAGGAAAAGCAATGGTTAAGACTATAATGATATTTTGAGTAGCAGGGCAGCGTTTAACATACGAGTCTTTATCATTCATGGTAAATCTTAAACTGTCAAATATCTTCTTCTTCTTTTCTTTTCTTTTTTTTTTTGGGGGGGGGGGTGAGAATGTCAATAAAAATTTACCTTAAGCCAGAAGAGGTTTCCACCAAAGTTACCCCGAGACGGGCATCGAAGTGTTATATTGGTATCACGCTCGATAACTTGATGAGGAGACGTGCTCGTAATATTTTTAAATTTCTTTTCTAAAATGCAATTAAAACCAAGAAAAGTAGCCATTTTTGGCTCGCTCGCTTCGCTCGCTCGTCATATTTCAGAATATTTATCCGAAAATGCAATTAAAAAAAAAAAAAACGGGTATTATTTGTTCGCTCGCTCACAAAATTGATATCAAAATGTGCGTAAGAGGATGCAAAAAAAAAAAAATTGACTGCCCGGCCCTGCCCACCCACCATTTTCCTTTGCCCTCCATTTGCCCCCCCCCCCCCCCCACTTTAACAATCCTGGTGCCGCCACTGAACACTTTGTCATATTAAGTGCATTAGTACCGTCTATCTTTTTATTTGTACTATTTATTAAGTGTAAATGTAAATAAATTTTTACTTCTTCTTCTTCTTGTGAGGTCTAGTCTCGATCATCATAATCATCATAATAATAATCGTTAATTATTATCATCAAGATCCACAGTCTAGAATTATCTTACTCAGACTTACTGCGCAACAAAGTCATCTTAAGTTCGTTGCCATCCCCCCTTGCCCCTCCCCCAGTGGCGTAACAGCCGGGGGGCAGGGGGGCAGAGTACCCGCCCCCCCCCCCCCCTTAAGGATTTCAGCGGGAAAATCCACCAAACCACCGGGAAAAAAATGAAAGGGAGGGAAAGGAAGAAAGAGGAAGGGAGAAAGGGAAAGGAAAAAGAAGAAAGGAAAAGAAGAAAGAAGAAAGGAAAAGAAAGAAGGAGAAAGGGAAAGAAAGAAGGGGAAAGGGAAAGGAAGGAGAACGGGAAAGAAAAAAGGACAAAGGGGAGAAAGAAGAAGAAGAGAGAGGGAAAGGAGGGAAAGGGGGGAAAAGAAAAAAGCAAAGGGAAACAAAAGAAATGAGGGGAAATTTAGTACCAAAACCCCGGAGCTTCCAGGTGCTCCACTCCCTGGACCCCCGCAGAGGCTTTCCCTGTAGACCCCCATCAGGGGCCTTAACCAAGAACCCTGGGCCCCGGGGTCAGCGACCTAACCACCCACCACCATTCTTCCGGTCCATCTCATCTCGTCAAAATAGGAGTTTCAAACGCAAAGTGGAGAAAACAAAGGAATGAGATGTTAAAGGGAACAAGTAGAAACATGCAAGCTAGTTGCTAAGGTTACTGAAACATCATGGCGTACCAGTGAGAGATCTTCTGACAGACAGTATCAAGATTGAGAATGATCGATTTGATGGACAGACATAAGGAGGAGAGTGGTTAAGGTTGGCAGAAGAAGTAGAGGTAGGATGGTAATGATAGGAGGGCAGTTAAAAAGCTAGTAGAAGTAGGGTGGTGGCAGTAGAGGGGAGTATAGTAGGCTAAATCGGTTGGAGCCTAGTAGGGTAGTAGACATAGCATAGAGGGTAGGGGTATGACAGTTGGAGAGGTAGGCGAGGATAGTGGTAGAAGGGTAGAGGCCGGGGGGGGGGTACTCGACCCCAAAAGTGGTAGGTATGTGCCGGGGTGAGACAAAAAACGGGGGCTTTGGAACGGGCTTATTGTGAAAAGGAGGGTCTTCGGAACGGGCTTCGGAACAACAAATGTTTGTGAAAACGGGGGTCTTTGGAACGGTTCGCCTGTGTGTGAGTGCGTATGTATCCAGGCCTATGAAACGGGCATACGTGCATGCAGCTAGCCCGGCGGCACGGGCGCCGGGTGCGCTCGCGTAGAGGCGATGGTCGGACAGCGCTCTGCGGGCCGCTTTTCACCAAAAATGCAGCTCATTGTAGCGGATCAATGCGGCCGAAAACATGCGAAGCTTTGGAACGGATTTCTTTCTTCTTTTTTCTCGATAACAAGAAAATGCTCTGCTTTGGAACGGCTTTTTTTGTTCTTTTTCTCAATCAGATAAAAATGCTATGCTTTGGAACGGAAATTTGAGTGTAAAAATGGGGGTCTTCTCTGCGGCACATACCCACCACGCATACTGAGTGCCGCCCCCCCCCCCTCCCCGGGAGGGTAGAGGGAGAGAGGTTAGAGGGTAGGTAGGAGGATAGCAGATGTTGAGAGGAAGTATTAGTTGGAGGATAGTAGAGATTGAAAGTAGAGGTATGTATGAGTGTATAGAGGGATGGCCAGGGTAGTATAGAGCTAGGTAGGAGGATAGCATATTGATTGAGGTACTACAGGGTATAGAGGTAGGAGGGTAAAAGATGTAGAGGTAGTAGGGTAGAAGAGGGAAGAGGGTAGCAAATGTAGGAAGTTAATAGAGGAAGGGGTGTAGTAGAGACAAAAGAGTAGTAGAGGTAGGGGGGTAGTAGAGGGAGGAGTGTAGCAAATGTAGGAAGTTAATAGAGGTAGGATTGTAGTAGAGATGGAAGATGAGTTAGGAGGGTAGTAGAGGAAGGAGAGTAGAAGAGGTAGGAGAGTAGTAGAGGGAGGATGGTAGCAGATGTTGGAGAGTAACAGATTTACAGGGAAGGTAGTAGTCTAGAAGGACAGTAGGCCTATAGGTAGGCTGCGGGTTGCAAAGACGGGAGAGTAGTATAGGGAGGAGAATAATAGGAGGTTAATAGAGGTAAGAAGATAGTAGAGGGAGGAGGGTAGTAGAGATGGGAGAGTAGGCGAGGTAGGAGGTAGTAGAGGAAGGAGGGTGGTATAGAGAGAAGTAGAGGTAGGAGAATAGATGAAGAAGGATAGTAGAGGTAAGAAGATAGTAGAGGGAGGAGGGTATAGATGCAGGAAGTTAATAGAGGTAGGCGTGTAGTAGAGACAGTAGAGTAGTAGAGGTAGGAGCTAGAAGAGTAAAGGAAGGCAGGGGGCAGAAGATGCCCCCTACAATCTTTCAAGTAAAAAAAAAAGAAAAAAGTGAAAGAAGAAAGAAAAGGGTTGGGAAGATTTTAGGCTTAAACTATAATACCCCTATTTGCTCGTTTAAAACATCAATAAATTCACCTGGGGCCCGTTGCATAAAACTTACTATGATAGTAACTTTGCTATTATAATAACTCTTCGTGGAATATTGGATTTTGATTGGCTGTTGAGCATGGCATGTTGCTCAACAGCCAATCAAAATCTAGTATTCCATGAAGAGTTACTATAATAGCAAAATTATTATTATAAGTTTTATACAACAGGCCCCTGGGTCATCTAGGCCCCCCTATCAAAATACCCTGGTGTCGCCCCTGAAGGAAGGAGAGTAGTAGAGGCAGGCATGGATCCAGGGGGCCGAGCAGGCTTTGCCCCCCCCCCCCTCCCCGACACAAAATTTGTGTTTTCAGCCCATTTTGGGTACCTTGCCCCCCCCCCCCCTGGAAAAGAAAAGGGCAAAAAAATGTAATGTAAAAACTTTTTCTTTTTTTTTTGCTTGTCGCTAAATATAGATCTTTTTTCTTTTTAGACCTGTAATAAGATATGCCTACACCCCTAATATGGTTTTTATGACACACGCAGAAAAAAATGATGCCGGAATGTAATGCACAACTTTTTTTTTTTGTCACTAGTTTACAAAAAAAAATTATGCCGGAATGTAATGTACAACTTTTTTTTTTTGTCACTAGTTTACAAAAAACAATTCCATGGCCATCGGCCCCTTCCCCCCATCAAATCCTGGATCCGTGCTGAGTAGAGGTAAGATAGTAGAGGTAGAAGGGTTGCAGAGACAGGAGAGTAGTGGAGGTAAGCGAATAGATGAATGAGGGTAGTAGAGGTAAGAAGATAGTAGAGGGAGAAGAGTACCAGATGCAGGAAGTTAGTAGAGGTAGGAAGAAGAGACGGGAGAGTAGTAGAGGTAGGAGGGTAGTAGAGATAAACAAGGAGTAAAGGAAGGATAGTAGTAGAGGTAGGATAGTAGAATAGGATAGTATAGGTAGAAGGAAAGTAGGGAGAAGATGGTAGTAAGAGAGTAGTAGAGGTAGGAGGGTTGTAGATGTACTAAGGTTATTGTAGTATTATGGTAGCAGATGGAAGGTAACAGATGTAGGAGGGTAGTAGAGGTAGGGCAGTAATAGAGGTAGGAGGGTGGTAGAGGTAGGAGGGTAGTGGAGGTAGGAGGGTAGTGAAAATAGGATACCAGATGGAGGAGGATAGTATAGCTAGAAGGGTAGTAGATTTAGAACAGAAGTAGAGCTAGGAAGGTAGTAGAGGGAGGAGGGGAGTAGAAGTAGGGTGGTATTAGAGGTAGGAGGGTAGTATTGGTGGGATGGTAGTAGAGGTAGGAGGGTAGTAGAGGTAGGATGGTAGTAGAGGGAGGAGGGTAGTAGAGGTAGGATGGTAGTAGACGGAGAAGGGTAGTAGAGGGAAGAGGGTGGTAGGATGGTAGTAGAGGTAGGAGGGTAGTAAGAAGTATGGGGGAGGTAGACATAGGAGGGTAGGAGGGTAGTAGGTGTAGGATGGTAGTAGAGTAGGGGGTAGTTTAGTTAAGAATGTAGTAGAGCTAGGAGGGTAGTAGTGGTAGGATCTAGTAGGGGTAGTAGGGTAATGGATGTAGGAGGCTAGCAGATGTAAGAGTGTGGTAGATGTAGGAGGGTAGAGGGAGGACTGTAGTAGAGCAAGGTGGTAGTAAAGAGAGAAGGGTAGTAGAGGGATGAGGATAATTGAAGAAGGAGGGTAGTAGAGGTAGGGTGGTAGCAGATGTTGGAGGATAAAAGATGTATGAGGATAGGAGAGGGAGGAGGGTAGTAGAGGCTGGAGAGTAGTAGAGGTAGGAAGGTAGTAGAGGGAGGAGGATAGCAGAGGTAGGAGAGTAGTAGGGGTAGTAGATGTTGAGTATAACAGATGTAGAAGGAAAGTAAGGTAGGATAGAATTAGAGGGAGGGGGTAGTAGAGGTGGAAGGTTAGTAGAGGGATGAGGGTAGTTAAGTTAGGAGGGTAGTAGAGCTAGGAGGGTAGTAGAGGTAGGAGAGTATAACAGAGGAAGGAGAGAATAATTAGTTGGAGGGCAGTAGAAGTAGGAGAGTAGTAGAGGAAGGAGGGTAGTAGAGGTAAGGGTGGTAGACGTAGGAGGAAAGTAGAGGGAGGAGGGTAGTAGAGGTAGGGGGTAGTAGAGGTAAGGGTGGTCCACATAGGAGGGAATTAGAGTTAGGAGGGTAGTAAAGGTAGGGGGTAGCAGAGGTAGGGGGTAGTAGAGATAGGTGGTAGCAGAGTGAGGAGGGTAGTAAAGTAGGGTGGTAGCAGATCTTGGAGGATAACAGATGTAGGGGGAAAGAGGTAGGATGGAATATGGGGATGGGGATAGTAGAGGGATGAGGGTAGTTAAGCTAAGAAGGAA
>CM057171.1:4676538-4712579 GCA_029962745.1 Echinometra lucunter
CTTTCGGAAGAAAAGTTGCATTCTTGTTTAAATTTTCAAAGGAAATATATATAAATCATAACCTTAACTGTTAAAATCCTGGTGTTTGATATTTGATCAAATTGTGGGAAAATGGTAGATTGTTCCTGGAAAACCTTTGAAATGTTTGTAGGGGGGTACCCCCTCTTTCAAACCATCACAGTAAAAATGTGACCACTGGTCAAGTTTTACTAGCCCCACCCCCTAGATTTTCCATGTTATTACGGTCTGAAGGAGAAAATACGGAAAAAAGAAGCAACTATAAGCATGATAAGAACATCAATTGGAGCAAAATGGTAGATTGTTCCTGGAAAACCTTTGAGGTGTTTGTAGGCGGGTACCCCCTCTTTCAGTGCATCACAGTGAAATTGTGACCACTGGTCAAGTTTTACTAGCCCCACCCCCTAGATTTTCCATGTTATTACGGTGTCGAGGAGAAATATTTTTTTAAAAAACATCTATAATCATGGTAATCATGGTAAGAATCGATATTGTGGGAAAATGGTAGAATGTTCCTGGAAAACCTTTAAGATGTTTGTAGGGGGGGGGGGTACCCCCTCTTTTAATCCATCACAGTGAAATTGTGACCACTGGTCAAGTTTTACCAGCCCTACCCCCTAGATTTTCCATGTTAATTCGGTCTTGAGGAGAATTTTTTTTTTAAAGCATCTATAAGCTATAAGCATGATAAGAACATCCATTGTGGGAAAATGGTAGATTGTTCCTGGAAAACATTTGAGATGTTTGTAGGGGGTACCCCCTCTTTCAATCCATCACAGTGAAATTGTGACCACTGGTCAAGTTTTACTAGCCCCACCCCCTAGATTTTCCATGTTATTACGGCCTTGAGGAAAAAAAAAAGTATAAGCATGATAAGAACATCGATTGTGGGAAAATGGTAGATTGTTCCTGGAAAACCTTCAAGATTTTTGTAGGGGGGTACCCCCTCTTTTAATCCATCACAGTGAAATTGTGACCACTGGTCAAGTTTTACCAGCCCCACCCCCTAGATTTTCCATGTTATTACGGTGTCGAGGAGAAATATTTTTTTATAAAACATCTATAATCATGGTAAGAACATCGATTGTGGGAAAATGGTAGATTATTCCTGGAAAACCTTTGAGATGTTTGTAGGGGGGTACCCCCTCTTTCAATCCATCACAGTGAAATTGTGACCACTGGTCAAGTTTTTCTAGCCCCAACCCATAGATTTTCCATGTTATTACGGCCTTGAGGAAAAATTAAAAAACAAAATAAGCATCTATAAGCATGATAAGAACATCGATTGTGGGAAAATGGTAGATTGTTCCTGGAAAACCTTTAAGATGTTTGTAGGGGGGTACCCCCTCTTTTAATCCATCACAGTGAAATTGTGACCACTGGTCAAGTTTTACTAGCCCCACTCCCTAGATTTTCCATGTTAATTCGGTCTTGAGGAGAATTTTTTTTTTTTAAAGCATCTATAAGCTATAAGCATGATAAGAACATCCATTGTGGGAAAATGGTAGATTGTTCCTGGAAAACATTTGAGATGTTTGTAGGGGGGTACCCCCTCTTTCAATCCATCACAGTGAAATTGTGACCACTGGTCAAGTTTTACTAGCCCCACCCCCTAGATTTTCCATGTTATTACGGTCTGAAGGAGAAAATGCGGAAAAAAGAAGCAACTATAAGCATGATAAGAACATCAATTGGAGCAAAATGGTGGACTGTTCCTGGAAAACCTTTGAGATGTTTGTAGGGGGGTACCCCCTCTTTCAATCCATCACAGTGAAATTGTGACCACTGGTCAAGTTTTACTAGCCCCACCCCCTAGATTTTCCATGTTATTACGGTCTTCAAGAGAAAATTCGGAAAAAGGGAAGCATTAATCATGTTAATTTCTATAAGCATGACAAGAACACGGATTGAAGGAAAATGGTAGATTGTTCCTGGAAAACCTTTGGAGTGTTTATTGGGGGTACCCCCTTTTCCAATGCATCATACTGAAATATGACCGCTGGTCAAGTTTTACTAGACTCGCCCCCTACATTTTTCATTTTGTTATCATTATTATGGTCTCTAGGAGAAAATTCGGGAAAAAGAAGCGTCTGTATGGTGAAAATGGTATACTGTTCCTGAAAAACCTTTGGGGTGTTTCGTAGGGGGAAGCCCCTCTTTCAAAACATCATAGTGAAAATGTGACCACTGGTCAAGTTTTTACTAGGCCCACACCCTAGATTTCCATGTTATTATGGTCTTCAAGAGAAAATTAGGAAAGAGGGAAGCATTTGCATTCACGACAAGAACACCGATTGAAGGAAAATGGTATATTGTTCCTGGAAAACCTTTGGGGTGTTTGTAGGTGGGTGCTATTGAAAGAAATGGGGAAATGTTGCATGAGAATGGGGACAATTTCGGAAGTAATGGTCCCCTTTATTTATTGGTGAAAAACGTTCTGTTTGCTATCCAGTTTCAAGAATAGAAAGGGGTCATAGCGCGACTTTCAGAATCGGGGACCGCCCGTCTCCAATACAGTTTTAGAGATAAAGAGATAATTCGAATGTTTCAGCCTTGAGCGCACGTGGGGAACTGCCCCCACGTAGAGTACCTACATAAAGAGAGTAGCGACATAGACGTCCTACTTCTTGGGAATCAAAATGGCGTTCAAATTCTTTCTATTTCGAACACCCGTTTGCTTATCGGAATTGAATAGAAATGTTGCGTAACAGGGAAACAAAATGGCGTTCAAATCTTGGGTTGTCGCTACTCTCTTTATGTAGGTACTCTACCCCCACGGCCCTGCGACTGCCCTCTTTTCGCCCCGTAGGGCTGGGCGAGGAGTTAGTTCCCATTAGATGAAGGAACATGATCATTGCCGATCGGCAGGCCAGTGTCTACACGTAGTTGTATCTCTGAGTTAGTGATGCTGTCGACTGCTACCCGCTAATTAACAAGTTCAAGTTCGAGTTCCTTGTCAAACAAATGTTAGACATAGTGATCCTCCAGTTCAGCACTTAGTGGGATACTTGGGATAGTTCCTTCCCTGAATTCCCCCTTAAAAGATTTATATATTTTGTAACATTTAGTTAGTCATAAGTGATGCTTTTTTTTTTCATTCGTGTGAGCCTTTTGAGATAGCCTCGCTGTTTTTGCGCTTAGTGATATTTCGAGTTTTCATCAGATGAAATAAACTGCAGTTAAAATGTAACCTAACTGGGTATTTTTGATTTATTAATCATTACTAATTTATTTGTCATGTTATATTGTTTTCCCCGGGTCATGTCTGGTTACTCTTTCTCACTATTTGTTTCATCATGATATTTGGAATGTTCATGCATGCATCTTCTTCTGTATTGTAAATGTTGTTAGTTTGCACGGCATTCATCTAAACCAATGTTGAAATCACTTATGAAGCTACCCCCTTAAGTGATGAAAAACTAAACAAAACTCGATTACATAAACCTATAGAAATGACATTATTTCATACAGAACAATGACTAAAATATACTCCAGCTTAATATGGAATACTGTACATTGTTTATTTTTTCCTTAATTTACTTTCGAAAATCGAAACCTTTCCCCCTATACACCATGTACACACTCGATTTATGTCTAATGGTTTTAATGCAGTAGCATGTACGTGAAATTTTACATTACAATGAAATCCAAAGGACTTCAGGTTTTTTGAATTGAGTTAAGTTAACCTGTTAACACTAACTTATATTATTACTGTAATATTATGAAAATAAAAAGGGGGGAAACCGCTGGTGCTTTTTAAAGCACGATATTCCACTTATCCCGCGACATTCACTGATACTTTCGATTTCAATCAACTATAACAGTATAATCTTTTTGGCACTGACTTAATAAGTTACTGAACTTTATTTCATGTGCGTGACGGTTGCATCTTAATAAATGAATCTGTTGCAAAAACAAATCATGAAATATCACGTTTTGATTGCTTTGAACTGAATGACAATGTAAAATTTCTCTTTCCTCAAGTAAATTAAGAAATATGTTACACTCCTTAATATTTGATCAGTTGTTACTACTCACAAAATTTATCCTTTCATTAAAAAATAATATCAACCTGGTCTTATGGAGCATTATTTATGATTGACAATGCGGCATATTCAGGTTCTCCCAGCAAAAGCTCGGTGCCCCAGTGCTGCTCCGTTCACTGACAATTTAGGGGACACAAGCCCGGTCAGCACATAACTCACAGGTGCTCTAACATTTGAGGCTGCCAAGACTTACTCAGGAGGGAGGGGGGGGGGTACTTACTAAGCACCGGAAACAACGAGAACAGCCTTTTCCCCAAGAACTTTCGGAAGAAAAGTTGCATTCTTGTTTAAATTTTCAAAGGAAATATATATAAATCATAACCTTAACTGTTAAAATCCTGGTGTTTGATATTTGATCAAATTGTGGGAAAATGGTAGATTGTTCCTGGAAAACCTTTGAGATGTTTGTAGGGGGGTACCCCCTCTTTCAAACCATCACAGTAAAAATGTGACCACTGGTCAAGTTTTACTAGCCCCACCCCCTAGATTTTCCATGTTATTACGGTCTGAAGGAGAAAATACGGAAAAAAGAAGCAACTATAAGCTTGATAAGAACATCAATTGGAGCAAAATGGTAGATTGTTCCTGGAAAACCTTTGAGGTGTTTGTAGGCGGGTACCCCCTCTTTCAGTGCATCACAGTGAAATTGTGACCACTGGTCAAGTTTTACTAGCCCCACCCCCTAGATTTTCCATGTTATTACGGTGTCGAGGAGAAATATTTTTTTAAAAAACATCTATAATCATGGTAAGAACATCGATTGTGGGAAAATGGTAGAATGTTCCTGGAAAACCTTTAAGATGTTTGTAGGGGGGGGGGGGGGTACCCCCTCTTTTAATCCATCACAGTGAAATTGTGACCACTGGTCAAGTTTTACCAGCCCTACCCCCTAGATTTTCCATGTTAATTCGGTCTTGAGGAGAATTTTTTTTTAAAAGCATCTATAAGCTATAAGCATGATAAGAACATCCATTGTGGGAAAATGGTAGATTGTTCCTGGAAAACATTTGAGATGTTTGTAGGGGGTACCCCCTCTTTCAATCCATCACAGTGAAATTGTGACCACTGGTCAAGTTTTACTAGCCCCACCCCCTAGATTTTCCATGTTATTACGGCCTTGAGGAAAAAAAAAAGTATAAGCATGATAAGAACATCGATTGTGGGAAAATGGTAGATTGTTCCTGGAAAACCTTCAAGATTTTTGTAGGGGGGTACCCCCTCTTTTAATCCATCACAGTGAAATTGTGACCACTGGTCAAGTTTTACCAGCCCCACCCCCTAGATTTTCCATGTTATTACGGTGTCGAGGAGAAATATTTTTTTATAAAACATCTATAATCATGGTAAGAACATCGATTGTGGGAAAATGGTAGATTATTCCTGGAAAACCTTTGAGATGTTTGTAGGGGGGTACCCCCTCTTTCAATCCATCACAGTGAAATTGTGACCACTGGTCAAGTTTTTCTAGCCCCAACCCATAGATTTTCCATGTTATTACGGCCTTGAGGAAAAATTAAAAAACAAAATAAGCATCTATAAGCATGATAAGAACATCGATTGTGGGAAAATGGTAGATTGTTCCTGGAAAACCTTTAAGATGTTTGTAGGGGGGTACCCCCTCTTTTAATCCATCACAGTGAAATTGTGACCACTGGTCAAGTTGTACTAGCCCCACTCCCTAGATTTTCCATGTTAATTCGGTCTTGAGGAGAATTTTTTTTTTTTTAAAGCATCTATAAGCTATAAGCATGATAAGAACATCCATTGTGGGAAAATGGTAGATTGTTCCTGGAAAACATTTGAGATGTTTGTAGGGGGGTACCCCCTCTTTCAATCCATCACAGTGAAATTGTGACCACTGGTCAAGTTTTACTAGCCCCACCCCCTAGATTTTCCATGTTATTACGGTCTGAAGGAGAAAATGCGGAAAAAAGAAGCAACTATAAGCATGATAAGAACATCAATTGGAGCAAAATGGTGGACTGTTCCTGGAAAACCTTTGAGATGTTTGTAGGGGGGTACCCCCTCTTTCAATCCATCACAGTGAAATTGTGACCACTGGTCAAGTTTTACTAGCCCCACCCCCTAGATTTTCCATGTTATTACGGTCTTCAAGAGAAAATTCGGAAAAAGGGAAGCATTAATCATGTTAATTTCTATAAGCATGACAAGAACACGGATTGAAGGAAAATGGTAGATTGTTCCTGGAAAACCTTTGGAGTGTTTATTGGGGGTACCCCCTTTTCCAATGCATCATACTGAAATATGACCGCTGGTCAAGTTTTACTAGACTCGCCCCCTACATTTTTCATTTTGTTATCATTATTATGGTCTCTAGGAGAAAATTCGGGAAAAAGAAGCGTCTATATGGTGAAAATGGTATACTGTTCCTGAAAAACCTTTGGGGTGTTTCGTAGGGGGAAGCCCCTCTTTCAAAACATCATAGTGAAAATGTGACCACTGGTCAAGTTTTTACTAGGCCCACCCCCTAGATTTCCATGTTATTATGGTCTTCAAGAGAAAATTAGGAAAGAGGGAAGCATTTGCATTCACGACAAGAACACCGATTGAAGGAAAATGGTATATTGTTGCTGGAAAAACCTTTGGGGTGTTTGTAGGTGGGTGCTATTGAAAGAAATGGGGAAATGTTGCATGAGAATGGGGACAATTTCGGAAGTAATGGTCCCCTTTATTTATTGGTGAAAAACGTTCTGTTTGCTATCCAGTTTCAAGAATAGAAAGGGGTCATAGCGCGACTTTCAGAATCGGGGACCGCCCGTCTCCAATACAGTTTTAGAGATAAAGAGATAATTCGAATGTTTCAGCCTTGAGCGCACGTGGGGAACTGCCCCCACGTAGAGTACCTACATAAAGAGAGTAGCGACATAGACGTCCTACTTCTTGGGAATCAAAATGGCGTTCAAATTCTTTCTATTTCGAACACCCGTTTGCTTATCGGAATTAAATAGAAATGTTGCGTAACAGGGAAACAAAATGGCGTTCAAATCTTGGGTTGTCGCTACTCTCTTTATGTAGGTACTCTACCCCCACGGCCCTGCGACTGCCCTCTTTTCGCCCCGTAGGGCTGGGCGAGGAGTTAGTTCCCATTAGATGAAGGAACATGATCATTGCCGATCGGCAGGCCAGTGTCTACACGTAGTTGTATCTCTGAGTTAGTGATGCTGTCGACTGCTACCCGCTAATTAACAAGTTCAAGTTCGAGTTCCTTGTCAAACAAATGTTAGACATAGTGATCCTCCAGTTCAGCACTTAGTGGGATACTTGGGATAGTTCCTTCCCTGAATTCCCCCTTAAAAGATTTATATATTTTGTAACATTTAGTTAGTCATAAGTGATGCTTTTTTTTTTCATTCGTGTGAGCCTTTTGAGATAGCCTCGCTGTTTTTGCGCTTAGTGATATTTCGAGTTTTCATCAGATGAAATAAACTGCAGTTAAAATGTAACCTAACTGGGTATTTTTGATTTATTAATCATTGCTAATTTATTTGTCATGTTATATTGTTTTCCCCGGGTCATGTCTGGTTACTCTTTCTCACTATTTGTTTCATCATGATATTTGGAATGTTCATGCATGCATCTTCTTCTGTATTGTAAATGTTGTTAGTTTGCACGGCATTCATCTAAACCAATGTTGAAATCACTTATGAAGCTACCCCCTTAAGTGATGAAAAACTAAACAAAACTCGATTACATAAACCTATAGAAATGACATTATTTCATACAGAACAATGACTAAAATATACTCCAGCTTAATATGGAATACTGTACATTGTTTATTTTTTCCTTAATTTACTTTCGAAAATCGAAACCTTTCCCCCTATACACCATGTACACACTCGATTTATGTCTAATGGTTTTAATGCAGTAGCATGTACGTGAAATTTTACATTACAATGAAATCCAAAGGACTTCAGGTTTTTTGAATTGAGTTAAGTTAACCTGTTAACACTAACTTATATTATTACTGTAATATTATGAAAATAAAAAGGGGGGAAACCGCTGGTGCTTTTTAAAGCACGATATTCCACTTATCCCGCGACATTCACTGATACTTTCGATTTCAATCAACTATAACAGTATAATCTTTTTGGCACTGACTTAATAAGTTACTGAACTTTATTTCATGTGCGTGACGGTTGCATCTTAATAAATGAATCTGTTGCAAAAACAAATCATGAAATATCACGTTTTGATTGCTTTGAACTGAATGACAATGCAAAATTTCTCTTTCCTCAAGTAAATTAAGAAATATGTTACACTCCTTAATATTTGATCAGTTGTTATTACTCACAAAATTTATCCTTTCATTAAAAATAATATCAACCTGGTCTTATGGAGCATTATTTATGATTGACAATGCGGCATATTCAGGTTCTCCCAGCAAAAGCTCGGTGCCCCAGTGCTGCTCCGTTCACTGACAATTTAGGGGACACAAGCCCGGTCAGCACATAACTCACAGGTGCTCTAACATTTGAGGCTGCCAAGACTTACTCAGGAGGGAGGGGGGGGGGTACTTACTAAGCACCGGAAACAACGAGAACAGCCTTTTCCCCAAGAACTTTCGGAAGAAAAGTTGCATTCTTGTTTAAATTTTCAAAGGAAATATATATAAATCATAACCTTAACTGTTAAAATCCTGGTGTTTGATATTTGGATGCCACACACCAAACTGATGTGCAGACATACCACAGTTTAATATACAATCCATTTGTTTGTTCCAGATGAAGATTTCAACTATTCTGTTAACGTTTTGTGCAGATAACAAATTTAAATCAATTTAAATCAATTTAGATCAATTTAATTGTTTGTTCCAGATGCATATTGCTTAAATTGAAGATTTCATTGTTTGTTCCAGATGATAGTGGGTATGGCAAAATAATGCTGCAGTTATCAGTTTGTATAATTCTGCTCGATGCTGTGCTCTTCTTATGCCCGAAATTGCAAAATTTCCAAAGCAATGTTCTTGTCAGACAAGGGATATCTCTCACCAATTCTGTTTGCATTGTATGTGAACATGTAAAAGGATTTCCAATAGTTTCTTCGGGAGCGATGCCATGGTGATATTCCACCTCTTTTTTCTTAATTTTCTCCTCTTCTTTTTTTTTTCTTCCATCATTTGAGAAATCATAGGAGGCATTAGCTCCCCCCACCTACCCGCTGTTGCGCCGCCCATGAATGTATTAGCAAAAAATATGCTCGTTTGACATGTTTGAGGAGTCTCTTTCCTGAATTAAACGCAGTTGGAGTGAATCAGTTTGTTGATAAATTTTCATATGCCCCATTTTGGAAATGGGAAAACCGGGACATCTTCGATGCATGTGTATCAAACCTTTGGATTCTCTTCGAGACTCTTCTCTTTTACATTCTTTCTGTTTTTAGTCCTCTCTAATCATTCAGTACTATGTTTATAACTGAGTTTCGATATTGCACATTTCTTTTCATGCTCACATCCCTTCTAGGTACTATTTCATATATTTTTTCTGAGTAAATGACTATTTGTTAAGCGACATTTCAAAGTTATTTGATGAAAGTAATATTAACATGATTAATGAGTGCTTTTTCACGTGTAATGTCGTAAAAGTATCTCGGGGAAAGTATTGCAAGTCATGCAATTGACCTTGGAACAATTGTGTATGTAGGGTTATACGACAGTAAATCGATGTAGTAGATGAGAGGGTAATATACTTGACAATCTATCATCAAATTATGACTAAATGTTTCAAGAGCATGAAAATTGTCTCCCGACGTTGAGGATGCCCATTATTTTGCAGATTCTGTTTTTAAACTGATACTCTTATGTGACTTTACGAACTACTACCTTACTCTCACTTTTTAACGTGTATTCGATGTTGAGTAATATCATTGGTTTCAAACGTCCGATCGTATCTCTATAATTATATCGTCTTTATTCATATACTTTATACAGTTGTGCTCTTTTAGCTGTCACTTAAAACATAACAAAATTTAGTAGCTCATGGGGTATTACGCTTGTTTCCCAGGTTGATTTGTAAAACTTATTTGTTTAAAGTAGATGACAAAGCAGGCGAAAAAAAAAAAATCATATCCACAATGGTCAGGGATCTTTTTCCACATAACTGTGCGATCATATACCCTACTGTTGCGAGGATGTATGTCTCATTCCTTTTTGTAGCTGTTGGCGCACCAGTTCTAAAAGATTGTAATGCCATGGATACAAAGTGTTGACCTTGCTAATAGTTAAGGTAGCATTTCCTTGCATGAGTTGAAATTCGGATTACAATTTCAAGACATTGATATTCATTGACAATCCGTCCACCATGAGTACACGACTAAGAGTAAAAGAACCCCTATACAGGTCTAAGATCATAGTACGCTTGTATTCCTCGGAGTCTATATCGGGTATTTCTTTGGCATCCTTTTCCACACTCAAGTAGTATGCAAAGTAACTCAGGTACACTCCGCAGTCATCCGAACTGTTCTGACGTGGAACTGGCATCACCTCTACTTGGCACTCAAATGGCAATCCATACTTCTTCCTCCATTGGTTTTTCAACACTGCTACTGCTAGTTCCATTTCTGTGTCATTTTGTCCATGAAGCGAGTCCAGTGAAGTCATCGTCTTCGTTTTCGGGTTAATGCCGATGAGGAACCAGTGGCCACTTTTATTCACTGGAAACAGCAACCAGTCGTATTCTGCTAGATCCGTGTTCTTTGACCACCTGACCAGTGACGCCTCACCTCTCAACGTTGCTTGTCGGTACCACTGTGAGATGAACGGGTATATCTTTGGTAGACCATCGTCAGTCCTGGACATGCTGGACTTCAGATGTACCATCTCTAGATAGCCGTCGATGATGACACCATTTAACCATTGTCCGTCGAGCAGTGTTTGCATATCTCTGTAGAAAATTGCAACTTTGTTTACTTGACTCATTGCAGCATTCGGTCGTCGTCTGCAATTCAGTTTTATTGCTTCGATGAGGTCATCTTCCTCGGCAGACTTTTTCTTTTTTACTCCCTTTCGGGTGATATGACCTTCCTGCAGTTGTATGACAAAACTTCTGTTCACCTGCTACCGAGAACTTGTTCCTCTGCCTCCCGGAACTGGTATTTGACGGCTGTTTGAATAACCGTTGTCCGGCTCTTCTGAAGTCGTGCGTTCATACATGAGCATATAACTCTGATCATAGACTGCCGATATGTCTCGAGGCCTGGGCGTTTCTATGATGTGGTCATCACAGAGGATCCAACCATTGTTGGCTGCGGGTTCTCTCACCATTGCTACGTAGTGTCCCTGTTCGCATGTATCTCCTTTGTGCACAACTACCGATTTCAACTGGAAACGGCACGTTGCATCGGCATTTCTATTTCCTTCGGAATATGTCATGATTATCTCATCAGAGGGTTCCACTGGTGCCAGCATTTTCCCTCGTCCTTGATTTCTCTACATGACAACTAACAAAAACTGAGGGACGGTCTTCACCTCCTTCTGTGTTACACGTAAGCCTTGATTACGGCACTTATCACAAGGTCTTCCACCTTCTATGACGTCAGGATACCTTGTCATTCTGTCCACCTCCCTCTGCAAACTGATTCTGTCCCTGTCATGAAGTACAGGCACAATGATTTCCGTGAACTCTTGTATCGTTACCGTTTTTTCATTGCAATGTGTGCATGTTACACCCTGTTCGACCTCAAACGTATTAAGACCAATGTTTGACATCATAGGCCCAACGTAACGTGTGATTAACTCATGGGCATCATTCTGCTGGCCATATACCAACCCCTCCTCCCCGGGAGGGGACAACACCTGTAGAAGCTATTCAATATGTTCCTCCATGATGTCCCTGCTGCTTGCGTATCTTCTAAGAAAAAAATCGCAATGTCCATGTGCTGCCGGTTGTCCCACGAAGCGTCGGGAATCTGCAAGAGAGCTCCTGCAGCTCTAGTGGAAGCTATAGCCTGGATCATATAATTTAGCCAACAGTTGCTGGTGAAGTTGGAAAGGGGTCGAAAGGGATATTCGCAACCCCTCCTCCTGGCTTTTCTCTTCTTCCTGGAGACTTCATCACCCTCGCTCCTTGGGGAAGTTCTCCTTTTCCATTCCTTTGTCTGATTATCCTTCCTGGCTTCTGAGTTTGTTCTGGAGGGTTTGGTGACCGGTATGTCCCTGGTATTTTCCGTGCTTCATATCACGCATTTGACAAGGTTCGCGGAGTTTTTGTCCCACGATTCTTCCAGAAGAATAGTTCTTCCCCTTGCTCTCTTGGTAGTTTTGATTGCGTCACTTAAAGCGAGAGTCTGCACTGCCTTTGTGCTATCCATTAGCTCCTCTGAGAAAACGTCTATTCTGTTGCTGGATTTCCCTTGGAGAATGACGGTTTTGAGTAGATTGAATCGTCCCTCCTGAACGCTGTTGGTTTTAGATGATTCTCGTATTCCTCTGACAAATTTGTAGCGCTTATAAGGAGCCGAGCTCCCATGTCTTCCAGTATCGCCGAGCATTAGGGCAGACCAGAGTGGAATCGTGGGAAGAAGCAGCCTATGCATTTCCTCAAGAAATTTGGAGCCATACCTTCCATTGTCTTCAATTGTGCTATCGCCATGACTTGTGTTATGCTCAACTTTGCTCGATCTATCGTTCTTTTGGACCATTTTCTGAAGCACGTTCCTTCTGCGTGTTGAAGAAACTCTTCTTCCGTTTTGTTCTTGTTTTTGCCAGTGGATGGTTCTTCTTTGCTGACATTTGCATTTTCTTCGTAGACATGATCTTCTTTCAGGTCTTGCTTGCTTTGCTTCGGCAGAGCCTTGATTCTCTGAGACATTCTCTCGCTTGCTTTCCTAACTTCGGATGTTAGTTTGCAGCCCTGCAAAACTACTGCCATGTCACTGTGATGGATTGAAAGAAGGGGTACTCCCCTACCAACACCCCAAAGGTTTTCCAGGAACAATCTACCATTTTCCCACAATCGATGTTCTTATCATGCTTATAGATGCTTTTTTTTTTTCAATTTTCCTCCTCAAGACCGTAATAACATGGAAAATCTAGGGGGTGGTGCTAGTAAAACTTGTCCAGTGGTCACATTTTCACTGTGATGGATTGAAAAAAGGTGTATCCCCCTACAAAGACCCCAAAGGCCCCAATTGATGTTCTTATCATGCTTAAAGTTGCTTCTTTTTTCCGTATTTTCTCCTCAAGACCGTAATAACATGGAAAATCTAAGGGGTGGGGATAGTAAAACTTGACCAGTGGTCACAATTTCGCAGTGATAGATTGAAAGAGGGGGTACCCCCCCCCCTACAAACATCTCAAAGATTTTCCAGGAACAATCTACCCTTTTGCTCCAATTGATGTTCTTATCATGCTTATAGATGCTTTTTTTTCTCCTCAAGACCGTAATAACATGGAAAATCTAGGGGGTGGGGATAGTGAAACATGACCAGTGGTCACATTTTCACTGTAATGGATTGAAAGAGGGGGTACCCCCCTACAAACATCTCAAATGTTTTCCAGGAACAATCTACCCTTTTGCTCCAATTGATGTTCTTATCATGCTTATAGATGCTTTTTTTTCTCCTCAAGACCGTAATAACATGGAAAATCTAGGGGGTGGGGATAGTGAAACATGACCAGTGGTCACATTTTCACTGTAATGGATTGAAAGAAGGGGTACCCTCCTACAAACACCCCAAAGGTTTTCCAGGAGCAATACACCATTTTGCCCCAATTGATGTTCTTATCATGCTTAAAGTTGCTTCTTTTTTCCGTATTTTCTCCTTCAAACCGTAATAACATGGAAAATCTAGGGGGTGGGGCTAGTAAAACTTAACCCGTGGTCACAATTTCACTGTGATGGTTTGAAAGAGGGGGTACCCCCCTACAAACATCTCAAAGGTTTTCCAGGATCAATCTACCATTTTCCCACAATCGATGTTGTTTTCATGCTTATAGATGCTTTTTTAATAAATTTTTTCTCCTCGAGACCGTAATAACATGGAAAATCTAGGGGGTGGGGCAAGTAAAACTTGACCAGTGGTCACATTTTCACTGTGATTTATTGAAAGAAGGGGTAACTCCCTACCAACACCCCAAAGGTTTTCCAGGGACAATCTACCATTTCCCCCAATTGATGTTCTTATCATGCTTAAAGTTTTTTTTTGTTAATTTTTCTCCTCGAGACCGTAATAACAGGGAAAATCTACGGGGTGGGGCTAGTAAAACTTGACCGGTGATCACAATTTCACCGTGATGCATTGAAAGAAGGGGTACCCCCTACAAACACCTTAAAAGTTTTCCAGGAACAATCTACCATTTTGCTCCAATTGATGTTCCTATCATGCTTAAAGTTGTTTCTTTTTTCCGTATTTTCTCCAGCAGACAGTAATAACATGGAAAATCTAGGGGATGGGGCTAGTAAAACTTGACCAGTGGTCACATTTCACAGTGATGAATCAAAAGAAGAGGTACCTCACTACCAACACCCCAAAGGTTTTCCAGGAACAATCTACCATTTCCCCCAATTGATGTTCTTATGATTAAAGTTGCTTTTTTTTTCTCTCTCTCCTCAAGACCGTAATAACATGGAAAATCTAGGGGGTGGGGCTAGTAAAACTTGACCAGTGGTCACAATTTCACTCTAATGGTTTGAAAGATTGGGTACCCCCCTACAAACACCTCAAAGGTTTTCCAGGAACAATCTACCATTTTCCCACAATCGATGTTATTATCATGCTTATAGTTGCTTCTTTTTTTTCCCGTATTTTCTCATTCAGACCGTAATAACATGGAAAATCTAGTGGGTGGGGCTAGTAAAACTTGACCAGTTGTCACATTTTCACTGTGATGGATTGAAAGAAGGGGTACCCCCCTACAAACATCTCAAAGGTTTTCCAGGAACAATCTACCATTTTGCTCCAATTGATGTTCTTATCATGCTTATAGTTGCTTCTTTTTTTCCGTATTTTCTCCTTCAGACCGTAATAACATGGAAAATCTAGGGGGTGGGGCTAGTAAAACTTGACCAGTGGTCACAATTTCAATGTGATGGATTGAAAGAGGGGGTACCCCTTTGGAACCACCCCGAAGTTGTCCCGTAACGCAGCCAGAAACAATCTTGAATTTACACATAATCTCGTATCCGATATAAATTAGTGTGGGCTGGAATTGTTGGCTGGCTTGTTGTTGGCTAGCTAATTGTTGGCTGACTTGACACAGACGATTTACTCCGGTGGAGCACTACCGTCCTCCTAAAATTCAGTCCTAGCTACGCCAAAGATTCTAGACATAGACTAGTTACCGGGAAATTTTGGGCTCTGCCCCCCTGATAACAGGTACCTGTTACGCCCCTGGTTCACAGTCGTAACTTAGATCCTACCCTAGATCTAATAATAATATTAATAATATAGACTCTAGCCTGTTAGATCTATGTGTTAGATCTACCCTGCGAAATGAAAGTAAAACTTAAATGGACCTTCATGTAACTAGCTAGAGTTAGCCCTAGAACTGTTAGATATCTAACGTTAGAGGCCTGAATTCTAGTGTGCAGAAAATGCCATTTTCATACACGAATTTTCAAAAATCTCCCTACCGTGGGAGGGGGATACCCCTCCGACAGTGGCACACCCTCCCCCGCTCGGTTGCTCCGCTCCATCGCCTTGCCCCCCCCCATATGGCACTTCTCATATAAATTACCCCTATCTAGATCTAACGTTAGTCTAGACTCTACTGAATTTTAGTAGACCCTATGCAGAAAAAAAATCTCCCTACCGTGAGGGGGGGGGGGGATACCCCCTCCCATGCACGAATGACCCCCCCCCCTCCCACATTCTCCCCCGATCAGTTGTTTCGCTCTAGTCTAGGACCTAGGCCCTCGCCTTGGCCTCACCCCCCCCCCCCCCGTTGAAAAGTCCTGGCTACGCCAGGGCTCTTATTCGAAAAAGTGAATGAACCAATGAACTGATTAATTATAGAACTAGATCCTAAGTTGAGTCAGTCCGCGCCGTAAACTGTAGTATCGTGTTTAGAAATTAGAGTACTAGTACCAGCGCGCCGGATGTAATTTGGGGATGGGAGGGGGGGGGGACATCCCAGGCCAGGGGCTCATAAAACGTGCGATATTGAAAATAACATACTGAGCGCGCGAAGAGCGCTCCATGTGCCATATGGGTGAGAGTGCTGGCTAGGGGGGGGGGGGGGGGGGTCCTCCCGCGCGAAGCACGGATCCACGCATTTTTTTAAATCCGAAATTTTTGAATAAATGAATGTTAAGATAGATAAGTACATAAATAAATGATGAATTTGAATGATAAACCAATAAAAAGAAATATCAGAAATGAAGTTCGGTCATTTGGATGGCATACATACCTTGAAGTGGTATGAAAAAAGTGTACAAGCGCAGGGCACAATGGCATTTTTCAGCTAGCTCTGCTAATGCTGTCCGGCGTCAACTAAACTTTGTAAAGGACATGGTCGTGGGAGCAGTGCAAATTTCCATTAGGCGAAATTGAAATTACAAACAAAATAAAACACACTTGAACATGTTGAAAATTTAGATTAAAATTGAAAATACGATTTATTTATTTCGTCTCGGTTACCTGCATGTCTAAACGTGGAATAAACGTTAATTTCATTCGGAAACGTACCTTCTTTTAATATTTTTCCGTCTTAAAAAAGAGGAGAAAGAGGAAATTGACTACAACAATTACCATTCTGTCATAAGACATGGCAATAACATTTTCTTTTCTTCTTTCCCCCCCCCCCAAATTTACAATTTTCAAACCCAGATTGGAAGGGGTCGCCTTCCCTTTATTATGTTTATGCTCATTCCTTGATGCCTAAGCCATGTGTTCATTTCAAACTACAAACTTTCAGTGCCTCATAAAAGGCCAAGGGAAAAGCAGTAATTGACTTCAAGGTAAGGGTGCCGTAGTAAGCGGTTGACTGGATACGCGAAAGTCGGGAGCTCGATGCCCTAATTGAGCGAGGAATTAATGTGCTATATGCATATTGATACCCACGTGTGCGTGTGTTGTTTTTTAAAAAAGGAAATGACTTCGCCGATTTCTTCTTAGAAAAGGGAATCCTGAAGTCTGCCTTTGTTCGATTTTCCTTCCCATAAAAACATAATACTTTTAGATTTATTATCTAAAAGTACATCATAAGATACCTGAGGCCTTCAAATCTCATAGCTTGGAGGAGGTTGCAGGAGGACCCTTTCCCCCGACCTACTCTCGAATATACAGTGCGTCCCGCAAAAAGCCAAACCCTAAAACAAAGGCTTATTGTGACCGCACTATACTGATTGAAAGCAGATTTGAAGTATTATGCTTTCATATAATATCTTGATGACTATAGTCCATACAGCTTAACTGAGAAATTTTTGTTTTGAAAATGATGTCAAAGTCCATTTGTGCCGAATCTGGGTTAAACAGTGAAAAACGTTAGCTTCACATGCGAACATGACAAAGGAAAATGCGTGCTTTAGAAGATGATAGGCAAGAATTTTATTATGTGGTGACATCCATTCAATCAAATTTAATGAAACATGGGTCAGTGCCAATTTCCAGTGATGGCAGGGGAGTATGTCCCCACAATTTCCAAAATCAATAATGTTGAAAAGATCCAAAATTGTCCTTCCTGCAATGAAATAGAAGGCCACCCTGAGATTGAAAATCGCAATAATCTTTATTTTTTGTCTGCCCCTTTGAGCCTTTAAACCATACTTTTCCATTCGATAACAAAGAGAGATGCCATTGAGTAGAAATTTTTGATCCAAATATTACCTGTTTACTTTTTTCTTTGAAGAAGTAGCAATCCTACCAAATGCAAACAATCGGGTTTTTTTTTTTTCATTACAATTGCGGGTACAACTTCTTCACAAACTAGCTATTATTGACAAAAAGTTGACCAATTTGTATAATAAGGTAATAAACCTTACCTCATAATTACAACAACAACAACAACAACAACAACAGAAATTGCATGAAAGAAGGTCTCGTCATTTCGTTTCAAACTTCATAATTCCTCTGGGTCATGTTCAGATGTGATCCTATCGTTTTTATTGTACGCAAATTTGACCAAAACGGATTTTAACATTTTAACATTTTAACAAACAAAAAAACAATCTTGCTCAGTGATGCATTTATGGATTAATGTCATCAAGGTCTAATTTGAAATCATGGGAGGTAAATAATTGTCAAATAGCACATAGTTTGGTCGTCAAAACACTTTGTTTTAAGGCTTCGTTTGTTCTAGACTCGGTGCATAATTTGAAAGGGGAAAAAGAAAGAAAAAGAATGTTTTATATTGATTACCCTTAAAATATTACATCCACAGAAAACCGATGAGGGAAAGACGCTTTAGAACTCGTCATATTTGTTAATAATTGGGCGGGGAGACTATATCTGCTTGGCATTATAAAGGGCAAAATTTTGTCTTCAGTCATGTCTGTCATGTCTGTTATTCCATACAGATTCCTCGTATTCCAGACGTTTCTTACTATCGGTCCAATGATGGCGCAAGTCAAGGTGGAACAGCGAACCAAGATCAACTTAGCTGTAAAAATGAACGAGGGTAAGGTAAAAACTGTTGAAGATATCAAATCGATTCTTGCTTCTCAGGATGTGGATTTTGATGCTCCTGATACACTTGGTTTGACACCTTTAATGATTGCTTGCGCCGATTGTGACAAGAGTATGGTCGAGTTCTTGCTTGAGCACGGAGCTGATCCTAATGCAAGATGTACCGAAGATGGCAACACCGCAATGCACTTTGCTGCCTTGGACACCCGCTGCGAGTGTTTTAAAACTAGAGATATCTGCGAATATTATGACTATAGTAAAAAGCGTGAAACCCAATTAAGACTAGACATCATTAAACTTCTCATTAGTTACGGGGCAACCTCCGTATGCAATGCCAGTGGACTTGATCCTCCTAGTCTTGCGGCATTACACAGGCTTTCTGATATTGTTAACTTCTTTGTCCAGAGGAATACCAGCTGTTTATTTCTGTCCGATGCAGAGAAAGCAAGAGCATGTGAAATACTTGGAGTGGCATTAGCACTTGAGCCTGACTATGAGTGGTATAACTGTAGTGCTGATTTGGACCCGTATGTATATTTCTGCAGGGCCCTTGATATTCGTGAGGAAAGTGGTAAAACGTCTTCTGCAAATTATGAAAAGTCAGACCTAGCTGCTTCTTTTTTTCTGTTCACGACTGAAGCATGTAAAACCCGCACAGACTGGGAACAAATCAGGATGGATACTTGGGCTATAAAAACTCAGTCATTCTTGCTTGCAGATACGGTGCTGCCAGAAGAAATGAAGATTAGGTACATTAAGCGCAGACTTCTCAGCCATGCCTATCGAGGCGTATTTTGCTCTTGGAGAAGTCAGGAAAGGCTTTCCCAAGGTTTACTGATCTTCAGAGATGCACTGCAACTGGAACTGCAATCAAAAATGGAGCCGGGTGCAGTCCTTAGTAAGCTGTTCTGGGGTTTCGCAAGGGAATCGCTATCAGATGATTGCCCATTAACAGAATATTTTAATCTGATGGATGGTTGTCTGAAGGTTTTCAGTGAAGTCTCCGAACAAAGTCTATATGTGGTGAGCAAGGTCATGATGCAGGAACTTTGTTCTTTCGTATGTGATTCTGCCCTCTCTGTCGGTTGCAGATCGAAGGAGATATTTGAAATGATGCTCCGCTTCATAGAAAAAATGATTTGTCTCTTCCGGAGAAGATGCGGAGGGTGCATATCGGTCACTCATGTCCTCATAAGACAAATTGATGAGAACTTCTGGCCCAGTGTGCTGTTTGAAGACGACCGTCGACTGATGGACCTTCGTGTAAAGCGCTTGATCTCAAGGATAGTGCAGTGTGAGGATGCATCTCAACCCAATTACGAAGGGAAAACGATGTTGCATTCCTTACTTGAATTAGCATGTATGTCATCTACTGACGTGAAGTTCATCAGAGATGTAGCGCTCATCCTTATCCGCAATGGGTGTGACACTGAGGCTCTGAACTTCAAATATGAAACGGCCAGAGAGATGATCAATGTGCCCGATCCAGATCCAGAACATAAGGAACTGTTGACCCTGCTAACTCCTTCAACGTCAGTCTTGCCTCTCGAGGAACTAGCAGCAAGAACGATTCTCCGCCTTAAGATCCCGCACAAGGGTGTACTCCCAAAGCACTTGTCTTCCATTGTGACAGGAGAATTCGAGCCAGACAAGGAACTCTTTCCTCCCGGCACCCTCGGGGAGTCGAATTTATATTCAACATGTTCAAGTGATGAATCGGACTCTGAATTCTTGGAGTTCTTGAGAGATTTCTTGGATCCATCCGTCTCCTCTGATTCAGATTTGTAAACTTGAGAGCTACATTTGCGGCCATTTTTCTTAGCCTTGATGTTGCAAAACGTTTGTTGATAGAACATTAGTGGATCCTGATCGTCGCGTCCTAATTCCACCTGACGCACTTAGTCTTTTCTTGAGATTCATATTGGGGATGTACACAAGCCTCTTCATGAAATTTCTATTTGACTCAATATGACAATATCAACGTTAGTAAGTTTATGAACTTAAGGGGAATCCCACATTCAACGGGAGTGTGTAGGCTTGTGAGAAGTTTTTCATATAGAATCTTTTTATTCTAACTTTAAGACGAGAATATGGAGTCTTATCTGACTGTGTCATATCTGCAGGCGAATAACGAATATTCACAGCCTTCGCTATTTAAAATACGTATCTACTTAATACATGTATTTATTCATTTCTTACATTTGTGAGCGTAATAATGAAATATTTATACATAAGCTATTATACTTTGGCTGTTTTGCTCCTATTAATATGTAGTTCAATCGAAATGATTTGATGTGAAAGTAGCAACCTTCTGCCCAGGTTATTTACATGTACATAAAAATTCTTTTTATGTGACTTTGTTAAGAATGAATTTTGTACAGATTAAAGGCTATAATGTCAAAATCTGGTGAAGAACTACAACATTCACGCGTTACAAGTTATTGTATTTCAATTGCATTGTTAATGAACAGTCTGTATAGAACTGACTGAGAATAACATTCAATTCAGTTCAATTCAATTCAAAGAAACATTTATTCTTTTCCATTTGACTTGCATTAATTAACAATTTTTTATTATATTTTTCGATTTGGGTACAGTTCATTGCATGGTCACATTATATCTTACTATAACCATGATAACATAAATCAAGGAATAAGGCCAGGTCCCTAAAGGCGAGTGCTTGTGACGGGCTCACGTGAACAACTTGGCACAAATATAAAATAACTAGGAGAGCGGAGGGGAGAGAGTTTGGAATAAAGAGAAAGGAAGAAACAGAAGTAGTAGAAGAAGAAGACTGCAACAGTAACACTTGTATTTTGTAACATGCATGTAAACTATACAGTGACAGTGGCAAGATTATGATTTACAGTACGGTTTACAATATGTTTTCAGGTAATTAAACAATGGTGAGAAGGTTCAGTCCCAGCCAGCAATTTTGAAATTAGTATTAGGCATTTTTCATCGGGAGTAATCTATGTGCGTATTATCTTATAAATTATTTCATTACGTAAATATTGTATTGCGAGATTTTGGAAACTGTACAGCGTGACTGTAGTGCCATTTGGGGCATTTGTTCCAGGTTTTTAAACCGATTGTAGTAATGTTTAAAATGGGAAGATACATTTCAAAAGCAGTATTGCTTAGCCTTAGTTTACATGGTGTAGTGTTTTGGTCCACTGCACATCCTACTGGGAGGAGAGTCCCGACTCCCAAGGGTAACAGTGATTAAAGTTCTCCTGTCCCCTCGTTGGTAACGGCATATACTTAATGATATTAATGATGATGATGATAATAATCATTAAGATGATATTGATACTGATAACAGTAATGTTGACAGTGATGATAATAATGATAATAACAATAAAAATAAAAATAACAATGATAATAATAATCTTCATCATTACAGTTCGGCAATAGACCTATAAGAATGACATGAATGAGAAAACTTATTCTTTCTTTTTTTTAACCAGAACTTTAACCTCCTTATATTTTCTCGGGAAAAAATGGTTTTGAAAATGAGAGGTAACTTTCTGGCCGATCCCATAAATGCTGCTTAGAAGGTTTTTTTTTTTCCTTATCATATCTTGATGGCAATAATAATAATACAAAAAATTGTATGCGTGTATACTTCGGCTTAAAAAATATATATTTAGTGTCATTGTATATTCGACTTTCATTTGGAGGGAATTTTGTATATAATGTATGTGAAGATAAATGTTACTAATAGTCCGTAATGCCAAATGCCTGATGAAGGAGTATATACAGTATTCACGCGATACGGTCATCGTGTTTTGATTGCATTGTTGATGATACGGTAGAAGTGAGATTGAAATCGTGAGACTTGGGAATCGAGTGATGCTGCACACCGGCATTAAAGCTATTTGTGGCATCGAAAATTGTTCCAGATTTTAAACTGTTTCAAGTCATGTTAAGAATATGTGTGTAGTCCACCTGTTCACTAGCGATGGACCAAAAAGATTGAAAAAGCTCATAATTTTTTTTTTTTTTTTTTAAATCAGAACCTTTTCATGTTTCCGTGAGGCTCTTGTACTAGGAAGGAACCTTTGTGATATCTCCAGCTTTAAAGAACAAAGCATGCCCCTGGCCCCGATAAGATAAGTTTACTATGGTTGAAAATTGCAATTCATAATTTGGGAAATTTCGGCGTTTTTAGGAGAGCCAATTGTCTCTTATCGGAACTGAAATTATATCTATAAAAATCATTGAGTTTCAAAAGTTTACAATTCATGCGTAAAACATACATTAGGTGTAAAGCTACTATGCTTTGAGATTACAAACAGGCTTACCGCCATCTTAAGGGATAATGAGAAGTTCCCTTTTGTGTATACTTTAAACTGCATGTTTGGGTCTTTTTAAGGGGGGGGGGGGGGTAGCAGTAAAAGTGAGGGGTCGGGAATTCATATCTCACTATATATATATGCCTAGTGATTACATGTATAAGTTAGTTATCTCCATGAATGATTGTATACTTTTATGTTGTTTGTTATCCACTGATACATATTGGTTACACCACTTTCATCCATTTCTCGAATATCACAAATATCACAATCCAGGGCTTAACCTTGAAAGGCCCTCCAGTCTTTTGCTGGATCTAATTTCTTGTACATAATTATGCATCAATTCTGAATGTTTAGTTTTTTTGTATATACAAAGTACATCGTTATTTCGCATGGAATTTGAATAAATTTGACTTTCTTGATAATTGACTGAATATTTTGGAAGGACATCGACTTCCTTTGTGGTATCATAGAAAATAATCATAACCTTTTTAATGCCTGATTTGATTTCCCCGTCCCCCCCCCCCCCTTTCACTCTGATTTGCCTGTTCTACTGAAGTGAGGTTATTAAAAGATCGGAGTTTTCCTTATTAAAGTAACAGGTCTAGATATCAAAAGGATATCAAGTTTAAAAGAAAAAGATATCATCATTATAAATTCTCTCATAATATCACAACGCTTTGATTTATAAAAGGCGACATTTAGGCCCCTAATGTGATTAACTGAAAAACGAAAGTGTAACTTTTTGCTCTCATTCCTTTCCTTCTATCATGCCTACCGGTGGTATCTGGGAATTAGCCTCAAAGATAATGAAAGAGGGGATAGCATCCCAGCTAATAAAATAGCCCCTGTCAAGGAAATTTTTGACGGGTCTTGTCAGAGTTTTTGTATTATTACTTGCGATCTTACAAATAATTACAACTGATTATTATGACCCAATTGGGCTGCAGTTTTTTTATGATCAGAAATCCGTCGGGAGGGCTATATTTCCCCCATCTCCCCCCTCCCCCCTCAAATGCACTATCGAATAGACATGAGTAGCTACAGTGCGATGGTACAAGATTTCGCAGAAAAATATGGTGAAAGAGCGACTTTCTCTTCAACAAGGCGAAGCCAAAACGTGTTAACACGTGCCTTTTTTCAAAACACTTGCATGGTGCTCCATCCCTAGTCCGCGATCCTCCCCCATCGATGAGAGGGGGGGGGGGAGAAAAAAATCCCCCTCTCCCGATTTTCTATAAAAAAAACAACAAAAACAATACTAACAATGCTGTGTGTCAATTATAAAATCACTCGTAGTCTTGCGTCACACAGTAATATTCAGCAAAACGCACTAGTATAAGCATGATACAGATGAACATAAAAGTTCAATGGAAATCTCCTGTGAAAAAACAGGGTGGGGGGGGGGGGTGTTTCATAAAGCTGTTCGTAAGTCACGACTGGAAAATGTTCTTGGGTGCTAATCAGATTCTCAATCATTACATGTAGCACAAGAACATATCACCAGTCTTGCGTAAAGTCGTGCGTAACTTACGAACAGCTTTATGAAACACCACCCAGGATTGTTTCGAATAATATTAATGTTAATGGTGGCTTATTTTTCTGTGCATTAGTCTGTATGGTGCTCTATCCATAGCTCTCCCAGGAGCCCTCCTCTCCTGTTGACCGGGGGGGGGGGGGGGGGGGGGCGACGTTCCACCACTCTTGATTTTATAGGATGGAAAATTACCAGTACTATAATGCATGATGAGTGTCTAAAATAATCTCTCTTGCAGTCTTGCGTTACAGTGATATTCAGCAAATCGGCCTATATCTTAAGCATGATAGACCGAGCATGGTGGAATAAATTATTGCTTTGTTAATGCAAGAATGAACACTTCAATAGAAATCTCTCAGCGTGACAAAGCAGCATATTTGTTCAAATTTGTGTACAACCTATAGTAAAGTCTCTTTTCAAGTGTATGCATGTAGCCTGCAGCGGAATCAACCGAATTAAAGGGCCAGTGCAACCCAAGTTCAAGTTGATTCCTACTGATGTGCAGGGCCTAAGACAACTCATATTTTCTTATTCAAACATAGGAATATGTTTCATAGAATTTTAGTTAATTTTGAAACATTTGTTACCAAACTGCTAAGCTCCACCCTTTAAAAAAAAATGCTGTATAGATCTCATTCCTGCAGTGACATTATCTGTCAATCACCAGTCAGCTTAACTGACATTCTACAATAGACCGTGGAATGCAACTTTAAACAGCCCAGCACATGCTGACAATAAAATTCCATGCTTTTATACAATACCTCCACATTACCTTTCCATTGCTGCTGATGTCTGACATTATTTGTAAACGTGTTGTCAGCTGTGGCAAAGCTAATGATTGATGTGATGATGTCACTGAAGGAATAAGCTCTGGGACATTTTTGAGATTGAGCATAGCAGGCTGAAAAATTATTTCAAAAAAAAAAAAAACAAATCTGTGAAACATATTAAGATGTTTGAATAAAAAAAAATATGAGTTGTATGCAACCCTGCACATCAACAGGAATCAAGTCGCATTTTGGTTGCATTTTGGTCGCAGGGGCCGTCGTCGCATAAAACAAGGTGAATAAGAATGGAACCTGAATCTGAACGGGATATGCGTAAACAACTTCATAACTCTAACTACGATTTCATTTAAATTTAAATAATAATAATAATAATAATAATAATAATAATAATAATAATAATAATAATAATAATAATAATAATAATAATAATAGATGGGATTTGTAATGCGCCAAATCCACTCTGCAGAGTGCCCAAGGCGCAGTGAAAGAAAGAAAGAGAGAGAAGGGCACAAATACAATGATAAATTAAGGAACAATTAAGAGTAGGAAGCATTGAATAGACGTGTCTTAAGGTAACGTTTAAATATGTGTCAATTGATGTCCATTCACGGATAGCCAGGGGAAGATCATTCCAGAGAACAGGGCCAGCGTGAGCAAAAGCCCGTACCCCCCCATGTCTTAACGGATTTGGGAACAACTAGGGAACCAGAGTTGGATGAACGTAGGGACCTGACAGAAGTGTATTTGTTAATCAGATTGATGTTGTATTGTGGAGCAGAACCGTTAATTGCATGGAATACAAGGAGAAGGATGGATGTAAGAAATATGTCAAGTATAAGTATTAAAGGAAACCAATAACTTCACGAGTAGTACTTTCAAATTAAAGCTAAGAAAGAACCAAAAGAGATAAGCGAAAACTTGAATAAAATCGGACACGGAATAAGAAAGTTATGCCTACTTATTTCATTTTCGTTTGTTTACTTTTGTTTTAAACATGAATGATTGACGAAGGGATTGCTTTAATTATTTTGATTTATAGCTTACGCCTAATTTTAGGGTCTGTCGATTTTCGAGATATAATCTGATTTAAAATAATTCTTATTTTATGATTCATTTCTATAGTGCTTTTGATCAACAAAAATGTAAACTAAATAAAATAACCTAACGAGAATTAAAAGGCACGGTTTATGTCACTCAGCATGCTATTTGGACCAAGTCTTTGATTACTACACATAATTTACAAGAAGAAATAGCTCATATCCATTAACTTCTTCATGCAGATTTCATTTATTGCTCTTCTATACAGTGACCAAGCGGTGTCAGTTTGAATTTTATTTTATAAATTCCATTTCATAAACTTTATTTCATAAATTACTGTTCGGTCATGAATAATTCAAATTACATTGAGCACAAACATGGATTTCAGTTAATGAAATCTAAAGTCAATTGCGTTATTCTGATCATACCTTACAGGTATCTCTTTGGTGCTGTTATTATTCATGCTATTGGTGAATTAATACTTATTCATGGCAATTCGATTCACCGTTTAGTGGACTGCAATCGTCCACTTCCATGACTAATTTCGTCTCTTGCACTTTCATTTTCAGGCCTACAGGTTTGTTCTTCAAGCGATTCTGATTATGGGAAGCCCTATAATAGAACACGAGACGGACAAAAAGGAGTAATATCACAATAACTAATCCAATGACTAACCAATATGTTCCATGGTATTCAATGCTCGAATTTTCCAATGTGACTGAATGTGTCGGTGGAGGCGAGTGTTTGGCTGATAGGCTCCCTGGACCAGGTGTGGCAACGGGACCAGGGTCTACGACGATACTTGAGTCTGCATCAGTTGAGGAATTCCACAAATAATCTTTACATTGACATCGGTCTGTGGGATGCTCTGATATGGTCGAGCAACAGAACACAGTATCTGAATTCGATCTAATCCAAATGTTTTGGTGTAAAGTTCCATTGGTTTCCACAGGTCTGGTCTTTGGAGGGACGGTCTCACCATTTTGATAGCACTCTGTGTGTCCTGGTAGACTCCCCGCTGATGCAGTGCATGATAGTGTGGCCCAACCATTGGCTTCGAAGGTGAGCTCCTCAATCCTTTCACACAAAACCTTACCAGGACAAAAGTCAACGTTAAGTTCAATGCGTAGACACTCTGAAAAGACGCTGGCATTCTTGTATGGCTTACAATAATAAGCACCTGCATCACTTCTTTCTGCAGGATTTATAGTAAGATGCAGTGAACAATTGTTGCCTCTGGTACTATGCTCTACTGTGAATCTGTTCCCTGGATGCGAATCTGGTACGATAGATTCTGGATTTGTCGTCCTGTAAAACGGGGCTTCGTTTCCATGTTGAAGTGTTACTACCGTGCTTTCACATGGATACTGAAAATTCAGTTCTGCCAATTCCCCTTCTAAGACGTTAATCATAGAATGAGCTCTGGTTGAACCGACCAAACCAAGGGCGATAATGCACACCAATGTCCACTCCATTAGAACTTTTTGATTTTTTGTATGGACGATACCGCTGGATTGTTGATAATCTCCCAATGCCCGGCCAAAAAAGAAATTCACTCTATGTCAAAAGAGAAATAAAATTAGAATGTACACAGTTACAGAAAAAAGAACTATTTCAAAGAAGACAGCCGCATACGGGAGGTAAAAAGGTTTTCATGTCTAAAATGCATCACGTTGATCACGTATCCTTACGAATTCTGTTGATGTTTGCAACAAAAGATTCCCTACCAACGTGTGATTAGTCTCTGTCAAATGTCCTTAACTCTGATTTTGCTCTCATTGAAGCCTGCATAGAAGCAATAAGAGAGAGAAGAGAAAGAAATATATCACCAGTAAATAATGAGTCGAAACGTGCTTTTTTATTTAATGATATTTTTGATTAAATGATAACATAAACAGACATTTATTAGCCTCCCAGTGTTGTCTATACAGGGCCAAAAGAACGTTAGGCCTGCGGCCAAGGCGCACCATCACTCTGAGCATAAAAGAAGGAATATGACCATGATCCCATTTTGGCTCCTCTTCTTTTGCCGCACCCCAGCACTTAGTGCTTCCAACAGAGTGGAAAACCTGCGGCGAAAAGCACACCATGGAAACAGAAAAGCAGCAAAATAGTCATGACTTCATTATGGCTCTTCCCCCCTCAAACTTAAGCTTTTTAATGGTAAGATGATGGAAAGACAGTTATCATGACAAATAATAAATGATAATAAAGATTATTGCAATATATATATATATATATATATATATATATATATATATATAATATATATATATATATATAAAGGAAGATGTCCCCTCACAAAACGTGCGCAATGCTTCATTTTAGTACACACAGTGAAAGAAAATAGAGAATGAAGCTGATACATATATATATATATGTATATATATATATATATATATATATATATATACATACATACATATAAAGAAAACTGCTATAAGCGTCTGTAATGCACATTGGCGTAAATCCCGGGGGGGGGGGGAATGGGGGGATATATCCCCCCACTTTTTGGAGAGGGGGGGGGGATGGCGTGTACAAATATCCCCCCCCCCACACACTTTTTAAGAAAGAAAATATATTTTAATTAATCCGTTAGTAAAATCTTTGAATATCTGTCATAAACAACCATCATATTTTAGAATTTCTATTTGAAAATGCGATTGAAAACCAAAAAAGTGGTTATTTTTGGCTCGCTCGCTCGTCATTATTTTAGAATTTATATTCGAAAATGCGATTAAAAATGAGAAAAGTGGTTATTTTTGGCTTGCTCGCTTTGCTCGCTCATATTTTAGAATTTCTGTTAGAAAATGCGATTAAAAACTAGGAAAATTGTTATTTTTGGCTCACTCGCTTCGCTCGCTCGCAAAATAAATATTAAAATGTGTGTAGGGGGGTCTGTGGGGGTCAGTGAGGGTGTGTGCTTATACCTAAGTGTGAGATCGACAGAAAAAAAAATCGTCAAAAAAGTCAATCATCCCCCCCCCCCCACTCCTCAGAGTGGATTTACGCCGGTGGTAATGCATTGTGGCCAATTTTATTTCTTCAACTCAAATTTTCGACGGTGTCCTCCGTCTTCATTGGCCACAGTGCATTACAGACGCTTATAGCAGTTTTCTTTCAATTTGTTTGAGCCAATACGCAAATCTGTAATACGTATACGTTACTTCTCTTTTACATTTCTTTTAGCGTTACATAATGTATAGGCCTATATTATAACGAAAACAAAGAAGTAATGCATTTTTGCCAACGAAAAACAAATTTTCGGGGCCTCCCCCTTCTTTAAGATGATGATTTGATGATTTGTTTCCTTCATCCTGAAGAATTAGGGGGAGGCCCCCGAAAATTTGATCGAATTAAATCATCGATGGCAAAATTGCATTACTTCTTTGCTTTTCGTTTCGTGTTATTATCGCCTCTAAATTAACTTGTCAACACGGGTATCTATCACCATCAACATATACATATACATGTATAATTATATATATACATATATATATATATATAAGGTCTGCATAATAGTTACGATCGAAAGTGTTGATTTCAGCTTGAATGCCAGTTCTTATGTTTGTGTACCATCATTTGCAAAGTTTAAGACCACAAGGGGATTTGTGGATATTTGAATAATTTGGAATGCATTCTTTTGTCTCACTGAATGATTATACTACGGTGGTCAGTAGCACAAGAGTAATGGTATAAGCCCACATGTGGATACGTTGAAAATAAATGTATGTCTGAAAAATAAATATGTTTAACTGTGTTTTTTCTTTGATTTATTTCATGTTGGAAGGATGGTCTTCAACTTTTGCAAAGTTCTCTAAATTTTTCAGTGCCATGCAAGGTCAACTCAAAAACTTTCGATCTCAACTATAATGTAGAGCTCGATCGTGCAATCAAACTAAACTGTACATGGATCCATTCAGGACACTTGGAATGAAGAAACAAAAACAAAACATAGCTTACCGTCGTGCAGTCACGTTGCTTCCTTCTCACCAAAACATGGCTATAGTTCAAATGAGTCACCCGTAATCTGGTACTTCTTGTGAAAAATTACATTCCTCCTATTCATGACATACTATATTGTTCACGGTGTACCTATTGTCATGTTTTAGGAATTGAACAAACAGTCAGACAAGTACAGTAGATGAACCTCTATGCCTGTACAAAATTGTCGTTAATGGTGCACGCTCCAAAGAACTTCAATGCATCATTTTTATGTCACAATAGAGTATTTGCTCAGTAGCTTCCAACTCACGAGAAATATAAAGCAAAATTATGTGGTTATGGGGCACTAAGTGTAAGACTTGGGATCTTTACCTAAATCAACTACTCTAAGAGGAAATCGGTCTTAACCAATTGGCTACTGGAACCGGGTGACTCCTGTATTAAAACTATGGGAATAAGCGAATTCAGTAGTCAACGGGTTAATATTACTTTCGTCCTCAAAATCGGTATTAGGATTGATATCGTCCATAAAGCAATCGGTCAGTTTGATTTTCTAATATTGATCACTGATTTCAATTCAAAACAGACTCTTAGGTGTTACACTTGGCTCTACATAATCACACAGGCAGCTGTTATCTATTTTTTGTTTTAAGAGCCTGTTTGCCACGGACGGACATTTAACAAATTTCGAAAGATGTATCATGTAAGATATTATTTTCGAATTCCTTTATACTTTGCTCGTGCTTGTTTTCACATTGAAACAGAAAATAAATCAAATCAATTTTAGAAAGTTCTATTTCAAGAGAATGATGGCCAAATCATGATATGCAGGTCATTGGTCTACCTCTTTCTTATAGACCAATTTCACAAGGCAAGAGGGCAGCAGACTGTTCAAAACAGTTCGACATAGTGCGGTGGGCGCTCCAACTTTTATAATACACAAGTCAATAGCACGTTATGTACATTCGTTCGATTTTCGGGGGTATTTTGACCAATAAATGCAGATTTCTTTAAATATTTGCAACGAGAAATTGTCAGGGAAGTTCAGGTCGCAGCTGTGCGTTGCTGGAATGCCACAAGACTTGGATAAAATTTAAAAATTGGAAGCTAACTGAGAGCGAAATTCACTCGCTTTTGACTCATGAAGCCTGTTTGTGTGAGAAGCCGTACTCTCTACACAGCTTACTTTTGAAGTCTCCATCACTTTCAGAACATTTTTGGCTTTCTGGAAAATTCCATAATGGCAACAGTTAATCGTACAAATCCCTCACGGCTTGTTAGTTGAGAGACTATCCAACACGAAGTCATGATTTTCTAACCCCTCCCCATAAAAACTATTTTCAGAGCTGATGAAACCAAATCAAAAAATTTAAGCTATATCGTCTATCAAGGTTTCTTCTTACATTATGTTATTACATTTCTTTTTGACACTGAACTACAAAAAGCCCGAAAATAGTTATAAATTCATGGCATTCTTACAAAAATCCGAACAAAGGCTCTTGGTGTCTGAAACCACATCCAAACTCCGACATCTTTTATAATCTGTCTAGCACAGCTTGTTATTCAGTTCATTAACACTTTTGCATGTTGCTGAAGACCCAAACACCAGCTGGAATGATAATGATGAAAAGTAAGAAAATAAGTATTCATCTTCTGTATATAATAATGAATGTTATTCACAGAAACTGGCATCGCAGGCTTGCTCTCAGTAGAGCCATACAAGTACAATTAGCCTTGATATATGTATATACATTTATACTTGGTGGCCCCAAAAGAACGGAACACTTGTGATCCTTAATTTTAGCAAGATGTATGACGTAAGGTGATGATAAATTAATATATTCAAAAGAAAATTCATTTCCCAGTAAAATGACACCAAGATCATCCATTTAGTCCTCATATTATATAACAAATAATAAACGGACACTGAGATTTAGAATGAAACGCGAAAATCTTCATTAAACGCTTCCTCATTCTGTTCAAAATTAGAAATATGGTCACCCTGATAATCACATCATGCAAGGGACTGAGCAGTACAAAGAGCTGCGGAGTGAGGGTGGGGGGGGGGGGGGGGAGAGGGGGAGTATGCCAGCCAGTTGCAGCTCGTTACCCCCCCCCCCCCCTCCTTACGCCTTTGTTTTCACACGGCCTTTCGTGCTAAAACGGCTCAAATCAAGTAATATTTTTCTTCATATAAAATGTGCATCAAACCATTTTAAAGTTTAATGTCAGCGCTAACAATCCAACTCGATCATCGACGTCACTTACATTTTATGATTTTATAACAGTTAGGAGGGAGGAGGAAGAAACAAGGATTAAAAGTACTCCCCAACATGATCCGCCAGTAAACATGAAAAGGGCTCTAAATCTGAACAGAAAATATAGTCCTGCTATATATCAAAAAGGAGAAAATTATCACTGGGCAGTACAACTGCCATAATCGATTTTATTATTATTATTTTTTTTTTAGTTTGAAAGTTTCCTGATCCTTTGCGATTATTTCGTAAAGTCCCACGAAATCTCGTTAGCGCCAGACTAAATTTCAGTAAACGGTAAACGTGAATCTCAGTTAACGCAAGTGCTGTGGATTGAGTGGCTAATTATGTGAAATAGATTTGTATCTATGCTTGCAAGTGCATGGTGTTGAGGGCCTTAAAAACATTGGTACAACACTAACAATGCATTTATAGTGGTATTCATTTTGCTAATTTATTTCCTGGTTGAGGGAGCAGTGCCTAATCAAACTTAAAGGAGAATGAAACAATGGGAGAATATTCATTTTAATGAAAAAGAGAGGACAGAGAGAAGCAATGTTCAAAAAGTTCTATAAAAATCGGTTACGAAATGAGAAAGTTATGAAAGTTTTAAAAGTCTCAATTTACTTTCTATGGCGATCCTCAGCTTGGCAATAATGCTTCCAATCCAAATGGCAGGTATAGAATGACAACTCTCAATATGTTTTGTACACAAAATTTCATATTTTCTCCATTATCTCCAAAGATGCTGCTTGTATGTTTGTAAACTTAAGAACAATTTCCCCATGATATTGATCTAAGAAGGAGACAAGCAGTATCTTTATATAGAGATAATGGAGAAAAATAAGAAATCTTGTGTACAAAACATATTGACAGTTCTCCTTCTAAACCTGCCATTTTGAAGCACACATTGCCTATTGTAGGATCCCCATAGCAAGTAAAGTGAGACTTTTCAAACTCGCGTAAGTTTTTCATTTCGAGACCGATTTTGATGGTACTTTTTATTGCTTCTTTCTTTGCTCTCTTTTCAATGAAATAGATATTTCCCAAGGCATGCTAGGGTTTCATTCTCCTTTAAGCTGATAGGTTATCTGCATAAGAGGTACATGCGAAATTGTCGCTTCAAGTATTACGAAAGATCTTAAAATGACAAATTATTGAAACTAGTAGAACCATTATAGCACTGAAGATCAACACTGCTTCATAGAGCAGTTGTTTAAAACTCATTGGGTTGTTTAAAATATGAACCTACCAACTGTTTTTCTAAAAAATCCCCATATGTTTTACCTAATTTTTTTTTTAAACAACAGTTGGTAGATTCATATTTTAAACAACCCCATGATTTTTAAAGTTACTGTTCCAACAGTGAATGTTATTCTTTTTCGTGGGCTGTAGCTGTCAGATAAATGACAATAATCATCACAAGCGTTTTGCAAATCATCATAAATTACTTCTAAAAGCTAATCATGATAAATCGCTGAAACTAAACTTCAGAAAAGAATAAAAATGAATACTTAAGCAATGCTATGAACATGAGCAATACACGCGATATTGTCACACCGAGTATTATCAAAGAGTTTAAAATGATAAATTGACGAAACTAGCAGTACCATTATAGCACCGAAGCTCAATGATTTTCGTTTTCGTGGGCTTTCAGATAAAATATGAATCGACAAAACAATAATCATCACACGCGTTTTATAACTCATCGTACATTACTTCTAAAAGCTTATCAAGATAAATCGCTGAAACCAAATTTCAGAAAAGAATGAGTAACAAATAATAAAGGCATTCACTGACTAATTTTGCCTTTTGAGAAGACAAATAGTTGACGAGAATCAAGGCGACCGAGTTTAAGTTTCACTTTACGGAATAAGACTTAGGGTACTAGAAATATCCTGCCTTGCGGAGAACATTATTTGTACTAACGTTGCTGCTAAAGCATTGTTCAGGTTTAAACTCAGCGGTTATTCATCTACACATTTGCGGTCTGTTGTCATTTTGGAACAAAACCTTTTGAAAGATCTTATTGAATCGTCACAATCTTAATCGAACTGATGCAAATGTACAGTCAAGGTAATTTGTTGTTGCTGTTTTATCTTAAAAAGTTATCTTAAGTCGTTATATTTTGTGCTGTTTTTTTTTCTATCGTTTATGCATTCCCCAAAATACGTCATTATTGTACAGCACCCAGAGTGGTACATAAATTGTAAGGCAAATTGTGTGTATGAATCTGTACTAAAAAAAATCTCAAATTTAGACCACAGTCCACAGGATTTCGATAGGTTGTAACTATCGAGGTGGAAATAATTTGCTTTTTAAAATCTATCTTTCTTTTCAGGCAGATATCGATCATCATGGCTTCTAAACTCTATGTGCTTCTGTTCTTTCCGATTCTTTTCCACTTCATCACACCACTTTCACAAATATTACATGGATATGCGATGGCGATGCGCTTAAAGACAACAGACATGGAAAGCTCTTTAAGTAGATGCAAAATTGATATTCAAGTTGCTCTGAAAACTGCTGATTGTCACGAACTTGGGTTAAACATCATTCCCGGAGACCTTTCAGAAGATATCGGAAAGCTGAATTTGAGGAAAAACAACATCACTTCCCTCTTGGGCTCCTCGTTCGAAAGATACCCGTTTATAAACCACCTTGACCTTTCTCAGAACGACCTCAGAGTGATAGAATCCACCGCATTTCATCCTCTAAAGGAACTGGTCCTGTTATGTATGTCTTTCAACCCATTTATGGTACTTCCAGCAGAAGGTCTGCTAAGATTTGCCAGTAAGTTGACCCACCTAGATTTGTCGAATTCAGACTTGAAGGTGCTGCCTCACGACATTTTGAAATGGAGCCAACGGCTAGATAAAGTACGTCTCCACCGTAATAAGCTCAACTTCATCAATATCAGCCTTTGCAGCACAGTAGGGACTGTTGATCTGTTCGATAATCAAATGGAGCATCTTACGAAGGATACTTTTTCTTTTCCGTGTCAAGCCGATGAATTAAGTCTTATGAGGAATCGTATTCTGTCAGTGGATCCCAGTGCCATTGCCTCACTACATGTACGGTCTTTGGCTCTGGGAGGGTACCCTGTGACACTAGACGTTTTAGAGGTGATGAGAAACATATCCATTGGTATTTCAGGCTCGAAAATACAGGAGCTATCATTCACAGATGCAAACCTTAGAAATTTTCCACCGAACTTCTTCGAGCCAATGCACAATTGTACCCTTTTCACGCTTGTCCTCTCCGAAAACCAAATCAGACTATATCCATCTATCTTTTCGAGCCTGACTAGAGTCTATAAGCTAGACTTACGCTATAACCATTTAGCGAAAATCGAGCCAGATTTTTTTGAGGGCATGCATCAACTCAGAGTGCTGGAATTGAGCTCCAATATGATAAAGATTATAAATAGTAAAAATGGCACCTGGGTAACTGACTTAATTGAGATGCATCTAGCTGACAATTCTTTGAGCAAAATTTTCGACTCCACCTTTCGCGGTTTGCACAATTTAAGGCTT
>CM057171.1:4713079-4729395 GCA_029962745.1 Echinometra lucunter
TTCTTGGGGAAAAGGCTGTTCTCGTTGTTTCCGGTGCTTAGTAAGTACCCCCCCCCCCCCCTCCATCCTGAGTAAGTCTTGGCAGCCTCAAATGTTAGAGCACCTGTGAGTTATGTGCTGACCGGGGCTTGTGTCCCCTAAATTGTCAGTGAACGGAGCAGCACTGGGGCACCGAGCTTTTGCTGGGAGAACCTGAATATGCCGCATTGTCAATCATAAATAATGCTCCATAAGACCAGGTTGATATTATTTTTTAATGAAAGGATAAATTTTGTGAGTAATAACAACTGATCAAATATTAAGGAGTGTAACATATTTCTTAATTTACTTGAGGAAAGAGAAATTTTGCATTGTCATTCAGTTCAAAGCAATCAAAACGTGATATTTCATGATTTGTTTTTGCAACAGATTCATTTATTAAGATGCAACCGTCACGCACATGAAATAAAGTTCAGTAACTTATTAAGTCAGTGCCAAAAAGATTATACTGTTATAGTTGATTGAAATCGAAAGTATCAGTGAATGTCGCGGGATAAGTGGAATATCGTGCTTTAAAAAGCACCAGCGGTTTCCCCCCTTTTTATTTTCATAATATTACAGTAATAATATAAGTTAGTGTTAACAGGTTAACTTAACTCAATTCAAAAAACCTGAAGTCCTTTGGATTTCATTGTAATGTAAAATTTCACGTACATGCTACTGCATTAAAACCATTAGACATAAATCGAGTGTGTACATGGTGTATAGGGGGAAAGGTTTCGATTTTCGAAAGTAAATTAAGGAAAAAATAAACAATGTACAGTATTCCATATTAAGCTGGAGTATATTTTAGTCATTGTTCTGTATGAAATAATGTCATTTCTATAGGTTTATGTAATCGAGTTTTGTTTAGTTTTTCATCACTTAAGGGGGTAGCTTCATAAGTGATTTCAACATTGGTTTAGATGAATGCCGTGCAAACTAACAACATTTACAATACAGAAGAAGATGCATGCATGAACATTCCAAATATCATGATGAAACAAATAATGAGAAAGAGTAACCAGACATGACCCGGGGAAAACAATATAACATGACAAATAAATTAGCAATGATTAATAAATCAAAAATACCCAGTTAGGTTACATTTTAACTGCAGTTTATTTCATCTGATGAAAACTCGAAATATCACTAAGCGCAAAAACAGCGAGGCTATCTCAAAAGGCTCACACGAATGAAAAAAAAAAGCATCACTTATGACTAACTAAATGTTACAAAATATATAAATCTTTTAAGGGGGAATTCAGGGAAGGAACTATCCCAAGTATCCCACTAAGTGCTGAACTGGAGGATCACTATGTCTAACATTTGTTTGACAAGGAACTCGAACTTGAACTTGTTAATTAGCGGGTAGCAGTCGACAGCATCACTAACTCAGAGATACAACTACGTGTAGACACTGGCCTGCCGATCGGCAATGATCATGTTCCTTCATCTAATGGGAACTAACTCCTCGCCCAGCCCTACGGGGCGAAAAGAGGGCAGTCGCAGGGCCGTGGGGGTAGAGTACCTACATAAAGAGAGTAGCGACAACCCAAGATTTGAACGCCATTTTGTTTCCCTGTTACGCAACATTTCTATTTAATTCCGATAAGCAAACGGGTGTTCGAAATAGAAAGAATTTGAACGCCATTTTGATTCCCAAGAAGTAGGACGTCTATGTCGCTACTCTCTTTATGTAGGTACTCTACGTGGGGGCAGTTCCCCACGTGCGCTCAAGGCTGAAACATTCGAATTATCTCTTTATCTCTAAAACTGTATTGGAGACGGGCGGTCCCCGATTCTGAAAGTCGCGCTATGACCCCTTTCTATTCTTGAAACTGGATAGCAAACAGAACGTTTTTCACCAATAAATAAAGGGGACCATTACTTCCGAAATTGTCCCCATTCTCATGCAACATTTCCCCATTTCTTTCAATAGCACCCACCTACAAACACCCCAAAGGTTTTCCAGGAACAATATACCATTTTCCTTCAATCGGTGTTCTTGTCGTGAATGCAAATGCTTCCCTCTTTCCTAATTTTCTCTTGAAGACCATAATAACATGGAAATCTAGGGGGTGGGCCTAGTAAAAACTTGACCAGTGGTCACATTTTCACTATGATGTTTTGAAAGAGGGGCTTCCCCCTACGAAACACCCCAAAGGTTTTTCAGGAACAGTATACCATTTTCACCATATAGACGCTTCTTTTTCCCGAATTTTCTCCTAGAGACCATAATAATGATAACAAAATGAAAAATGTAGGGGGCGAGTCTAGTAAAACTTGACCAGCGGTCATATTTCAGTATGATGCATTGGAAAAGGGGGTACCCCCAATAAACACTCCAAAGGTTTTCCAGGAACAATCTACCATTTTCCTTCAATCCGTGTTCTTGTCATGCTTATAGAAATTAACATGATTAATGCTTCCCTTTTTCCGAATTTTCTCTTGAAGACCGTAATAACATGGAAAATCTAGGGGGTGGGGCTAGTAAAACTTGACCAGTGGTCACAATTTCACTGTGATGGATTGAAAGAGGGGGTACCCCCCTACAAACATCTCAAAGGTTTTCCAGGAACAGTCCACCATTTTGCTCCAATTGATGTTCTTATCATGCTTATAGTTGCTTCTTTTTTCCGCATTTTCTCCTTCAGACCGTAATAACATGGAAAATCTAGGGGGTGGGGCTAGTAAAACTTGACCAGTGGTCACAATTTCACTGTGATGGATTGAAAGAGGGGGTACCCCCCTACAAACATCTCAAATGTTTTCCAGGAACAATCTACCATTTTCCCACAATGGATGTTCTTATCATGCTTATAGCTTATAGATGCTTTAAAAAAAAAAAAAATTCTCCTCAAGACCGAATTAACATGGAAAATCTAGGGAGTGGGGCTAGTAAAACTTGACCAGTGGTCACAATTTCACTGTGATGTATTAAAAGAGGGGGTACCCCCCTACAAACATCTTAAAGGTTTTCCAGGAACAATCTACCATTTTCCCACAATCGATGTTCTTATCATGCTTATAGATGCTTATTTTGTTTTTTAATTTTTCCTCAAGGCCTAATAACATGGAAAATCTATGGGTTGGGGCTAGAAAAACTTGACCAGTGGTCACAATTTCACTGTGATGGATTGAAAGAGGGGGTACCCCCCTACAAACATCTCAAAGGTTTTCCAGGAATAATCTACCATTTTCCCACAATCGATGTTTTTACCATGATTATAGATGTTTTATAAAAAAATATTTCTCCTCGACACCGTAATAACATGGAAAATCTAGGGGGTGGGGCTGGTAAAACTTGACCAGTGGTCAGAATTTCACTGTAATGGATTAAAAGAGGGGGTACCCCCCTACAAAAATCTTGAAGGTTTTCCAGGAACAATCTACCATTTTCCCACAATCGATGTTCTTATCATGCTTATACTTTTTTTTTCCTCAAGGCCGTAATAACATGGAAAATCTAGGGGGTGGGGCTAGTAAAACTTGACCAGTGGTCACAATTTCACTGTGATGGATTGAAAGAGGGGGTACCCCCTACAAACATCTCAAATGTTTTCCAGGAACAATCCACCATTTTCCCACAATGGATGTTCTTATCATGCTTATAGCTTATAGATGCTTTAAAAAAAAAATTCTCCTCAAGACCGAATTAACATGGAAAATCTAGGGGGTAGGGCTGGTAAAACTTGACCAGTGGTCACAATTTCACTGTGATGGATTAAAAGAGGGGGTACCCCCCCCCCCCTACAAACATCTTAAAGGTTTTCCAGGAACATTCTACCATTTTCCCACAATCGATGTTCTTACCATGATTATAGATGTTTTTAAAAAAAATATTTCTCCTCGACACCGTAATAACATGGAAAATCTAGGGGGTGGGGCTGGTAAAACTTGACCAGTGGTCACAATTTCACTGTAATGGATTAAAAGAGGGGGTACCCCCCTACAAAAATCTTGAAGGTTTTCCAGGAACAATCTACCATTTTCCCACAATCGATGTTCTTATCATGCTTATACTTTTTTTTTCCTCAAGGCCGTAATAACATGGAAAATCTAGGGGGTGGGGCTAGTAAAACTTGACCAGTGGTCACAATTTCACTGTGATGGATTGAAAGAGGGGGTACCCCCTACAAACATCTCAAATGTTTTCCAGGAACAATCTACCATTTTCCCACAATGGATGTTCTTATCATGCTTATAGCTTATAGATGCTTTAAAAAAAAAATTCTCCTCAAGACCGAATTAACATGGAAAATCTAGGGGGTAGGGCTGGTAAAACTTGACCAGTGGTCACAATTTCACTGTGATGGATTAAAGAGGGGGTACCCCCCCCCCCCCTACAAACATCTTAAAGGTTTTCCAGGAACATTCTACCATTTTCCCACAATCGATGTTCTTACCATGATTATAGATGTTTTTTAAAAAAATATTTCTCCTCGACACCGTAATAACATGGAAAATCTAGGGGGTGGGGCTAGTAAAACTTGACCAGTGGTCACAATTTCACTGTGATGCACTGAAAGAGGGGGTACCCGCCTACAAACACCTCAAAGGTTTTCCAGGAACAATCTACCATTTTGCTCCAATTGATGTTCTTATCATGCTTATAGTTGCTTCTTTTTTCCGTATTTTCTCCTTCAGACCGTAATAACATGGAAAATCTAGGGGGTGGGGCTAGTAAAACTTGACCAGTGGTCACATTTTCACTGTGATGGATTAAAAGAGGGGGTATCCCCTGCAAACACCTCAAAGGTTTTCCAGGAACAATCTACCATTTTGCTCCAATTGATGTTCTTATCATGCTTACAGTTGCTTCCTTTTCCGTATTTTCTCCTTCAGAACATGGAAAATCAAGGGGGTGGGGATAGTGAAACTTGACCAGTGGTCACATTTTCACTGTGATGGATTGAAAAAGGGGGTCCCCCCCCCCCTACAAACTTCTCAAAGGTTTTCCAGGAACAATCTACCATTTTCCCACAATCGATGTTCTTATCATTTTTTTTTTTTTTTTTTAATTATATGTTTTATTGATTTCAATGATTACAAACAAAAAAATTGGGCGACAATTACATAAGATAAACAAATAAAAAATAACAGCAAAATAACATCATAGGAATAAATTTAGCAATAAAAAGCAGTAAAATCTCCTTCAAATAGGCTAATTATTTCATATAAGTGGTAAATTTGCAAATCAATAACAACTGACGGTGCAAACAGAAGCATTACATCAATTAATATATTATGAAGATGTATAACTCTATAAATCAAACTTCCATTTCTTAAAATGGATATGAAGTTTCCCTCTTTTCTTAGCTACAAAATATTCTGTCTCTTTTTGATTTTTCATAAATTTCTTAAAAGATAAAAATTCTGGCTTGGTATTTTTGAATTTGCATAGAAAGATGAAATATTTCAGGGACAGAAACAAAAAGCACAGGAATTTGTCAGAGGGTACACCAAACAATTTCTTGAAATTATCCAATGTAAAGTTATTATCATGTTTTGAACGAACTATTTGGAGTAAATCTTGCCAAAGAGGGGTTACAACATTGCAATCACAAAACAGATGAGTAATAGATTCAGGCATTGTTTCACAAAAGCTACAGTTTGGGGAATCTTTTCTCTTTATCTTAAACAAAAAGTCATTAAGAGCAATCGATTTGTGAAAAATCTTGAAGTAAAAAGAACGCAAACGAGTATTAATTGAACACATGAAATTAGCATTATGAACATGATTCCAATTTAAATCCTGTGCAACAGTTACCGTTTTCTTCCAAAAATCATACCTTTCATCAGGGGATCGATGTTCTTATCATGCTTATAGTTGCTTCTTTTTTCCGTATTTTCTCCTTCAGACCGTAATAACATGGAAAATCTAGGGGGTGGGGCTAGTAAAACTTGACCAGTGGTCACATTTTTACTGTGATGGATTAAAAGAGGGGGTATCCCCTGCAAACACCTCAAAGGTTTTCCAGGAACAATCTACCATTTTGCTCCAATTGATGTTCTTATCATGCTTATAGTTGCTTCCTTTTCCGTATTTTCTCCTTCAGAACATGGAAAATCTAGGGGGTGGGGATAGTGAAACTTGACCAGTGGTCACATTTTCACTGTGATGGATTGAAAAAGGGGGTCCCCCCTCCCCTACAAACTTCTCAAAGGTTTTCCAGGAACAATCTACCATTTTCCCACAATCGATGTTCTTATCATGCTTATAGATGCTTTTTTTTTTTTTTTTTTCTCAAGACCGTAATAACATGGAAAATCTAGGGGGTGGGGCTAGTGAAACTTGACCAGTGGTCACATTTTCACTGTGATGGATTGAACGAAGGGGTACCCCCCTACAAACACCCCAAAGGTTTTCCTACCAATCTACCATTTTGCCCCAATTGATGTTCTTATCATGCTTAAAGTTACTTTTTTCCGTATTTTCTCCTTCAGAACATGGAAAATCTAGGGGGTGGGGCTAGTATAACTTGACCAGTTCTCAAGTTATACTAGCCCCATTGATGAATTGAAAGAGGGGGCACCCCCTTGGAACCACCCCAAAGTTGTCCAGTAACGCAGCCAGAAGCAATCTTGAATTTACACATAATCATGTATCTGATATAAACAAGTGTGGGCTGGAATTGTTGGCTGGCTTGTTGTTGGCTAGCTTATTGTTGGCTGACTTGACACAGACAAAATCTGATACTGATAGCACCAACGGAAAGAGCAACGTAAAATTACCTCAGTATGATCCTTTCTTTGAAAGTTGGGTAGGAATTGTGAAATTATTAATGAAAAATAGGCAAATTTTGCAGCGTTTTGAGTCCGTTCCAAAAAAAAAAAACACCTACCGACAAGGATCCAGAATTCCTCTTTTTGAGAGACGATGTCATAAAAAAAAATGTGAAAATTGTAAAATGTGATATCAAATGATTCTAGATCTATGCCATTTTGTATTGCATGGTAATAATGCAATTATCTTACTTTTTAAGGATCTCTATTTCGTATTACACTAGACCTAGGTCTAGTCTAGATCTAATCATTTTTAAAATGGCGTGCGTGAAGTTAGATCTAGGTTCTAAGTTAGGTCTCGTTGCACTCAGTATATAGTGCGTGGTGGGTATGTGCCGCGGAGAAGACCCCCATTTTTACACTCAAATTTCCGTTCCAAAGCATAGCATTTTTATCTTATTGAGAAAAAGAACAAAGAAAGCCGTTCCAAAGCATAGCATTTTCTTCTTATCGAGAAAAAAGAAGAAAGAAATCCGTTCCAAAGCTTCGCATATTTTTCGTTACGCCGTTCCGCCCGCATTGATCCGCTACAATGAGCTACATTTTTGGTGAAAAGCGGCCCGCAGAGCGCTGTCCGACCATCGCCTCTGCGCGAGCGCACCCGGCGGCCGTGCCGCCGGGCCAGCTGCATGCACGTATGCCCGTTCCATAGGGATACATACCACTCACACACGGGCGAACCGTTCCAAAGACCCCCGTTTTCACAAACATTTGTAGTTCCGAAGCCCGTTCCGAAGACCCTCCTTTTCACAATAAGCCCGTTCCAAAGCCCCCGTTTTTCGTCTCGCCCGCGGCACATACCTACCACTTTTGGGGTCGAGTACCCCCCCCCCCCCCTCCGGGACCATAGTTCGCGCGCATTTTAATTTTTTAATGAAGGCAATATTTGATCCATAATTTCTCAATTTTTACCCAAACTTATTCTGATTTTAATGACACCAAAGGCAAAGAAAAGTTTTAGATTTTAAATGGGCGTAAGAAGAATTGTTATTTACGAAGAATTCCTGAGATATCGCGATCGCAAATTCGATGTCGTACCGCACCGCTCTGGACCTGGAAAAGTGTTACAAAATGACGAGGCCTAACTTCGCGCACGCCAGTTTTCAAGTGATTAATACAAAATAGAGATCCATAAAACAAAAAAGGTAAGATAATTGCAATTAGGTCTACTAGTACTAGGAAGGCAAAATGCCACTGAATAATTTGATACCACATTTTACTTACAATTTTGATGACATCGTCTCTCGAAAAGAGAAATTCTAGACCCTTGTCGACAAGTCCAGTTTTTGTCAGAACGAACGCAAAACGCTGCCAAAATTTGCCGATTTTTCATTCATAATTTCAAAATTCCTTCTCTAATTTCAAAAGGAAAGTAACTTCCAAGGTAATTTTAAGGTGCTCTTTCCATTGGTGCTACAAGTTTTTCACAATCTTTTCTAACGTTAACTGTTAGATCTAGATCTAGATCTAGATCTAGATCTAGATCTAGTTTTTGAGATATGGCCCTTTGCGCGAAGTTTAGACCTGCGCGAAGTTAAGTCAATCTAGACCACTAGTTAAAGTAGATCTTGTCTAGATCTAGACCTTACAACTTAATTGTTAGATCTGTGAGTGTTAGATCTAACGTTACAGCAACACACATGTATCTAGATCTAGATTCTAGATCTAGACTAACAGTTAGCCCTAGACCTAACTATTAGAAAGTATGACGTTAGATTAGCCTAGATCTAGGCTAGGCCCAACAAAAGTTGATGTTTTTAACCTTTTTAAAATAAATCAGTGGTAAACTAAACTATAAAAGTTGGGCCTCACTGACAAAAATATAAAATTTACTTACCAAAAGTAGACTAATGTGGTACTAACTAAAAAATTACTGTTTGACCTGAGGCCGTTATGCCGAATTTTGACTTTGTAATGTCAAAAGAGATTCTATATATTGACACTAGAGGGCGCACTCCCCAGATTGCTGCACAGAGATACGATGCATACACAGTATGCCTTCCGAAGGAAGGCTAGAGAGGCAACTAAAATTTGACCTTTGACATACCATAGGCTTTTGCATTGGGCCAAAATGGCGGCCGCGGCAAAATTGAAGACGACTTCGGAGGGTCAATTATTATTCATGAGATAAAACTCTCAAATACCGTTCGATGATTGGATAATTGCCTTCATGTTTAATGCATAAGCTCATACATAAAACATTTTTGCCTTCCCACAATTCCCTACGATTTGCGGCAGCAATTCGGATAAATGGCGGCTGGCAGAGGAGTGCAACTTTTTGACCATTTCAGCACAAACCGCTCAAGAAATTTGTTTCAGGAAATCTGCGTGTTGTGAAAAGAATTCAGAGTAAACCCCAAGGAAGCAGAAATTCTTAAAAGGAGCATTCAGAATGGAATGAGATTATAAGATGACCTGAAAAGTAAGTAAAGCGACATTTTGTTAACCAGTCTTCATCGTAGTTGTTAATCGTCCGTCAAGCAGTGCGTAGGCTACCTGTACAAAGTGCATGGGACATCACCTCCAAAGCCCAAACTTAGGAAACTATTCTTGTATACAATTGAACCCTAAATCATGAGAGAAAAATAATGTAATGGCGATATTTTTCAAAGAGATTACACTTATTCCGTAGAGAACTGTTTGTAGAATTTTCTCCGGTGGATAAAGTACTGAAGCTAGCTAAATCAGCAATAATCAGCGGTAGATGTTGACCTGTTAGAAACTGGAGTCGAGGCTGAGTGCACTGCAAGACGGACGGCTACGATATTCCCAAGCGTAATGTTAATTCTGATTAAGCCGTTACTGGCCGGCTGGAGTGAGTGTCCCTGTGCCCCTGGGGCCGGGCCTTGCTGGGAACATTGATCCGGACTAACTCTAGATCTAGACTCTATGTAAAACTTTAGCCATGATTGTTCATGTTAAGCTATACCCTGGTTTGAATTCATGATACTCCTATATTGGACCTTCCTTTGACTAGACCTAGTTGAACTTGATGTTTTCTTTGTCATGAAAATCACCCATCATCGGACTAGTAGTAGTAGTAGACGGTAGACCTAGAGTCTAGGCCTGGCATATTTAGACAAAGCCTGGCTATGTATGGGCTAGACATCATTCATAGACCTGTTATCACCACACTGCTTTGAAATAATCATGATATATACCTCTTTCTCTTTTTAATTTTTAAAGGGGACCTGAACCTGATGTAGTCTTCAGATGGTACAATACAGGCAGATTTGGTTATCAAGTCAACTCCACTTGATCTAGAAAAATCTACTACTGCCACTGGCAAGGTATGAAGTAAGCCCATTATGATTTGTAGCTTTGAAAAGTGTAGATTTTTAAAGTTTTTCATTTCTGTAGTACGTTATTGAAGCTAAATTCTAGACAGAAATATCCATGTGCCGTAGATGTTTAAAAAAAAAAAAAACCCAACATATTTTACTACAGAGTAGCCATACAAAGTAAAGACTAACGAGTCTTAGCCTAATAACAACAACCAATATTTTTATTATCACAGACTGAAGCTTGCAGTCTTATGTGCAGACCTCCTAGTATAATGTATGATGGGGGGACCATAGTTCGCGCACATTTTAATTTTTTAATGAAGGCAATTTTCGATCCATAATTTCTCAATTTTTACCAAAAATTATTCTGATTTAAATGACACCAAAGGCAAAGCAAGGATTCAGATTTCAAATGGGCGCAAGAAGAACATGTTATTTACGAAGAATTCCCAAGATATCGCGATCGCAATGTTCGTTGTCGTATCGCACCGCTCTGGACCTGGAAAAGTGTTACAAAAATAACGAGACCTAACTTCGCGCACGCCAGTTTTCAAGTGATTAATACAAAATAGAGATCCATAAAAGGTAAGATAATTGCATTACCAGGAAGGCAAAATGCCACTGAATAAATTGATATCACATTTTACTTACAATTTTGATGACATCGTCTCTCGAAAAGAGGAATTCTAGACCCTTGTCGACAAGTCCAGTTTTTGTCAGAACGAACGCAAAACGCAGCCAAATTTGCCGATTTTTCATGCATAATTTCAAAATTCCATCTCTAATTTCAAAAGGAAAGTAATTTCCAGGGTAATTTTAGGGTGCTCTTTCCGTTGGTGCTACCAGTTTTTCACAATCTTTTCTAGTTTTTGAGATATGGTCCTGTGCGCGAAGTTTGGACCTGCGCGAAGTTAGGTCACTCTGCCATACTGAACTACTTGGAATAAAGTTTCAGGCAGGTTCATCACGTCATTTATCATGTACTTAGAGAGGAGCCTTTCTTTCTTTCTCTCTCTCTCTCTCTCTCTCTCTCTCTCTCGACTCTGCAGCATGCTTACAAATTTTTCTCTTTTCTTTTGTTTTCTACTTGCAGGTTGTCTAAGAAGTTCAAGTACAAGGCTTGTAGAGTATCCAGCTGCTTGAAGACTAAGGAATTGCACCCTTCCCCAAGCCCTTATTTTGAAACTTCATTTGCATTTTGCCTAAAGATGTATACCTAGATTAAAATTTGAGCCTTATTTCATGACAGGCTAATAAAATGTATTAATCTGTGAATTCAATTGAAACATGGACCAAAACCATTTTAACAACTATTAAAAAGAAATAAAAAAATCAGGGAACACAAAAATTGTATATAGAAGTTGTGCCTTCAAAATCAACAGTTCTAGGACTATTATTCCTCGGGTAATTACCTCCAGTGTACTGTCCCCCCCCCCCCCCCAAGAAATAATCCTGAGGTCAATTACAGTAAGTAACATTTCCAAGTTAGGGGATGGGATGGGCATTGTAATTGGCTTGGGTTGATTGTCCAGGGGTAGACACTGAGGGGGGGGGGTGATTGTTTGGAGGGTAGTTCTGGAGTAAGTCTAGTCAATTATTAGGGATGGTTGCTTCACGCTGTTACCTGAATTTACAAAACTACCTATGCAGGTAGGTGGGGAACCATATGAACCAATATCTAAGTTTTTGGCTGAATTGTTTCAGAAATTTGTCAAACTTATTATTATTCTTTTTTACATTTTTATTATTATTATCATTATCATTGTTATTATTATGTAATTACATTGATAGGCTATATGGATTCACACTGCAAGAATGTTTAAATAGTAGGCCTATTATAAGTATTCCAACAAGAGCTTTCTGCCTCCAGAAATGTTTGCTGATCTCTTGCTGCATTGAAATTAGAGTTACACTCTTTTGCTAATAAAACAATTTTCTTCTCTCTATATTCTTATTGTCTTTCAATTTCTCTTAACCTTGAGTGAAATCTGATGTTGATGTTGCTTTTGTCAGTGTTTTTGATGATGATGAGGATGATGATGCTGGCACAAGATCATATGAAGTTGGTTTGTAATTGAGGTTGATTGCAGCCATATGGAGGGGGGGGGGGGCACTGTCTGAAAAATCACTGAATAGCGAAAGAAAGATAGTGTTGATGATGATGATGACGACGAGGTTGAGGATGATGATTCCGGCCAAAGATCATATGAAGTTGCTTTGTAATTGAGGTGTGATGGAGGGGGGGGGGGGGGGGGGGGGGGCTCTGTTCAAAAATTCACTGACTAGCAAAAGAAAGAAGAAAAGACAATGATGATGAGGTTGAAGATGATGCATGATGCAGGCATAAGATCATATGAAGTTGTTTTGTGACAGAGGTGTGATTGTAGCCATGTGGGGGGGGGGGGGGAAGGGGCTGTCCAAAAATTCAGGGACTAGCAAAAGAAAGGAAAAAAAGCATTGTTGACGATAATGCAGGCACAAAATCATGAAGTTATTTTGTAACTGAGGTATGATTGCAGTGCATACAGGACGGGGGGGGGGGTACTGTCCTAAAATTCACTGACTAGCGAGTAAAAAAAATGCTCCTCAGCATTTTTTTCTTTGGGGGCATACACCTTAATGGGTTTGCAGAAATGAAAAAAAAAATCCTTGGATCAAATTCTTTAGGGGGATACATTTATTATATGTCTATGATGATCCCCTCCCCAAAATGTCAACGAGCAAAAATTAACGTTAAACTTTGCTGAGAAGAGAAAGAGCTCACAGCTTTAAGTATAGGGGTTGGTTTCACTAGGTGTGCTTTGTTCCAGAATGTGGGGGACATACCCTATTGTGTCAACCCACTCTTAAAATATTAGGGACGCATACCGCGCCATGCCCCTCCCCCCCCCCCCCCCCTCCCCACATTGATGCCCATGATTGTAGCAGCCATATGCGAGAGGAATTTATCTGTTTGGTGGAGGGGGCCAGGAGACATGCATGTTACTGTTTACAGGATACGTTTACATAATTTGAAATATGAAACAAAGTTAATCTACAAAAGAACAATACAGTAGCCTATAGCTCTTATGTTATGGAAATGGAGGTGATCCACTATTTAAAAAAAGCAATGCTTGTAGAGTGTGGATTCCTCAAATAATAATATTGTAAACACAGCTTTTGTTGAATTTAGTCTGCAAGTGATCAACACAAAATAAAGTCAAAATCAGAAATGCATGTCTTACTGACAGCATCGGCATCAGATAAATAGAAGTGGGTGTAAGCTATTGGGGTAAAATGATTGAAATGAGAGAGGAAATTAAATTAGGGAAATTCTCACGAGTCTGGGCGACGGTACGGTAAATGAATGAATGAATGAATAATTCAGTGCGCATGCGTTATTATGTTAATAAGTCACAAAAATCTAATACATATTCATAAATATTCATGAAAATGTGATACGCGCTGCGCGCAAGGCAAAACAAGCCTGATTTTCGCTGATACTCGGAAAAATGGTCTGCGCCATAGGTTTATAAAATTTTGTACATAAAACGCGGGATCAATTTGACCCTCCGTACCCCCCCTCCATGGCTGGACGGATGCAGAAGCGGAGTTTCAGCCCCCTGGATTGCTGCACAGAGATACGATGCAGAAGGAAGGCTAGAGAGGCAACTAAAATTTGACCTTTGACATGCCATAGGCTTTTGCATTGGGCCAAAATGGCGGCCGCGGCAAAATTGAAGAGGTAACACTATATAGGCACCAATCCTGCAGACGCAAGCTCATAAGGATAAATATTCTTAAATATTCATAGGATTAGGATTAGGATTAGGATCAGGGTTAGGATTAGGGTTAGGGTTAGGGTTAGGGTTAGGGTTAGGATTAGGGTTAGGATTAGGATTAGGATTCCCGGGGGGGTCACTTCCATTGAAGAGTGGACAGCATCCGCGAGAAAAAAAACGCGGAAAAAGGGTATTTTTTCAGGGGTAGGCGCGGAACGCGCGGAACGCGAATTGCATTGGCGTAAATCCCGGGGGGGGGGGGATGGGGGGATATATCCCCCCACTTTTTGGAGAGGAGGGGATGGCGTGTACAAATATCCCCCCCACTTTTAAAGAAAGAAAATATATTTTAATTAATACGTTAGTAAAATCTTTGAATATCTGTCATAAACAACCATCATATTTTAGAATTTCTATTTGAAAATGCGACTGAAAACCCAAAAAGTGGTTATTTTTGGCTCGCTCGCTTCACTCGCTCGCAAAATAAATATTAAAATGTGTGTAGGGGGGTCTGTTGGGGTCAGTGAGGGTGTGCGCTTATACTTAAGTGTGAGATCGACAGAAAAAAAAATCGTCAAAAAAGTCAATCATCCCCCCCCACTCCTCAGAGTGGATTTACGCCGGTGGCGAATAGAGTGTCAAAAACGCCAAAAATTGAAAAAAAGCCCCCTAAATCACGATAATCTAAAACGCAAAGAGGGTATGTAATTTGCACCGACTGCGGGACCGACTGTAACAAGACCCGTGAACGGAAAATCCTATAGCGCCTGTGTAAAACATAATGAGACAGTGAATTATCTCGAGATAAAAACTGCTCCAAACTTTCAATGGACCCCGCTATCACTCTCAAGGTATGAAAATAGGAATATCCTCGTTTAGGGTATAGAGTGTGCAAATCTGGGACATCTGCACAAAATCCGTGTTTAGGGTGTCCTAGCGGCCTGCCCTTGAATCCTCGTTTAGGGTGCTTTTTAAAGGACGATTCTCGCGGATGCTGTCCACTCTTCAATGGAAGTGACCCCCCCCCCCCCCCGGGTTAGGATTTCAGCTTGCGTCTGCAGGATTGGTGCCTATATAGTGCTTACCAATTGAAGACGACTTCGGAGGGTCAATTATTATTCATGAGATAAAACTGTCAAATACCGTTCGATGATTGGGTAATTGCCTTCATGTTTAATGCATAAGCTCATACATAAAACATTTTTGCCTTCCCACAATTCCCCACGATTTGAGGCAGTAATTCGGATAAAATGGCGGCTGGAAGAGGAGTGCAACTTTTTGATCATTTCAGCCAGTGGCGGCACCAAGGGGGGGGGGGGCATGGGGGCATTTGCCCCCCCCCCCTCAGAAGCTTTGCCCCCCCCCCCCCCAGTTGCCCCCCCCCCAGAAATTTTGAGGACTGAAAAGAAAAATGATACTATAATTTGTAAATAAGTAGATGTGGTCATAAACATCATATTCAAGCTGTGAAGTGCTCTAAAATACCATTTTCCGCTCTTCAAAACTTTGATTGAAAACAAAAAAGTGGCTATTTTTGGCTCGCTCGCTTGGCTCGCTCGTCATATTTTTAAATTTCTTTTCTAAAATGCAATTAAAAACAAGAAAAGTAGCCATTTTTGGATCGCTCGTCATAAGGAACTTCACTGGCTTCCTGTGTTAAAGAGAATTGAATACAAGGTCCTAACTCTAGTGTACAAAGCACTCAACAACATGGCTCCCAATTACATTAAGGATCTTCTTGTAAAGAAGCAGTATCAGTATCCTCTGCGATCTTCTACCTCCACTGTGCTTGTAGTCCCCAGAAGCAGAACCACCCACTATGGAGATCGTGCTTTCAGTCATGTTGCACCTGTACTATGGAATAAACTGCCAAGTGAAATTAGAAATATCCCCTGTTTATCTACTTTCCAAAAAAGACTCAAACATTTTCTGTTCACTCAAAGTTATTAGGAAGATTATTCTTTTCTTTGTTGTTTTCTTTTCGTTTTTCTTTCTGTTTATATATTGTAAATTGTTTTATGTTGTTTTCCTTGTAAGATTACTTAGGTATTGATTGATTTTCTAATGTAGCGCCTTGAGTGGTACTTTAACAGAATGTGCGCTTTATAAATATTTATTATTATTATTATTATTATTATATTTCAGAATATTTATTCGAAAATGCGATTAAAACCCGAAAAAGCGGTCATTTTTTGTAGGCTCGGTTCGCTCGCTCACAAAATTGATATCAAAATTTGTGTAAGAGGACGCAAAAAAAAAATTGAGTGCCCGGCCCTGCCCCCCCCCCCCCCCACCATTTTCTTTTGCCCTCCATTTGCCCCCCCCCCCCCCCCCTTTAACAATCCTGGTGCCGCCACTGATTTCAGCACAAACCGCTCAAGAAATTTATTTCAGCAAATCTGTGTCTTGTGAAAAGAATTCAGACTAAACCCCAAGAAAGCAAAAAAATCTTCAAAGGAGCAGT
>CM057171.1:4729895-4739895 GCA_029962745.1 Echinometra lucunter
ACGTAAGGAACCCGAACGGCGTGTGGTGTACGTCGAAAGCTCTCCTGCCGATCAGAACCAAACAACGGTAATCAGCACCACCCAAATTACGGCAGGAGTGCGCGTGATCGTTCCACCCGAGCAAGCCCCGCCCTATGATGGGCAAGCACAAGGAGGAGGTGTCATCAACTCCGCCTACACGCCTGGGCCGGGTACCGCCTGCCCGCCAAACGTAGCTGCGACATCAACGAGGCCTCCTGCATGCAACGAAGCGATCAAGATGCAGGGTGCTTCTCCCCAGTAGCTAAACTTATCGACCACCATAACGTTTGGAATACTATAAACTGACAATGATTCACGATATGTGGTGCGATTGACGATAATTCTACGTGCAGCGCCATCTCTCTCAGTTGTCTCTGGAATGCTCTCCCACTGAGGATCCGATCAGCAGAATGGCTAGAAACATTTATAAGAGTGTCAAATCATACATGCTCACATCTTATTCTAGTTAAATATTTACTGGATATACCACATATATACATGTTCATTTTCCTCCTTTCTTTCTTTTTCCTTATATCTTTTTCTTCTTGTATCCTTCTGCGCCTCGGATCAGTTAACTATATCGATGGCGCATTATAACTGCTGCATTTATTTTATCCTATCTTTACGTGCTGAAGGTAAAAAAAAGTTGACCTAAAATTAGATTTATAGTTTCTCGTAATCAAGACCCGTAATCGAGACTCTGAAGTGGGAGCACCGTGGTACAGGACATCGGTGAAGATTCGTGCCTCTCATACGAAAGGTCCTGGGTTCGATCCCCGCTAGGTGCTTACATCATATGGACTAGTATTTGTTCCACATTATTTTCCTCTCCATTATTCAGATGTGTAGCTAAGCGCACAACCATTAATCTATCGGTTTGAAGCATTCCGATGATTTCATTATATTATGAATTCAGAAAATAATACATAATCAATGAAGAGGCTGAATTTCTACGAGTGTTCAGTAGATAAGTGTATTTCTATGTCTTTCGATCAAAGGCCTTTACATAAAGCAAATTATAAGAACGATAAATGGAAAGTCGTGGGTTCTTCTATAAAGTAAGGAGGGAAAGTAGTCACGTGAAAACGATATAGTCTATTATAAAATCAGATGCTAAAATATGCTACTTCATTTGATACGGTTCAATGTTTTTGGTGTATATAACATGTATACATGTACATGTTTTACCTTTTGAAAGATGGATTCTGTTAATCACAGTACCTTTAATGTATTACAATTTATCTTCGTTTGCCAATAATAGAAAGTAACGCTTTAATTTCATTTTTGCCACTCAACTTGTATGAATTATATGTCCCCATTTTTTGTTTCCACGTCCATACCTATACCATTGACCAAAACCTTGACATGCTTGAACACTGTTGAAGCGTGCGAAAAAAGATTATTTCCTTTAGCATTAATAATAATTTATTCAAAAAATATTCTTCCTATGAATTTGATTAAATCACATTATAAAATCTTTATTTTTCCACATTCAATTTCTTTATCCTACCATCAATATTCTTTGAATAAGTTTTCTGGAGTTTCGTTATGAATGTACTATTTTAATGTTTTTAAATACTATTGTCTTTTGTATAGTACTCTTGTGTCACTCATTATTAATGTAAATTGTACCCAATTCAGCCGCAAGGCAGCCATGAACAACGTTTTTATACCGCAATAAATAAATATATTGACTTTATATACAAGATATAAGTAAAGACTAAATGTTACCTCTGTGTTCATTATATTAATATGTTAATGATTTGAAATCATATTTTTGATCACAAATTTAAAGGTTATGCATGCAAAAACAAACATGATGTATTTGGGCGTAATGATTTTGTTAGTTTATTCGTGAGCCTGGATATTGCAGGGTTTCTCAAAAAAAAAAATCTTTCTCTGGGGGGGGGGGGGGGGGGGAGGGGGAGCTAATCATTTGTTTATGGCAATATCTGGTTATTTATAGTTTATTGTAGAAATCTAAAACCTGTTTGGAAGATCTGTGATAAATTTGAATATTTTCTCATTTTTTCTCAGAGTATTTTAGCCCATTCTTGACAGATAGTCCACATTGTATAGTTTGGCAAAGTAACTTACGATGCGGAGCCCTAAAAATCATAACAAATACACCGGCAGAAAGAAGAACCAGTTCTGCGCATTTTGTGCCTATTTTGGTTGCGTCTGTATTTGTCTCCTGATGCTGAGAATTATTTAAAGAAAAATAAACACTATAATCCTTAAATTTGCAACGCAATGAAAAGTTAAAATTCACTGCTTTTCCACGCAAATTAACAACACTTTAACTCTTCCGTAAAAGAAGAGCTGATAAAATAAGGCTTCAAGTATACAATTTTCCATGCCGTTGTTATCATAGTTGGTAGTATACTAGTGGCGTTGCTGTTGCTTTTGATGTTCCTGTAAGTGTTTTCCTTCATTATTTATACTTTTGCTAATTTTTATTTCTGTTTGTCTTTCTTTATTTTTTCTTTTGCATATTGGGACCCTTCCCTTTACTTAGTGCATTACTTCTTTTTATTTATTTATTTATTTTTTTTATTTATTTATGTATTATTAATGTATTTATTTATTTGTTTATTTTATTATTTATTTCTTTATTTATTTACTTGTTTATTTGTTTATTATTTATTTATTTACTTATTCATTTACTTATTTATTTATTCATTTATCGATTTGTTTATTTATTATTTATTTACTTATTTATTTATTTATTTATTTATTTATTTATTTATTTATCATTTTATTGCTGAGATAATCCTTTGCTGCTCTGACGAAAATGCATCAGCTTTTTGATCAGATCAATTGTTGGCTGTTTTTGGCTGTAAGATTCAGTATCTAATTCATCCAGTTTTTCGGTAAAGGGAGGGGGCGAGGGTACCAATTTACTGAAGATAAGTCTGTCGCACAGTAAAATACTAAATTCTATGTCCTGTTTGGGGGATGATCATGATGATAGGGATTGATGATGATGATGATGATTATGATGACAGGAAGATGATGATGATAGAAAGATGATGATAATGAAGAAGATGATGATAATGAAGAAGATGATGATGATGATGACGATGATGATGATGATGATGATGATGATGATGATAATGAAGATGATGATAATAATGATGACGATGATAATGAAGATGATGATGATAATGATGATAAAGATGATGATGATGAAGATGATGAAGATGATGATGATCATATGATATTTATGAGTAGGCCTAACAGAAGAAGAAGAAGAAGAAGAAGAAGAAGAAGAAGAAAAAGAAGAAGAAGAAGAAGAAAAAGGAGGAGGAGGAGAGGGAGACGACTCAGACGAGGAAGGGAGGATCGAGGTGGAGTGGGAAAAGGAATCGGAGAAGAGGGAGGAGGAGAAGAATTAGTACCCGCGTCATCTGCAAACCGGATTATTCCTTTTAATCATGTTTTTTTTTTTTTTAAATAACTTGCTTAAAGCTTATGAAATGTTTTAACCATCAGTGAAGGTACAGACGCACAATGTAGACCTTCAACATTCTTGCATGTAAGGTTACTATCAATACCCCGTCTTCATAAATACCATGCATGCATACGGTATACTGGTAGGCCTCATCAAGGAAATTCTAGAGCTGACGTCACAACTGGCAACAATAAGATATACCTAAACTACCTTCATGCCCTATGCACAGCCTGTATCCTTTCTCTCCTTCTCTCTTATCTCTCTCCCCGTCGCTGACTTTGTTTGTTTGCTGTTTATTTTCCTGCTTTCACCAATCGATGACGGGGGGGGGGGGGGGGGGGGGGGGGGGGGGGTGAGGCATGTGTCGCCGGAGCTATAACAAGAACCCGGGTCAACAAGTGTCAAACTTTACATGCTGTTAGGATTTTATAGATTCACAATTTTCCATTTCCTAACATTTTACATTGTCGAAATGAATCACTTTATATAACACTCTGTTTTTATCACAACTGCCGACATTCCTTCTTTCTATCTCTGTATTTTGTAACGTGATTTTGTCATGGGATGCAGCCCTTCCCTCCCCCCTCCTCCTTCCCCCCCCCCATTTTCGGATAAAGTCATTAAAAAAAAAAAAGAACAAGAGCAAAAGAAAAGGAAAAGAACAAAACATATAAATGAATAGTAAATATTGATTTTTAAATTGCTTATAAATTGTAAGAAATATAATATTTAAATTTCTCATAGGCTCGCAAAACCATAAACACCCCAGGGGTTCAGGGGGCTCCGTCCTCTAGACCCCTCCTGTTTGGGCGTTAGCCCCCCCCCTCCTAATCCAAATACGTTCCGCAGCCCCTGAATATTAGTGCTTTTAGACAAAAGTGCACAAAAATTATTGTGCAAAAAATCGGATCTATGCCGCTCTAGATACCATTTTCCTAAAGCAATGACCCGCGCAGACTCTAAATTTTGTGCATTCTGAAGCTGTCTTCAGATTCACATACTGGTTACAAGGGAGCGGAGATAATTATGTCACGGCGTGTGTTCAGCTCTTCTAGAGGATCATATTCAAACTAATCTCATACTTTTCTATAAAGATATATACGAAAAAAGTAAGAAAATGCTCTCGTTACTCGGTACGCACTACCGACATATCTTTTTGTAATACTATATCTTTACAGGCTGAACGTTTAAACATTCTTGAAACGTGAGCAAATGTATTTTACCTGTAATTATTTGAACTAGGTGGATTTTATTGTGTGCATGGTTAGGAGGTTTGATTAAAATAAATGGTGGAAAGGTGGTGGGAGCTTGACTCTTTGCTTGCGCCTGCTTCGGGCCTCTGGTTTCGCCAAATATGCTACCCATTAAATTCGAATTGATTTTGTATGTGTTATACCAGCAGACCAATAAGAGATTAAAAACAAAAATGGTCTGTTTGACTTTGAAGTCGATAACTGTTTTTATAGAAGAAAAGATTCGTCCGACAGGATGAGGAAAACGAAAGCAAAATAAATTATTACTACTACGATTTTCGGCTTTCTGTCATTCATGTGATGACCCTGGTGAGTGTATGTCGAAAAGCTGAAGTACGTCTGTGTTCAGTTCTATTTTCCGATGGTACTATAGTATACTACTACTACTACTACTACTACTACTACTACTACTACTACTACTACTACCACTGCTACTGCTACTACCACTACCGCTACTACTACCACTACTACTACTACTACTACTACTACTACTACTACTACTACTACCACTACTACCACTACTACTGCTACTAACACTACCGCTGCTACTACTAGTACTAGTACTACTAGTACTAGTACTACTACTACTACTACTACTACTACTACTACTACTACTACTACTACTACCACTACTGCCACTACTACTGCTACTACCACTACCGCTGCTACTACTAGTACTAGTACTACTACTACTACTACTACTACTACTACTACTACTACTACTGCTACTACTACTATCACTACTACTACTACTACTACTACTACTACTACTACTACCTCTACTACTACTAGTACTACTACTACTACTACTACTACTACTACTACTACTACTACTACCACTACTATCACTACTACTACTGCTGCTACTACTACTACTACTACTACTACTACTACTACTACTAACACTTCTACTACTACTGCTGCTGCTACTACTACTACCACTACTACTACTACTACTACTACTACTACTACTACTACCACTTCTACTACTGCTGCTGCTACTACTACTACTACTACTACTACTACTACTACTACTACCGCTACTACTAACACTTCTACTACTGCTGCTGCTACTACCACTACCGCTACTACTACTACTACTACTACTACTACTATTACTACTACTACTACTACTACTACTACTACTACTACTACTACTGCTACTACTACTATTACTGGTTTGCAGAGCAAACCTTGGAAGTATATATTTAGCCATTTATTGGATTGTTTAATTTATTGTCATTTGTAATTTGCAATTTGTCACTTTTTTGCTACCATGAAGCGGTTGTTAATTTATGCAGATTCTTTTAATGATATGCAGTTCGCAGATGCCACGTTTCTTTAATCGAGACAAGACGTTTAAAGGCATTGGCTAACATTGTTATGATTTTAAAAAAATATCATTTTGTTACTTAAAAATGGGATAAAAACTAGGGTTATAGTGTAAAAATAACAGTGTGAAAGTTTCAGAGCATAATATCCACGGGAAGTATTTTTATATATTAGAAATTTGAACCAATGTTTGAAAAATATACGAGGGTCGGTTGCATAGACCCAACGTAAGGAGTGCGCATGCGCACATGACTCAACGGACCGCACTGTGTGTATTGACGTATCACGCGGCGGAAGGCAAGTAACGGTATTTTTGAATTCGCGCAAACGGTCCTCTTAATTCAGTGTCTCTCGAGACGAAAGCTAATAAAATCGCGGTTTTCGTCTAACTTACATCTTTTCCTTCCAAATTATGGTTGGTTTCAGGGTTTTTGAGTATAAATACAAGTACTCATACACATGTTTCATCTTAGTTTGAGAATTTTTTAAATCAGCTACTCACAAAGTTAGCCAATGCCTTTAAGAGACGAAAGTCTCTTATTTCTGTATAAGTTGGCCAGGAAATGCCGCTAAAGAAATTGAATAAAATACGGTAGAGAACCTGCCATATTATACAATTCAAAGCGGCTTTCCTGGTGCTCAGTTTTATCTCGCAGTCTTCGACGATCCAACAATTCAATTTCTTTGATCCGGGATGAAGTCTGAAGTTCACCTTGGAGAAGTATACTGACTGCATCTGACGACTTTATTCACATCTGGGATCGGAAGTCTTCGGGAGAGATTATGTCAGCCGACAAAGTCAAGAGTCTGCGCCTGCAGAGGAGAGGGGCAAAAGCCAAGGTTTCAAGGCTTGGAAAGGCTATTCAGAGTCTAATTAATGAGCGCCGACCTGTTCCTGAAGTTCAGGAGTTGTTTGAGCAGTATAACGGTGTTTTCCAAGATCTACAGAAGAAGCATGATAGCTACTCCGAAATGCTCGAGGATGACGAGGAATTTGAAAGAGAGGAGTTATGGATGGACGAATGCCATAATTCGTTCTTGCAGCTGCAGATACTCGAGAGGGACTACTGCAGAGGTGACGAAAGTCACAGGGTGACCGAGCAAGTTGGAGAACAGCAGCAAAAGGAAGTAGCAGGATCGGCTACTCATGATCAGAGTTTGGATACAACTTTGTCAGCTGATGAACGGCAAGTTGAGTCACCCAGAGAAACAAATCAGCCTGCTGATGTAGAAAGGAGAATGGTGGGATCGATGTACAGGATGGAGAGGCCTAAACTTCCCATCTTTGACGGCAATATCCGTGATTATTGCAATTTTAAGGCCGACTTTCTGCATGCTGTTGGCAATCAGTATGAGGATCGAGATGCCCTTATGATTTTAAGATCATGTTTACAGAGCAAGCCCTTGCAGTTAATCAAAGGAATTGGGCATAATTACCAAGCAGCATGGGAACAACTGGACATGATCTATGGAGACGAGCGCTTTGTTGCTGACGCTATCATCAACGACATCTCAAAGGTGAAACCACTCAAGAGTGGAGAAGATGAAAGATTTTGTGAGTTTGTGCACCTTGTTCGCAGGAGTTACAATACTCTGACGGAAATCAACCAGCCTGGAAATTTGAACAACAGCCATATGCTTGCATTAATGGAGAAGAAGCTAAGCCCGGAAGACCGGTTGGTGTGGTTCAGACATCAAGAGGCAAGTGGCAAAGCAAGCTTTGAAATGTTCCTGAAATGGCTGACCGTCGAGCTGAAGTCAAGGATGAGAGCATCAGCTCCAGTCCGAAGTGATGCAAAGTCAGGTGGTGTGCACCTAGTCGGGAAGTCAGATGCCAGTAAGGAAACCAAAGTCCAGAAGCCTTTTCATAAGTGCTGGCTTTGTGAATCGTCAACACATTGGCTCGATCAGTGTAAAAGATTTCTAGGTATGTCACAGGCAGAAAGACTGAAGCTGATCAAAGAACACCGTGCCTGTTTCAGCTGCCTAAAGAAGGCTGGCAAAGAACACCGCATGTCGAATTGCAAACGGAGACGTCGTTGCAGTGAAATCAGTGCCGGACAACCATGCAAATACTTCCACCACCCTCTCCTACATGCTTCCACAGAAGTCCGAGGTGGAAATGTAGATGTTGCCTTTGCGGGCAACTCTGAAGCACTGCTCCCCGTGGTTACAGCAGAGATAGTGGGGCAGAAAGGAACAGTTTGTAAGGGAAATGTCCTATTAGACTCTGGAGCTCAAGTGAGTCTAATTAAGAGGTCCGTAGCTGAGGACATGAACCTGAAAGGAACCAACATCAGTATCACCATCACCAAGGTCGGTGGAGAGCAAGAACAGATGGATACCAAGCAGTATCAGATGAAAGTGAGGTCCCTCTCCACTAATGCCATTCATTCTGTAACAGCAGTGGCATTACCCTGCATCAGTGAAAATGTTGCAGAAGTGAAGATGAATGAATTGTCCAAGCAGTTCAAGCTGAAATCTGAGGATCTACGCAGAGGGAGTGGTTCAGTTCATCTTCTCATTGGTATTGACTACCCAAAGATGCATCTGGGTGAGACGAGAGCGAAGGGACAGTTGGCAGCCCGTAAGTCTCCTCTGGGCTGGGTCATCTTTGGTGCTCCCAAGCGAAGCAGTGATAGGATGAATGTTATGCATGTGAAGTTGACATCCCCAATCGACTTGACTGATTTTTGGAGCTCAGAATCTATGGGGGTGCAGTCCAGTTCCTGTCATTGTGAGCCAAGCCCTTTGAATAAGCAGGAGAAGGTTGAAGAGCAGATCATCAGAGGGTCTAGTAGAAAGGTGGGAAACGAGTGGGAGATCTCTTATCCCTGGAGGAAGGATCCCAATCTACTTCCCGACAATCGAGCACAAGCAGAGAAGGTACTATGCTCGACTGAAAAAAGGCTTGCTCGAAATCCTGATCATGCTGAGGCCTATCGCAAACAGATGAGAGAACTGGTAGAGAATGGATTTGCTCGAAAGTTAACAGGGAATGAAGTAGCGCAGTATGAGGGTCCGGTCCACTACATATCCCATCATGCTGTCCTACGACCTGAGAAGAGAAGTACGCCCGTCCGGATAGTATTCAATTCATCTTCATCATATCATGGTCATTGCTTGAATGACTATTGGCTAAAGGGTCCAGATCTCCTCAATGATCTACTGGGAGTGCTGCTGAGATTCCGGATGAATGAAGTTGGATTTTGTGGCGACATCTCCAAAGTGTACCACAGGGTATCGATTCCTCAGAGAGACATGCATGTACATAGGTACCTGTGGCGAGACATGCAGTCTGATAGAAAGCCAGATGTCTACATTATGAAAGTGGTTACGTTTGGTGACAAACCAGCGCCAGCTATGGCTCAGTTGGCACTGAGAATGACAGCAGAAGGAGCAGAGGATAGATGTCCAAAGGCAGCACAAGTGCTGAAAGAAAGTGTCTACATGGACGATATCTGTCATTCAGTTAGAGAAGTAGGTGAAGCAGAGCAGCTGACAAGTGAAATTGATCTGGTACTTCAGGAAGGTGGCTTCAAAGTCAAAGGCTGGACAAGCAACAAAGCTTTGAGAGGAGAAAGTAAGAAGGAAGGGGAAGCCCACATCCTCGAAGCTGCCTTGGAAGACAAAGTGCTGGGAATAGCATGGGACAACCAGCAAGACATGTTCTTCTACAAAGTAAAGGAGACAATTTCCAGTTCACCTAATGATGGGAATGGTGAAAAGAGCCGGCTTACCAAGAGAAAGATCCTAAGTAGGATTGCACGAATATTCGATCCGATAGGATTTGCTGCTCCCGTACTAGTTCGTGCAAAAATTGGAATGCAGCAGTTATGGCAGAAAGGATACGACTGGGATGTACCTCTTCCTTGTGATCAACAGGAGTGGTGGGTGACATTCTTGAACGAATTGCAGGACTTGAATCATGTCAAATATG
>CM057171.1:4744895-4752395 GCA_029962745.1 Echinometra lucunter
ATAAATCTCTAGGATCATGCCTGCTTTTTGACAGAGTCACCTGCCATAGGGATAACACGTGAAAACAGGGATTTTAAGATTGATTATAGTTCCCCTATGACTGACTTGAATTTATTTCAAATGTGATTTACATGTAATTTGAGACTTTGGAGAAGATTATTAAAGGCTCAAAAAAAATCAAAGACTACCCATTAATGTCGGGGACCTAAGAGCTGCCATAGGCTAACACGCAAAACCAGATATTTTGAAACGATTTTAATTCCCCTTCTTTTATTTGACTTTATGGAAAAGGTGATTCACATGAAATTTCAAACTCTGAAAATGTATAATTAAGGCTCCATGAGTCAAATAGACCCCCCCCCCCCTCCATAAATCCCCGGGAATATGCATATTTTTTTACTAAAACTACTTTGAATTTATTTCAAATGTGATTTACATGTAATTTGAGACTTTGGAAAAAATGAATAAGGGCTCTAAAAAAGTCAAAGACCACCGATAAATTTCGGGGACTATGCATGCTTTTGACTCTCTAGCTGTCATAGGTTAATACATAAAAACAGGGAATTTGAAATTAATTTAATTCCCCTAGCATTTATCTAAATATATGGAAAGCGTGATTCACATGAAATTTCAAACTATAAAAATATATAATTGAACCTCGATGAGTCCAATAGACCCCCATAAATCCCCGGGAGTATGCATACTTATGACCAAGTTTGTAATACTACACGTGAAATCGTTTGTTGTTATCGATGACGCATGATATTGGGTTGTACCACGTACCATGTATTACAATACGTACGCGTGCTATATTTCGGCACCGAGGGTGCTTCGTAAATTCATATTCTTTGGCTCGACAGTCCTATTTAGCCAACAGTGTAACCTGGAAAAGCTCTTTCCGTTTATCTTTTTTTCTCTATAATTTGTAATCATAAGTGGTCCACGAACAATTTCAGTTTTTTGATGGGGCAACCTTGAGCAATTTGCAAAATTTGCATAAACATAAACATGAGAAGTGATCGCTAGCTTACAGATTATGCAGCTTTAGCCCACCGCTAACTATACGATCCGACTGCGACCCGATTTTTGAACAAATGTCATTTTGCATTAAATATGAAAGTTTAGACATGTAAACGTACTATCGTATTTGAAGTTCGGAATAATGATAGGAATACTAAAAAAGAAATTTTGGCTATAACTGAACCCTTGTGGTCAGAGTAAAGGCCAAATCGACTTCAAATCGTAACCAATCGCAAGATTGCTATGACATCACTACGATTCGGAATAGAGTTTGCTTTTACTCCCACAGGGAGGCTTGCAATAGCTAGGAATTTCGATTTTGGTATTCATTCGGAACTTTGATCGTTAAGATCTTACATGTGTGAACGTTCATATCAAATTATGATGTAATTATATCATCAACCTGTGGAAAACGCTTTCAACCCCGACTTGGACATCAAAGTGGACATCATTTTGGACATCGTTGGACATCTCAACGTCATTTCGACATCACCGTTGTCGAAATCATCATGGTCATTAATCCCAAATTTGATCTTCAACATTTCAACATCGTCGTGGACTTTGAAATTAACTGGAATTACCCTTGGATATCGTCAGCAAAGTCTTGATGTTTGATTTGTACTGTTTGTTTTTTGTTTTTGTTTTTGTTTGGTTAATGTATAGGAAGTAATAAAGAAACTGTATTTTATTTGATTAATAATCATTTTTGTCACTTCTGGGTTTTTAATCGGTCTCATGTTGTGACGCGATGAATTTCTGTGTCCATACCACGTATTGACGATCTATAATGTACTGTATAATGGTTGTGACGGTTTTGGTGATGATGATGACGGTGGTGATAATGAAGATGATGATGATGAGATGATAATGATGATCGACGGTGATGATGGTGGTGGTATTTTGGTGATGATGATGATGATGGCGACCATAATGATGATAACGGTGATGATGGTCATCATGGTCATGGTATTAATAATAACGCTGATGATGATGATGTTGGTGGTGGTGGTGATGATGATGATGATGATGATGATGATGACGATGATAATGATGATGATGGTGATGATTTAGATGATTTTGATGACGGTGGTGGTTGTGGTGATGATTATGATGATGATTTTGATGTTTGTGATGGTGGTGGTGGTGGTGGTGGTGATGGTGGTAATATATAATAGAAAGCATCAAATGAAACCAAATGCGTCAAGTTTGTTAATCATTTTCGCTATTTACTTGTCTGTTTTGGCAGACTACGGTTTTTGGTTTGCTTCCATCGCGATACCGATCCTGATCATTGCGGTCTTCCGATGTTGCTACTATCTGAGCAGATGTGAGTACACCGTACAGCTCGTTGAGGTTGACGACAGCGTCGTGTCAGTCGAGGATACATCGCCTCCTCCATGCAATGAAGCGATCGAGTACAAGATGGAAGTTTTTTCAATTACTATGGAATTGCAAACCGAACAAAATGAGTAGAAATCAGATACTCGGTACGTATGAAGAAGGGGTATGAAAATGTTAGATATAGAATACTTCAACAGAGCATTGAAATTGACTTGGTTTAGAAGACTTCTTTTGGGAACATGCGGTGATGTTGAAAGTTTACTGGGATCATTTCTAACACAGCCTTTACTCCTATTTTATTTAGACGTTTAATTTCAAACTTATCACAAAAGGTTACAAATCTACGGTGGCTGATTTCTGACAAAATTTTACTTTTTTTAATTTACGGCGTTATATCGCCGTAATTAGGGCGATATATCGCCCTATTAACATAAATATCACGGCGTTATAACGCCATAATTACGGCGATATATCGCCCTAATTACAGCGTTATAACGCCGTAATATTATTAATATTTGGGCGTTATATCATTAATATTATGACGTTATAACGTGGTATAACGCCGTAATTAGGGCGATATATAACGCCATAATCACGGCGTTACAACGCCGAAATATTGATAGGGAGTTATATCGCCCTAATTAGAGCGATATAAGGCCGTAATAAAAAAAAAAAAATTGGCGGAAATAAGCCACCGTATAAATCCGTTTTGAAAAGAAGTCTTTTCCATACTCCCTTTACTTATGAAAAACTCTGAAATTTTTTATTTCTCTATGGAGAAATAGCAAAATACAAGTAAGTGGAAAATCTGTTTATTTCAAACAGTAGCATGATAAGTGACTTGTTAGATCAAGATCAAAATATTTTATTATTCAATGCATGTGAATTCCAAATTTCATACAAAATCTTTTTTTTTTTCAGTATAAACAAGCGCTTCGATGTGCATTCACTTCCAACCTGGTAAAATCAACGCACAGAATATTGGAATCATTTGTTTTGCCATACATTTCTATAATAATGCTTGAGAATAAAGGATGTAAAAGTATTTATAGAACACTGACAGGAAAGAAGGATTTTACTAATAATATTGCATCAAAATGGGAAAAGTACTCGGAATATCAATTAGATAATACTGTAATACCATACTTCAACAAATTGTTATTTAGATTTGCAGTGGACACCAGGTTGAAATATTTTCAATACAAAGATTTAAATAAGATTCTGTTTTTGAATGACACTTCAAGTTGAAAATAATTACCAGTAATGAGTCATGTACATTCTGCAATACTGAAAAGGAAACCGTTGAACAATGCTTTTATAATTGCACTTTTAGCAAAACAATTTGGGTTGATGTAGAAGATTGCTTATCTTCTCTCATGCTCTCTTCTTTCATGCTTAAGTTGACTCCTTAGAATATACTTTTTGGTTTTAAAGAAAAACGAAATGATGCACTCAACTGTATTATTGTGCTTGTAAAACAACAGTTATTTTTTGTAGACTGAATATGACAATACCAGTATTTCACAAAGTAAAAAATGTAATACAGACTTTTTGCAAAGATAAGCGTTATGTTTTAATGGAAAAAGAAATGAGTTTATTTTAAAATGGCATATATTGAAGCACTTATTGGACTGATGTGATATTTGAAACAGTAAACGTGAAATTTTTCATTTATTGTAAATAAAATTGCCCACTCGGGCAAAATTTTGTATGGAGAAAAAAAATTGATCGCCCATATAGCTTAAGTTGTCGATTCACCGTAACGTTTGGAATACTAAAACTGACAGTCATGACAATGATTCATGTTATGTGGTATGTGCAACGATCTTTATCTGTTTATTCTATACATGCAGAACGCAACATTTATCCTCAGAAGTAAAAAAAATAAAAACAACAACAACAAACAAACAAACCTAAAGAGAGAGAGAGAGTTTCTCGTAATCAACTGATCAAGACCTCTAATCAAGACATTAAAAGGGGGCAAAGCGGTGAAGATTCTTGCCCTTTATACCAGGCGTCCACTAGGGCGCGGATAAGACGCGGAAAGCAAATATAGTAAATCTGCATTCATTCAGCAACCTTTCCGCATATTCTTGAAAGATTCCGGTCACTGTCTTGACCATTCCTATACACTTCCCCTCGTTTCCGCACTTTCCGGACAGGGCAAAATTTGGATGCGGAAATGAACTTCCTTACACCTTCGGCACTTTGTCTGCATTGTCGTGCGGACATCCGCAGGACATCTTCCGCAAACGCTCCTGAAAGCCTCCGCGATGCGGATAGCTACGCGAAGGCAAGCAGAAGCCAGGCGGAATGTTTAAGGAAAGCTCGGAGCCAATTAGGAGAGTGCGCGGAGCTGCTGCGGACATTGCGGTCATGACACGGATGGGTCAAGAGCTTGATGCCGAAATAGCATCATATTCGGAAGATAGGTTAAATAGTTAAAGGCTTATATTGTCATGACTGTAATTTGATGACAGAATAACACTCCTAACAGGCCAGTGTATATTTTTCTTCCCTCGCTGCGCTCGCCTGTATGACATTTAGATACAGGCTGATTAATAAAAGCAAACGAATTCGGCCAGCAAGGCGACCGAATCTACAATTCAGATTATCTTATAGGCCCATAGTATATTTTGATAACAAATTATCATTTTTAAACTGAAAAAAGGTGTACATCTTTTCTCGCTCGATGCTTGCTCGTATCATATTTAGATACAAGATGGTTTCGGACCGTAAACAAATTCGGCCAGTGAATATTCTCAAATATATTTGAGGCCCGTGTATTTGGATGACGAGTATCGTCAAAAGAGTGTGCTTTTCCTCGCTCGTTTTACTCGCTCGTAATATTTCGAAATAGGGTAATATTGGATCAGCGAGATGCCAAAACAGAGTCATATTTGGCAGCGGGGTAACCACATATATCATGCGGATATCCTATATCCTATGCCTACGAAACCTACAATGAATTTTCATGTCTTTCACAACAAAACGTATTTTATACTTTGCTCGCTTGCAAAATTTTAGAGGGGTGGTTCATAATCTAAAAAGAAGCGTCATTTCTCCCCCCCCCCCCCCCCGAAGCTCGCAGCCTCTAAATATTACATTAAAGGAATAAAGATCTACAACTTCAATATTGTTTGAAATAACCTCCTGTAGTTTGTGGAAGGGGGGTTGATTAGACTTCAGAATGCAATAATTTTCGGAAAATTTAATCCTTGCTCGCCGAACAATTAAAAATGTTCTAGCGGCACCCCTATTTCTATGCTCCTTTGCTTAGTCGATCCATGTTTTACCCTCATGTTGAATAATTCTGGCTGCGCCAGTGCATATGAGAACAACACGAAGTCGGCACCTAATTTATAACCTTGCATTATTTCCTCATGTTGTCCGCGTGTCTTCATGGCTGTCGGAAGCTCTTCCTGATTGTCCTCGTCCGTGAGTTTCCCCCTCCTGTTGTGATCCTAGATGTGCCCGCGCTGTCCTGCTACAATCAGCTTTTTTTCCCGCGGCATTTCGCGCCCTTCCCGATTGACTCCTAGAACGCTCCCAAGTATGTCTGCAGTCAATAAGCAGAAGTTCTTAGTCATGTCCTAGGAAACCATGATATGCTCACTTTTTCCCCGTATGACGCGGACAGCGTGCCGAAATGACACAATTTGCTTCCGCAACCCTTCCTAGTCTTGTCGGCGCTCTAGTGGACGCAAGCCCTTATATGTATGAGAGGTCCTGGGTTTGATCCTCGCTAGGTGTTTACATCATATGGACAAGTATTTTTTCACATATTTTCCTCTCCGTCATCCAGATATGTAACTAAGCGCACAACTATTCATCTATCGCCTGGAAGCATTCCGGTGATTTCATTATATTATAAATTCAGAAAATAATACATAATCAAAGAAGAGGCTGAATTTCTACGAGTGTTCAGTAGATGAGTGTATTTCTATGTCTTTCGATCAAAGGCCTTTACATAAAGCAAATTATAAACAGGATAAATGGAAAGCCGTGGGTTCTTCTACAAAAGTAAGGAGAAAATGTAGTCACGTGAAAAAGATAAAAATTAAAATCAGATGCTAAAATATGCTACGTCATTTGATACGGTTCAATGTTATTGGTGTATATAACATGTATACACGTACATGCTTCACCTTTTTAAACATGGATTCTGTTAATCACAGTACTTTTATTGTATTACAATTTATCTTCGTTTGCCAATAATAGAAAGTAACGCTTTAATTTCATTTTTCCACTCAACTTGTATGAATTATATGTCCCCAATTTTCGTTTCCATGTCCATACTTGTACCATCGACCAAAACCTTGACATGCTTGAAGCGTGCAAAAAAAATTATTTCCTTTAGCATTAATCATTATTTATTCCCAAAATATTCTTCCTATGAATTTGATTAAATCACATTATAAAATCTTTATTTTTCCACATTCAATTTCTCTATCCTACCATCAATATTCTTTGAATAAGTTTTCTAGAGTTTCGTTATGAATGTACTACTTTAATGTTTTTAAATACTACTGTCTTTTGTATAGTACTCATGTGTCACTCATTATCAATGTAAATTGTACCCAATTCAGCCGCAAGGCAGCCATGAACAACGTTTTTATACCGCAATAAATAAATATATTGACTTTATATACAAGATATAAGTAAAGACTAAATGTTACCTCTGTGTTCATTATATTAATATGTTAATGATTTGAAATCATATTTTTGATCACAAATTTAAAGGTTATGCATGCAAAAACAAACATGATGTATTTGGGCGTAATGATTTTGTTAGTTTATTCGTGAGCCTGGATATTGCAGGGTTTCTCCAAAAAAAAATCTTTCTCTGGTGGGGGGGGGGGGGGGGGGGGGGGGAGGGGGAGCTAATCATTTGTTTATGGCAATATCTGGTTATTTATAGTTTATTGTAGAAATCTAAAACCTGTTTGGAAGATTTGTGATAAATTTGAATATTTTCTCATTTTTTCTCAGAGTAATTTAGCCCATTCTTGACAGATAGTCCACATTGTATAGTTTGGCAAAGTAACTTACGATGCGGAGCCCTAAAAATCATAACAAATACACCGGCAGAAAGAAGAACCAGTTCTGCGCATTTTGTGCCTATTTTGGTTGCGTCTG
>CM057171.1:4757395-4759895 GCA_029962745.1 Echinometra lucunter
CAGGAGTTACAATACTCTGACGGAAATCAACCAGCCTGGAAATTTGAACAACAGCCATATGCTTGCATTAATGGAGAAGAAGCTAAGCCCGGAAGACCGGTTGGTGTGGTTCAGACATCAAGAGGCAAGTGGCAAAGCAAGCTTTGAAATGTTCCTGAAATGGCTGACCGTCGAGCTGAAGTCAAGGATGAGAGCATCAGCTCCAGTCCGAAGTGATGCAAAGTCAGGTGGTGTGCACCTAGTCGGGAAGGCAGATGCCAGTAAGGAAACCAAAGTCCAGAAGCCTTTTCATAAGTGCTGGCTTTGTGAATCGTCAACACATTGGCTCGATCAGTGTAAAAGATTTCTAGGTATGTCACAGGCAGAAAGACTGAAGCTGATCAAAGAACACCGTGCCTGTTTCAGCTGCCTAAAGAAGGCTGGCAAAGAACACCGCATGTCGAATTGCAAACGGAGACGTCGTTGCAGTGAAATCAGTGCCGGACAACCATGCAAATACTTCCACCACCCTCTCCTACATGCTTCCACAGAAGTCCGAGGTGGAAATGTAGATGTTGCCTTTGCGGGCAACTCTGAAGCACTGCTCCCCGTGGTTACAGCAGAGATAGTGGGGCAGAAAGGAACAGTTTGTAAGGGAAATGTCCTATTAGACTCTGGAGCTCAAGTGAGTCTAATTAAGAGGTCCGTAGCTGAGGACATGAACCTGAAAGGAACCAACATCAGTATCACCATCACCAAGGTCGGTGGAGAGCAAGAACAGATGGATACCAAGCAGTATCAGATGAAAGTGAGGTCCCTCTCCACTAATGCCATTCATTCTGTAACAGCAGTGGCATTACCCTGCATCAGTGAAAATGTTGCAGAAGTGAAGATGAATGAATTGTCCAAGCAGTTCAAGCTGAAATCTGAGGATCTACGCAGAGGGAGTGGTTCAGTTCATCTTCTCATGGTATTGACTACCCAAAGATGCATCTGGGTGAGACGAGAGCGAAGGGACAGTTGGCAGCCCGTAAGTCTCCTCTGGGCTGGGTCATCTTTGGTGCTCCCAAGCGAAGCAGTGATAGGATGAATGTTATGCATGTGAAGTTGACATCCCCAATCGACTTGACTGATTTTTGGAGCTCAGAATCTATGGGGGTGCAGTCCAGTTCCTGTCATTGTGAGCCAAGCCCTTTGAATAAGCAGGAGAAGGTTGAAGAGCAGATCATCAGAGGGTCTAGTAGAAAGGTGGGAAACGAGTGGGAGATCTCTTATCCCTGGAGGAAGGATCCCAATCTACTTCCCGACAATCGAGCACAAGCAGAGAAGGTACTATGCTCGACTGAAAAAAGGCTTGCTCGAAATCCTGATCATGCTGAGGCCTATCGCAAACAGATGAGAGAACTGGTAGAGAATGGATTTGCTCGAAAGTTAACAGGGAATGAAGTAGCGCAGTATGAGGGTCCGGTCCACTACATATCCCATCATGCTGTCCTACGACCTGAGAAGAGAAGTACACCCGTCCGGATAGTATTCAATTCATCTTCATCATATCATGGTCATTGCTTGAATGACTATTGGCTAAAGGGTCCAGATCTCCTCAATGATCTACTGGGAGTGCTGCTGAGATTCCGGATGAATGAAGTTGGATTTTGTGGCGACATCTCCAAAGTGTACCACAGGGTATCGATTCCTCAGAGAGACATGCATGTACATAGGTACCTGTGTCGAGACATGCAGTCTGATAGAAAGCCAGATGTCTACATTATGAAAGTGGTTACGTTTGGTGACAAACCAGCGCCAGCTATGGCTCAGTTGGCACTGAGAATGACAGCAGAAGGAGCAGAGGATAAATGTCCAAAGGCAGCACAAGTGCTGAAAGAAAGTGTCTACATGGACGATATCTGTCATTCAGTTAGAGAAGTAGGTGAAGCAGAGCAGCTGACAAGTGAAATTGATCTGGTACTTCAGGAAGGTGGCTTCAAAGTCAAAGGCTGGACAAGCAACAAAGCTTTGAGAGGAGAAAGTAAGAAGGAAGGGGAAGCCCACATCCTCGAAGCTGCCTTGGAAGACAAAGTGCTGGGAATAGCATGGGACAACCAGCAAGACATGTTCTTCTACAAAGTAAAGGAGACAATTTCCAGTTCACCTAATGATGGGAATGGTGAAAAGAGTCGGCTTACCAAGAGAAAGATCCTAAGTAGGATTGCACGAATATTCGATCCGATAGGATTTGCTGCTCCCGTACTAGTTCGTGCAAAAATTGGAATGCAGCAGTTATGGCAGAAAGGATACGACTGGGATGAACCTCTTCCTTGTGATCAACAGGAGAGGTGGGTGACATTCTTGAACGAATTGCAGGACTTGAATCATGTCAAATATGAGAGATGTCTGACACCACCGATGGCTGTTGGTCACCCCACGTTGTGCATTTTTTCCGATGCATCTGAGTTAGCATTCGGTACCTGCGTATACTTACAGTGGAAGCTACAAGATGGTGGATATGCTGTTAGATTTGTAC
>CM057171.1:4764895-4774895 GCA_029962745.1 Echinometra lucunter
ATCAAAGACTACCCATTAATGTCGGGGACCCATAGGCTAACACGCAAAACCAGATATTTTGAAACGATTTTAATTCCCCTTACGTTTATTTGAATTTATGGAAAAGGTGATTCACATGAAATTTCAAACTCTGAAAATGTATAATTAAGGCTCCATGAGTCAAATAGACCCCCCCCCCCCCTCCATAAATCCCCGGGAATATGCATATTTTTTACTAAAACTACTTTGAATTTATTTCAAATGTGATTTACATGTAACTTGAGACTTTGGAAAAGATTAATAAGGGCTCTAAAAAAGTCAAAGATTTCGGGGACTATGCATGCTTTTGACTCTCTAGCTGTCATAGGTTAATACATAAAAGCAGAGAATTTGAAATTAATTTAATTCCCCTAGCATTTATCTAAATATATGGAAAACGTGATTCACATGAAATTTCAAACTATAAAAATATATAATTGAACCTCGATGAGTCCAATAGACCCCCATAAATCCCCGGGAGTTATTGATACTTATGACCAATTTTGTAATACTACACGTGAAATCGTTTGTTGTTATCGATGACGCATGATATTGGGTTGTACCACTTACCATGTATTACAATACGTACGCGTGCTATATTTCGGCACCGAGGGTTCTTCGTAAATTCATATTCTTTGGCTCGACAGTCCTATTTAGCCAACAGTGTAACCTGGAAAAGCTCTTTCCGTTTATTTTTTTTCTATAATTTGTAATCATAAGTGGTCCACGAACAATTTCGGTTTTTTTTTTGATGGGGCAACCTTGAGCAATTTGCAAAATTTGCATAAACATAAACATGAGAAGTGATCGCTAGCTTACAGATTATGCAGCTTTAGCCCCCCGCTAACTATACGATCCGACTGTGACCCGATTTTTGAACAAATGTCATTTTGCATTAAATATGAATGTTTAAACATGTAAACATACTATCTTATTTGAAGTTCGGAATAATGATAGGGATACTAAAATTGAAATTTTGGCTAACTGAACCCTTGTGGTCAGAGTAAAGGCCAAATCGACTTCAAATCGTAGCCAATCGTAAGATTGCTATGATATCACTACGATTCGGAATAGAGTTCGCTTTTATTCCCCAGGGAGGCTTGCAATAGCTAGGAATTTCGATTTTGGTATTCATTCGAAACTTTGATCGTTAAAATCTTACATGTTTGAATGTTCATATCAAATTATGATGTAATTATATCATCAGCCTGTGGAAAACGCTTTCAACCCCAACTTGGAAATCAAAGTGGACATCATTTTAGACATCGTTGGACATCTCAACGTCATTTCGACTTCACCGTCGTCGAAATCGTCATGGTCATTAATCCCAATTTGATCTTACACATTTCGACATCGTCAACTGACTTCGTCGTCGAAATCATCATGGACATTAATCCCAAATTTGATCTTCAACATTTCAACATCGTCGTAGACTTTGAAATTAACTGGAATTACCCTTGGATATCGTTAGCACAGTCTTGATGTTTGATTTGTACTGTTTGTTTTGTTTTGTTGTTTTTTGTTTGTTTGGATATTGTATAGTAAGTAATAAAGAAACTGTATTCTATTTGATTAAAAATTATTTTTGTCACTTGTGGGTTTTTTATCGGTCTCATATCGTGACAAGATGAATTTCTGTGTCTGTACCACGTATTGACGATCTATGTATAATGGTTGATGATGATGATGATGTTGGTGGCGGTGATGATGGTGGTGGTATTTTGGTGATGATGATGATGATGACGACCATAATGATGATAACGGTGATGATGGTCATCATGGTCATGGTATTAATAATAACGCTAATGATGATGTTGGTGGTGGTGGTAGTGGTGATGATAATGATGATGACGACGATAATGATGACGGTGATGATGGTGGTCGTATTAATGATAACGCTGATGGTAATGATGATGATGGTGGTGGTGGTGGTGGTGGTGGTGATGATGATGATGATGATGATGACGATGATAATGATGATGGTGATGATTTAGATGATTTTGATGACAGTGGTGGTTGTGGTGATGATTATGATGATGATTTTGATGTTTTTGATGGTGGTGGTAGTAATATATAGTAGAAAGCATCAAATGAAACCCAAATCAAGTTTGTTAATCATTTTCGCTATTTACTTGTCTGTTTTGGCAGACTACGGTTTTTGGTTTGCTTCCATCGCGATACCGATCCTGATCATTGCGGTCTTCCGATGTTGCTGCTATCTGAGCAGATGTGAGAACACCGTACAGATCATTGACGTTGACGACAGCGACGTGTCATTCACGGATCCATCGCCTCCTCTATGCAATGAAGCGATCGAGCTCCAGATGAAAGTTTTTTCAATTTCTATGGAATTGCAAACCGGACCAAATGAGTAGAAATCAGATGCTCGGTACGTATGAAGAAACTTCAACAGAGCATTGAAATTGACTTGGTTTGGAAGATTTCTTTTGGGAACATGCGGTGATGTTGAAAGTTTACTGGGATCATTTCTAACACAGCCTTTACTCCTATTTTATTTAGACATTTATTTTTCAAACTTATCACAAAAGTTTACAAATCTACGGTGGCTGATTTCTGCCAAAAGTGATTTTTTTTTAAATTTACGGCGTTATATCGCCATAATTAGGGCCATATAAAGCTCCAATTGCGGCGATATATCGCCCTATTAATATCAATATTACGGCGTTATAACGCCGTAATGTTATTAATATTAGGGCGTTATATCATTAATATTAGGACGTTATAACGCGGTATAACGCCGTAATTAGGGTGATATATCTCCGTAATTAGGGCGTTATAGCGCCGTAATTGACGGCGATATATATCGCCCTAATTACGGCGTTAATATTATTAATATTACGGCGTTATACCATTAATATTAGGACGTTATAACGCGGTATAACGCCGTAATTAGGGCGTTGTATCGCCATAATTAGGGCATTTTATCGCCGTAATTAGAGCGATATAACGCCGTAATAAAACAAAAATCACTTTTGGTGGAAATAAGCCACCGCACAAATCCGTTTTGGAAAGAAGTCTTTTCCATACTCCCTTTACTTATGAAAAACTCTGAAATTTTTAATTTAAGTGACTTTTCAGAGCAAGATCAAAATATTTTATTATTCGGTGCATGTGAATCCAAATTTCATACAAAATCTTCTGTTTTTGAATGACACTTCAAGTTGAAAATAATTACCAGTAATGAGTCATGTACATTCTGCAATACTGAAAAGGAAACCGTTGAACAATGCTTTTATAATTGCACTTTTTAGCAAAACAATTTGGGTTGATGTAGAAGATTGCTTATCTTCTCCTTCTTTCATGCTTAAGTTGACTCCTTAGAATATACTTTTTGGTTTTAAAGAAAAACGAAATGATGCACTCAACTGTATTATTGTGCTTGTAAAACAACAGTTATTTTTTGTAGACTGAATATGACAATACCAGTATTTCACGAAGTAAAAAATGTAATACAGACTTTTTGCAAAGAAAAGCTTTATGTTTTTAATGGAAAAAGAAATGAGTTTATTTTAAAATGGCATATATTGAAGCAACTATTGGACTGATGTGATATTTGAAACGGTAGACGTGAAATTTTTCATTTACTGTAAGTAAAATTGCCCACTCGGGCAAAATATGGAGAAAAAAAAGTTGATCGCCCAAATAGCTTAAGTTATCGATTCACCGTAACATTTGGAATACTAAAACTGACAATCATGACAATGATTCATGTTATGTGGTATGTGCAACAATCTTTATCTGTTTATTCTATACATGCAGAATGCAACATTTATCCTCAGAAGTAAAAAAGAAAAAATAGACATAAAGAGAGAAAGAGAGAGTTTCTCGTAATCAACTGATCAAGACCTCTAATCAAGACATTAAAAAGAAGGCACATCGGTGAAGATTCTTGCCCTTTCTACCAGGCGTCCACTAGGGCGCGGACAAGGCACGGAAAGCAAATCTAGTAAATCCGCATTCATTCAGCAACCTTTCCGCATATTCTTGATAGATTCCGCTCACTGTCTTGACCATTCCTATACACTTCCCCGCGTTTCCACACTTTCCGGACAGGGCAAAATTTGGATGCGGAAATGAACTTCCTTACACCTTCGGCACTTTGTCTGCATTGTCGTGCGGACATCCGCAGGACATCTTCCGCAAACGCTCCTGAAAACCTCCGCGATGCGGATAGCTACGCGAAGGCAAGCTGAAGCCAGGCGGAATGTTTAAGGAAATCTCGGAGCCGATTAGGAGAGTGCGCGGAGCTGCTGCGGATATTGCGGTCATGACACGGCTGGGTCAAGAGCTTGATGCCGAAATAGCATCATATTCGGAAGATAGGTTAAATAGTTAAAGACTTATATTAGCATGACTGTAATTTGATGACAGAATAACACTCCTACCATGAAACAGGCCAGTGTATATTTTTCTTCCCTCGTTGCGCTCGCCTGTATGATATTTAGATACAGGCTGATCAAAGAAAGCAAACGAATTCGGCCAGCAAGGTGACTAAATCTACAATTCAGATTATCTTATAGGCCCATAGGATATTTTGATAACAAATTATCATTTTAAACTGAAAAAGGTGTACATCTTTTCTCGCTCGATGCGCTTGCTCGTATCATATTTAGATACAAGATGGTTTCGGACCGTAAACAAATTCGGCCAGTGAATATTCTCAAATATATTTGAGGCCCGTGTATTTGGATGACGAGTATCGTCAAAAGAGTGTGTTTTTCCTCGCTCGCTTCACTCGCTCGTAATATTTAGAAACAGGGTAATATTGGATCAGCGAGATGCCAAAACAGAGTCATATTTGGCAGCGGGGTAACCACATATATCATGCGGATATCCTATATCCTATGCCTACGATACCTACAATGTATTTTCATGTCTATCACAACAAAACGTATTTTATACTTTGCTCGCTTGCAAAATTTTAGAGGGGTGGTTCATAATCTTAAAAGAAGCGTCATTTCTCTCCCCCCCCCCCCAGAAGCTCGCAGCCTCTAAATATTACATAAAAGGAATAAAGATCTGCAACTGCAATATTGTTTGAAATAACCTCCTGTAGTTTGTGGAAGGGGGGTTGATTAGACTTCAGAATGCAGCTTAACTTTCGGAAAATTTAATCCTTGCTCCCCGAACAACTAAAAATGGTCTAGCGGCACCCCTGTTTCTATGCTCCTTTGCTTAGTCGATCCATGTTTTACCCTCATGTTGAATAATTCTGGCTGCGCCAGTGCATATGAGAACAACACGAAGTCGGCACCTAATTTATAACCTTGCATTATTTCCTCATGTTGTCCGCATGTCTTCATGGCTGTCGGAAGCTCTTCCCTGATTGTCCTCGTCCGTGATTTTTCCCCTCTTGTTGTGATCCTAGATGTGCCCGTGCTGTCCTGCTACAATCAGCTTTTTTTCCGCGGCATTTCGCGCCCTTCCCGATTGACTCCTAGAACGCTCCCAAGTATGTCTGCAGTCTGCAGAAGTTCTTAGTAATGTCATAGGAAACCATGATATGCTCACTTTTTCCCCGTATGACGCGGACAGCGTGCCGAAATGACTAATTTGCTTCCGCAACCCTTCCTAGTCTTGTCGGCGCTCTAGTGGACGCCAGCCCTTATATGTATACGAGAGGTCCTGGGTTTGATCCTCGCTAGGTATTTACATCATATGGACAAGTATTTTTCTAAATATTTTCCTCTCGATCATCCAGATGTGTAACTAAGCGCACAACTATTCATCTATCGCCTGGAAGCATTCCGGTGATTTCATTATATTATAAATTCAGAAAATAATACATAATCTTAGAAGAGGCTAAATTTCTACGAGTGTTCAGTAGATGAGTGTATTTCTATGTCTTTCGATCAAAGGCCTATACATAAAGCAAATTATAAACACGATAAATGGAAAGCCTGTGGGTTCTTCTACAAAAGTAAGGAGAAAATGTAGTCACGTGAAAAAGATAAAATTAAAATCAGATGTTAAAACATCCTACGTCATTTGATACGGTTCAATGTTATTGGTGTATATAACATGTATAAATGTACATGTTTCACCTTTTTAAAGATGGATTCTGTTAATCACAGTACCTGTATTGTATTACAATTTATTTTCGTTTGCCAGTGATAGAAAGTAACGCTTTAATTTCATTTTCCACTCAACTTGTATGAATTATATGTCCCCAATTTTTGTTTCCATGTCCATACCTATACCATTGACCAAAACCTTGACATGCTTGAGGCGTGCAAAAAAGATTATTTCCTTTAGCATTAATCATAATTTATTCCAAAAATATTCTTCCTATGAATTTGATTAAATCACATTATAAAATCTTTATTTTTCCACATTCACTTTCTTTATCCTACCATCAATATTCTTTGAATAAGTTTTCTAGAGTTTCGTTATGAATGTACTACTTTAATGTTTTTAAATACTACTGTCTTTTGTATAGTACTCTTGTGTCACTCATTATTAATGTAAATTTACCCAATTCAGCCGCAAGGCAGCCATGAACAACGTTTTTATACCGCAATAAATAAATATATTGACTTTATATACAAGATATAAGTAAAGACTAAATGTTACCTCTATGTTCATTATATTAATATGTTAATGATTTGAAATCATATTTTTGATCACAAACTTCAAGGTTATGCATGCAAAAAACAAACATGATGTATTTGGGCGTAATGATTTTGTTAGTTTATTCGTGAGCCTGGATATTGCAGGGTTTCTCAAAAAAAAAAAAATCTTTCTCTTTTTTTTTTTGGGGGGGGGGGGGAGGGGAGCTAATCATTTGTTTATGGCAATATCTGGTTATTTATAGTTTATTGCAGAAATCTAAAATCTGGTTGGAAGATCTGTGATAAATTTGAATATTTTCTCATTTTTTCTCAGAGTATTTTAGCCCATTCCTGACAGATAGTCCACATTGTATAGTTTGGCAAAGTAACTTACGGTGCGGAGCCCTAAAAATCATACCAAATAGACCAGCAGAAAGAAGAACCATGCAGTTCTGCGCATTTTGTGCCTATTTTGGTTGCGTCTGTATTTGTCTTCTGATGCTGAGAATTATTTAAAGAAAAATGAGCACTATAATCCTTAAATTTGCAACGCAGTGAAAAGTTGAAATTCACTGCTTTTCCACGCAAATTGGCAACACTTTAACTCTTCCGTAGAAGAAGAGCTGATCAAATAAGGCTTCAAGTATACAATTTTCCATGCCGTTGTTATCATAGTTGGTAGTTGCTGTTGCTTTTGATGTTCTTGTTAGTGTTTTCCTTCATTATTTCTACTTTTGCTGATTTTTTATTTCTGTTTGTCTTTCTTTATTTTTTTTCTTTTGCATCTTGGGACCCTTCCCTTTGCTTTGTGCATTACTTCTTTTTATTTATTCATTTTTTTTTATTTATTTATTTATTTTTTATTTATTTATTTATTATTTTTTAAATTCATTTATTATTTATTTATTTATTTATTTATTTACTTATTTATTTGTTTATTATTTATTTATTTACTTATTAATTTACTTATTTATTTACGTATTATTTATTTATTTATTATTTATTTACTTGTTTATTTATTTGTTATTTACTTATTTATTTATTTATTTATTTATTTATTTATTTATTTATATTTTTATTGCTGAGATAATCCTTTGCTGCTCTGACGAAAATGCATCAGCTTTTTGATCAGCTCGATTGTTGGCTGTTTTTGGCTGTAGGATTCACCTCTAATTCATCAAGTTTTTCCGTAAAGAGAGGGGGCGAGGGGACCAACTTACTGAAGACAAGCCTGTCGCACAGTAAAATACTAAATTCTATGTCCTGTTGGGGGATGATCATGATGATAGTGATTAATGATGATGATAATTATGATGACAGGAAGACGATGATGATAGAAAGATGATGATGATGATGATGATAGAAAGATGATGATGATGATGATGATGATGATGATGATGGTAATGATGATGGCGATGAAGATGATGAGGATGATGATGAAGATGACGATGATGATAATGAAGAAGATGATAATGATGACGATGATGATGGTGATGATGATGATGATGATAATGATGATAATGAAGATGATAATGATGATGACGATGATGATGATGATAATGAAGATGATGATGATAATGATGATAATGATGATAAAGATGATAATGAAGATGATGAAGATGAGTAGGCCTAACAGAAGAAGAAGAAGAAGAAGAAGTAGTAGAAGAAGAAAACGTAGGAGGAGGAGAAGGAGGAGGAGGAGAGGGAGACGACTCAGACGTGGAAGGGAGGATCGAGGTGGAGTGGGAAAAGGAATAGGAGATGAGGGAGGAGGAGAATAAGTACCCGAGTCATCTGCAAACTGGATTATTCCTTTTAATCATGTTGTTGCTTTTTTTAATAACTGGCTTAAAGCTTATGAAATGTTTTAACCATCAGTGAAGGTATAGACACTCAATGTAGGCCTTCAACATTCTTGCATGTAAGGTTACTATCAATACCCCGTCTTCATGAATACCATGCATGCATACGGTATACATGTAGGTCCCATCGAGGAAATTCAAGAGCTGACGTCACAACTGGCAACAATAAGATATAACTAAGCTATTAAAATGAAATACCTTGATGCCCTATGCACAGCCTGTATCCTTTCTCTCTTTCTCTCTTATATCTTTCCCCGTCGCTGACTTTGTTTGTTTGCTGTTTATTTTCCTGCTTTCACCAATCGATGACGGGGGGGGGGGGGGGGGGGGGGGTAAGGCATGTTTCGCCGGAGCTATAACAAGGACCTGGGTCAACAAGTGTCAAACTTTATCATCCTGTTAGGATTTTATAGATTCACAATTTTCCATGTCCTAACATTTTATATTGTCAAAATGAATCACTTTATATAACACTCTGTTTTTATCACAACTGCCGACATTCCTTCTTTCTATCTCTCTATTTTGTCACGTGATTTTGTCATGGGCTGCAGCCCTTCCCATCCCCTCCTTCCCCCCCCCCCCCCCCACACACACACATTTTCGGATTAAAAAAAAAACAAGAACAAGAACAAGAACAAAACAGAAAAAGAACAAAACATATAAATAAATAGTAAATATGGATATTTAAATTGCTCATAAATTGTAAGAAATATGATATTTAAATTGCTCATAGGCTCGCAAAACCACAAACAACGGAAGGCTTCAGGGGGCTCCGTCCCCTAGACACCGCCTGTTTTGGCGTTAGGCCCCTCCCCTACTCCAAAAACTTCCGCAGCCCCTGAATTTTAGTGCTTTTAAACAAAAGTGCACAATAATTATTGTGCAAAAAAATCGGAACTAGGGGAACTGTTGGGAATACGAGACTCTTAAGCTCATTTCCATAATGAGCTAAAAACATGGATACAGACACACAGGAATAAGTTTTATGTTTTCAGTAACTTGTCTTGTTTATCTAGGTACAATAATAATGACTAACATTTGTTTACTTAATTAGATTACTAGGCTTGATGACGTCAGAGGTAAATGGTCTCTTATTGCCTACCTGTGAAGGTAATACGAGATCGCTTCATTTTCAACCTAAATCTCAGGGAGTTGTTAGTACCATACATTTTTATTGGAAATACAAATGCCAATAAAGAAGTGTTTCTCTTAAAGTATGTTTGGGTTTCATCAAACCCAAAATCTGTTGAAATTTTAACCAAAAACTAAATAACATTTATAATGAGAGAAAATTGAATACCATTTAAATAGCATTCAATGCCATGGCATTCACACCATCATGTTGCCGGTACTTTTGTCTCCGGCACTTAGCTTTTTGTTGTTGATGATTTTTAGTACATCAGTACTGAACAATATCATTGACAATTATAATTATAATTATAATTATAATTTTAAAAGTTACAGAAAGAAAGGCAACTGTAAACATCTTAAAAACATCCAACCAAACTTGAGTAATACAATAATGCAGTGCAAAAAAGTGCACATTTT
>CM057171.1:4782395-4792395 GCA_029962745.1 Echinometra lucunter
CAATCAATCAGTCAATCAACTAACCAATCAATCAATCAAACAATCAATCAATAGATCAAAATCAATCAAAATCAAACCGGAAGCATAGAGTGCCCAGCCCATACTGGCTTTTGGGTAGGGGAATGGCCTGTATTATCACCCCCCCCCCCTCCCCCCATAATTCACGATAAAAAACGAATGGGCCCCTGTTAATCCCCTAAAAACAAAGTAATAGAAAGAAAGAAAAGGGTAAAAGAGCGAAGAAAAAAGAACAAAACAAAAAAAAACAAAACAAAAAACCCTGGAAGCGCTTGCTCGCTTCGCTCTCTAGCATTTTATTTTAACCAAAATCATATTGTCTTTATGACAGAAAATTGGTATGCATCTTGTCTCTCTATCTAAAGTTATGCTATTGTTCTAGTCGCATTTTAAATATCTTAGCCAATGTCGGTTATATCAGGCATACTATTCTTACGAAAGGAAATTGATTTGCATTTTGTCTTTTTTATATAATGTTGTGCTATTCTTCTAGTCATAAACGTTAGTAATATAAGTGCAAGGGGTTTAACGACAAGAAGACCTAGAATAGAAGAATTTGAGGAAATACTGGCTTGTGACCAAGGCTATTCCTATCATACCAAATAAGAGAAAGGGAAGATGCCGTAAAATGTATATTAATAAAATCATTAGAATGGAGTAACAATACACTAGAACTTATTCTCAGTATTTTTAAAATCCATTTCTTTTTCTTGCTCGCTCGCTACGCTCCTCATAAAATCTAGAAACATGATATTTTCGAGCAGCAAGCATTCCTCTGCAACATGTCCGAATATCACAATATTTTTGCAATTAGGTGTCAGAGTGTCCTAGAATTCTCTGGGAAAATCAAAAAATCTTGTTTATTTTGGTGGCAATCCTGTGTTTTGATTTTGAGGAAAATAGACCTTTTTTGCCTGTAGCTCGCTTCGCTCACATAAAGAAACGGAATGGTTTTAGATGGCAAGCGATCAGCCAAAGAGCGGTTTAGGTGATCGAATATACCTTTAGATATCTTTGAGGCATATAAGAGTAAATTTTTCGTCGCTTTCTGCGCATCTAGATACAGGATTGTTTGGGAAGGAAAACGAATTGGGCATGCAATCTGAACTAATATTTGATTTGATACCTCATAGGCTCATAGTGTAGTTTGACGACGAAATTTTTATGTTCAAAAAAGTGTATTTTCCTCTCTCGCTTCGCTCGTTATATTTTAAAACAGGGTGTTTTTGAACAACGAAAGATTGTACCAGCGAGGTGCTAAACTAATCATATTTCGCAGCAAGGTTGTCAAATATACCATTCAAATAATATCATAGGCCTTGAGTGTATTTTGATGACAAAGTAATAGTTCTGTACCAAAACCTAGAATTTTTGGCTAACTTGCTTCACTCGCTCGCAAAATAAAGAACAGGATGTTTTATACTAAAAAAAAGAAGTGTGAATTTAAAAAAAAATTTAAGGCCCCTTAATATTCCATTAAAGTAATGAGGATCTATCTCTGCGATATTGTTTGAAAACGATTTCTTGTATGGTTAATTGAAAGGACGGTATGTCAGACTAAGAATTAGATTTTGCTTAGTCAATCCTTCACGCTTGATTCGCACACCATTTCCCCGCTCGATCGCATTGCTCACTCGCCGAGGATAGTCGACATCAATCATCCCCCCCCTCTAACCGCAAACACAAATCGACACCCATCCTATAAGAACATTGCTGTGTCTCTATGTGAAATTCTGCTAATTATTGCTAATTGACCGTGTTTATGCCGTCTCACTATGAACATGGCGGACAAAGAAAGCCGACAAAATAAACAACCTCTCATTCTACCCTTCACAATGGTTCTGGTAGTCAAAAGAACATCCCCTCACAGCTATTATGTTTAATCATATAGTTCCAGGTGAATATGCATGTGACACATGTTCCACATATTTTAGACAACAGCAGTGAAGATGTATTCTTTTGACAACCAGAACCATTGTGAAGGGTAGAATGAGAGGTTGTTTATTTTGTCCGCTTTCTTTGTCCGTCATGTTCATAGTGTCTGTTAATATGTCTTATCCATTGGCTACTTTAAACTGGTGGTCCCTGTTTATTATACGATGGGAAAGAGGTATATATAATTCATATTTTCTGTTTACTCAGTCCTCTTCTTAGTATGATCTCTATTATCGCTATTTCCTGTTCGCAATTCGCTTATAATTATTTTGCATGAAATGAATGTTTCAAAAGCTGCATATTTGAAAAAGGCCTGACAAGGAAGTTGTCGAAAGAAATATCTCAGAGTGCGGTATAATGTTTTCAAAAGAAATCTCGATTTTCACGGACGAAGGAACGAACACGGTGTAAGAATGATTTGGAAAGTCCCGTTTTGTAAACGGAAGAAACCACATAGAAATGAATATGTAAACAATAAGCCCAGAGTGCTTGATTAGGGACCTAAACGGGGAATTAGTGAAGATGAGCACTATGTGCATCAAAATATAAACAACATGAACAGTGGGTAAATAACAATCTTTGAAAGGTCATAAAAAACTGAATGAATGAATGAATGAAATTTCATTAAAATCAAAACAAGGTGGTGAGGAGACAAATTTGGATTTGTTTACTTAGTGACCCTCTTTGGTTCTAAGGAGGAGGAGGGGAGCCGGATGTCACCCCCATGGGCATCACCCACCTCCGCCACTGGTGCAATTAATGCTATAATGTATTTGAATGGAGTCCAACCCTACCTTATAAACAGATGATTAAACAGATTCTATATAGTTGATGAAGATTCTGGGCGACGTAGCAGGGGGATTGGCGGACACCCTTTTCATTTTTCAAGTGATAATGAAGAATGATAATAATGAGAAGAAGAGAAATTGAAGAAGAAGAAGAAGAAGAAAGTTTCAACTTTTAATGCTAATGCAACTTGTAACTTCTACCTTGAACCGAAGATGTATACCACACCCTAACCCAACCACTCTGAATTTGATCTCCCCCCTTGTCTAGACATACACAAAAAGACAAGCAAACAAAACAAACAAACAAAAAAACAAAACAAAAATCTGTCGCACAGCTATACCATAACGGTATACTATATACGATGAATTTCTGCGTCTGCATAGGCTCAGTAACGAAATGACGTACAAAGAAATGTCGAATTACGAAACTAGTGTCTGAGCCCGGGGGGGGGGGGCACTCAGTATATAATGCGTGGTGGGTATGTGCCGCGGAGAAGACCCCCATTTTTACACTCAAATTTCCGTTCCAAAGCATAGCATTTTCTTCTTATCGAGAAAAAATAAGAAAGAAATCCGTTCCAAAGCTTCGCATATTTTTCGTTACGCCGTTCCGGCCGCATTGATCCGCTACAATGAGCTGCATTTTTGGTGAAAAGCGGCCCGCAGAGCGCTGTCCGACCATCGCCTCTGCGCGAGCGAACCCGGCGCCCGTGCCGCCGGGCTAGCTGCATGCACGTATGCCCGTTCCATAGGGATACATACGCACTCACACGCAGGCGAACCGTTCCAAAGACCCCCGTTTTCACAAACATTTGTAGTTCCGAAGCCCGTTCCGAAGACCCTCCTTTTCACAATAAGCCTGTTCCAAAGCCCCCGTTTTTTGTCTCGCCCGCGGCACATACCTACCACTTTTGGGGTCGAGTGCCCCCCCTCCCCGGGGTCTGAGCATCGTTTCGAACATTCTTAATTGTTATTATTCGATATTTGCTAAATGCCTCCTTCAAGCTTTCAATAAAGCTTACGACTATCCATTCCTGCATGCACATAACTACACTTAAAATGATTATACCAGGTATTGACGATCAATGTATAATGGTGGTGGCAATGGGGGTGATGATGATAATGATGATGGTGCTGATGATGTTGGTGGCGGTGATGATGACGAAGGTGATGATGGTGATGGTGATGATGCTTCTGATGATGATTATGATGACGATGACGATGACGGTGATGATAGGACTATTTATAATGATAATGCTAATGATGGTTGCGGCGCTGGTGGTGGCGACGACAATGATGATGATTATGGAGGTGATGGTGGTGGTGGTGGCATGATGGTTATGATGTTGATGGTAGGCCTATTTTTAATGATAATGCTGATGATGGTGGTGGCGGTGGTGTGGCGATGATTGTGATGATGATGATGATGATGATGATGATGATGATGATGGAGGTGATGGTGGCGGTGGTGGTGGCGAAGATGATGATGATGACGATAATGCCGATGGTGATGGTGGCGGCGGTGGTGGTGGCGATGGCTATGAGGATGATGATGATGATGATGGTGGTGATGATGCATGATGATGATGATGATGATGATGATGATGATGATAGTGATTGTGGTGGTGTTGGTGATGTAATCTAAGGCAAAGCATCAAATTTCAAATGCGTGAGGTGTGTTGATTATTTTTGTCATTTATTTATTTATTTTGGCAGATAGCGTTCCCTGGTATGCTTACATCGGGATAGCGATCCTGCTCATTCCGGTCCTCCGATGTTGCTGCTATTTGTACAAAGGTAAGGAACCCGAACAGCGTGTGGTGTATGTCGAAAGGTCTCCTGCCGATCAGAACCAAACAACAGTAATCAACACCACCCAAATTACGGCAGGAGTGCGCGTGGTCGTTCCACCCGAGTCTCAGCAAGCCCCGCCCTATGATGGGCAAGCACAAGGAGGAGGTGTAATCAACTCCGCCTACACGCCTGGACCGGGTACCGCCTGCCCGCCAAACGTAGCTGCGACATCAACCGGGCATCCACCGCCTCCTGCATACAACGAAGCGATCAAGATGCAGGGTGCTTCTCCCCAGTAGCTAAACTTATCGACCACAATAACCATGATAATGTTTGGAATACAATAAACTGACAATGATTCACGATATGTGGTGCGATTGACGATAATTCTACGTGCAGCGCCATCTCTCTCAGTTGTCTCTGGAATAATAATAATAATATACAGTTCTTGTATAGCGCATATCACATTATGATATAACGTCTCTATGCGCTTCCAAAGGACTTGGATATTATTACCCTGGCTTTAGCCCGGCAGCCGTTTACAGCGCGCAAGCATTTCAAGGAATGAATTCCTGCCAGGTACCCATTCACCTCACCTGGGTTGAGTGCAGCACAATGTGGATGAATTTCTTGCTGAAGGAAATTAACGCCGTGGCCGGGATTCGAACCCACGACCCTCTGATTGAAAGACGAGAGTCAGAACCACCAGACCACGACGCTCTCCCACTGAGGATCCGATCAGCAGAATCGCTAGAAACATTTATAAGAGTGTCAAATCATACATGCTCACATGTTCCTCCTATCTTTCTTTTTCCTTATATCTTTTTCTTCTTGTATCCTCACCACAATATCTCTCACCACAATCTACCCAACAATTAGTACATGCTTTTGTTACTTCACATCTTGATAACTGCAATTCATTACTCTTCCGATTACCTTCCAACCAAATCAGTCGACTGCAAAAAGTTCAGAATGCTGCTGCTCGCCTTGTGACAAACTCTAGAAGGTCATCACACATCACTCCTATCTTAAAATCTCTTCATTGGCTCCCTGTTCAACAGCGTATAATCTATATGATTTTACTTTTAACCTATCGTGCACTCAATAATCTAGCTCCAGAATACATTTTCATCCCTTTTGTCACCCCATTCTGCGGGTCGTTCGGGTTTACGCTCATCGAATAATGCTAGGCTTAAAGAAATACGTACTAGAAGAAATTGGGGGGATAGAGCATATGCATCAGCAGCCCCTTCCTTGTGGAATAAGTTACCTCTTTCTCTTCAAACAAGTAACTCCCTTTTCTCTTTTAAAACTAGGCTTAAAACTTATCTAATGCTTAATGTATATTGTTAAATTTCCTTGTGAGCTTACATTTAAACACAACTTTTGTTTTTCATCTTATGTAATTGAAATTGTCTTGTATGCGCCTTGAGCATCTCTTGAGATGGATATGTTGCGCGTTATAAATATTGTCATTATTATTATTATTATCCCTCCGCGCCTCGGAATAGTTAACTATATCGATGGCGCATTATAAATGCTGCATTTATTTTATCTTATCTTTACGTGCTGAAGGGGAAAAAAAGTTGACCTAAAATTAGATTTATAGTTTCTCGTAATCAAGACCCGTAATCGAGACTCTGAAGTGGGAGCACCGTGGTACAGGACATCGGTGAAGATTCGTGCCTCTCATACGAAAGGTCCTGGGTTCGATCCCCGCTAGGTGCTGACATCATATGGACTAGTATTTGTTCCACATATTTTCCTCTCCATTATTCAGATGTGTAGCTAAGCGCACAACCATTAATCTATCGATTTGAAGCATTCCGATGATTTCATTATATTATGAATTCAGAAAATAATACATGATCAATGAAGAGGCTGAATTTCTACGAGTGTTCAGTAGATGAGTGTATTTCTATGTCTTTCGATCAAAGGTCTTTACATAAAGCAAATTATAAACAGGATAAATGGAAAGCCGTGGGTTCTTCTACAAAAGTAAGGAGAAAATGTAGTCACGTGAAAAAGATAAAAATTAAAATCGGATGCTAAAATATGCTACTCCATTACGGTTCAATGTTATTGGTGTATATAACATGTATACATGTACATGTTTCACCTTTTTAAAGATGGATTCTGTTAATCACAGTACCTTTATTGTATTACAATTTATCTTCGTTTGCCAGTGATAGAAAGTAACGCTTTAATTTCATTTTCCACTCAACTTGTATGAATTATATGTCCCCAATTTTTGTTTCCATGTCCATACCTATACCATTGACCAAAACCTTGACATGCCTGAAGCGTGCAAAGAAGATTATTTCCTTTAGCATTAATCATAATTTATTCCAGAAATATTCTTTCTATGAATTTGGTTAAATCACATTATAAAATCTTTATTTTTTACATTAATTTTCTTTGCTCTACCATCAATATTCTTTGAACAAGGTATCTAGAGTTTGGTTATGAATGTACTATTTTATTTTTTTTAAAATACTACTGTCTTTTGTGTAGTACTCTTGTGTCACTCATTATTAATGTAAATTGTACCCAATTCAGCCGCAAGGCTGCCATGTAAAATGTTTTTATACCGCAATAAATGAACATATTGACTTCATGTTACCTCTATGTTCATTATGTTAATATGTTAATGGATAAAGGATATGCATGCAAAACAAACATGATGTATTTGGGCGTAATGATTTTGTTAGTTTATTATTGAGCCTGGATATTGGCAGTGTTTCTCCATTAAAAAAAAAAAACTTTCTCGGGGGGGGGAGGGGGGAGCTAATCATTTGTTTATGGCAATATCTGGTTGTTTATAGTTTATTGTAGAAATCTAAAACCTGTTTGGAAGATCTGTGGGAAGATTGAATATATTCTCATTTTTTTCTCAGAGTATTTTAGCCCATTCTTGACAGATAGTCCACATTGTATAGTTGGGCAAAGTAACTTACGGTGCGGAGCTCTAACAATCATACCAAATACACCAGCAGAAAGAAGAACCAGTTCTGCGCATTTTGTGCCTATTTTGGTTGCGTCTGTATTTGTCTTCTGATGCTGAGAATTATTTCAAGAAAAATAAGCACTATAATCCTTAAATTTGCAACGCCATGAAAAGTTAAAATTCACTGCTTTTCCAAGCAAATTGGCAACACTTTAACTCTTCCGTAGAAGAAGAGCTGATCAAATAAGGCTTCAAGTATACAATTTTCCATGCCGTTGTTACATAGTTGGTAGTATACTAGTGGCGTTGCTGTTGCTTTTGATGTTCCTGTTAGTGTTTTCCTTCATTATTTCTACTTTTGCTAATTTTTATTTCTGTTTGTCTTTCTTTCTTTTTTTCTTTTGCATCTTGGGACCCTTCCCTTTGCTTTGTGCATTACTTCTTTTTATTTACTTATTCATTTATTTATTTATTATTTACTTAACATTTATTTACTTATTTATTTATTTATTTATTTATTCATTTATTATTCATTTACTTATTTATTTATTTATTTATTTATTTATTTATCATTTTTATTGCTGAGATAATGCTTTGCTGCTCTGACGAAAATGCATCAGCTTTTTGATCAGATCAATTGTTGGCTTTTTTTGGCTGTATGATTCAGTATCTAATTCATCCAGTTTTTCGGTAAAGGGAGGGGGCGAGGGGACCAACTTACTGAAGATAAGCCTGTTGCACAGTAAAATACTAAATTCTATGTCCTGTTGGGGGATGATCATGATGATAGGGATTAATGATGATAATGATTATGATGATAGAAAGATGATGATGATGATGATGATGATGATGATGATGATGATGGTGATGAAGATGATGATGATGATGATGATGGTGATGAAGATGATGGTGATGATGATGATGATGATGATGGTGATGAAGATGATGAGGATGATGATGAAGATGACGATGATGATAATGAAGAAGATGATGACAATGGTGACGATGATGATGATGATGATAATGATGATAAAGATGATGATGAAGATGAGTAGGCCTAACAGAAGAAGAAGAAGAAGAAAACAGAGGAGGAGGAGGAGGAGGAAGAGAGGGAGACGACTCAGACGAAGAAGGGAGGATCGAGGTGGAGTGGGAAAAGGAATAGGAGAAGAGGGAGGAGGAGAAGAATTAGTACCCGCGCCATCTGCAAACCGGATTATTCTTTTCATCATGTTTTTTTTAAATAACTTGCTTAAAGCTTGTGAAATGTTTTAACCATCAGTGAAGGTATAGACACTCAATGTAGGTCTTCAACATTCTTGCATGTAAGGTTACTATCAATACCCCGTCTTCATAAATACCATGCATCCATACGGTATACATGTAGGTCCCATCGAGGAAATTCAAGAGCTGACGTCACAACTGGCAACAATAAGATATAACTAAGCTATTAAAATGAAATACCTTGATGCCCTACGCACAGCCTGTATCCTTTCTCTCTTTCTCTCTTATATCTTTCCCCGTCGCTGACTGTTTGTTTGCTGTTTATTTTCCTGCTTTCACCAATCGATGACGGGGGGGGGGGGGGGGGGGGGGGGGTAGGCATGTGTCGCCGGAGCTATAACAAGGACCTTGGTCAACAAGTGTCAAACTTTATCATCCTGTTAGGATTTTATAGAATCACAATTTTCCATGTCCTAACATTTTATATTGTCAAAATGAATCACTTTATTTAACACTCTGTTTTATCACAACTGCCGACATTCCTTCTTTCTATCTCTGTATTTTGTCACGTGATTTTGTCATGGGCTGCAGCCCCTCCCATCCCCCCCCCCCCCCCCCCCCCCCCCACACACATTATCGGATAAAAAAAACAAGAACAAGAACAAGAACAAAACAGAAAAAGAACAAAACATATAAATAAATAGTAAATATTGATATTTAAATTGCTCATAAATTGTAAGAAATATAATATTTAAATTGCTCATAGGCTCGCAAAACCACAACACCCGAAGGCTTCAGGGGGCTCCGTCCCCTAGACCCCGCCTGTTTTGGCGTTAGGCCCCTCCCCTACTCCAAAAACTTCCGCAGCCCCTGAATTTTAGTGCTTTTAAGCAAAAGTGCACAATAATTATTGTGCAAAAAAATCGGAACTAGGGGAACTGTTGGGAATACGAGACTCTTAAGCTCATTTTCATAATGAGCTAAAAACATGGATACAGACACACACGAATAAGTTTTATGTTTCAGTGACTTGTCTTGTTTATCTAGGTACAATAATAATGACTAACATTTGTTTACTTAATTAGATAATAGGCTTGATGACGTCAGAGGTGAAGGTAATACGAGACCGCTTCATTTTCAACCTAAATCTCAGGGAGTTGTTAGTACCATACATTTTTATTGGAAATACAAATGCCAATAAAGAAGTGTTTCTCTTAAAGTATGTTTGGGTTTCATCAAACCCAAAATCTGTTGAAATTTTAACCAAAAACTAAATAACATTTATAATGAGAGA
>CM057171.1:4797395-4812177 GCA_029962745.1 Echinometra lucunter
AAAAAGACCTAAAGATAAAGAGAGTTTCTCGTACTCAGCTGATCAAGACCCCTAATTAAGACATTGAAGAGGGAGCACATCGGTTAAGATTCTTGCCCTTTATATGTACGAGAGGTCATGGGTTCGATCCTCGCTAGGTATTTACATCATATGGGGCCCGTTGCATAAAACTTTTGCCAGACTTTTTTCTGGCAAACAAAAAGTTTGGCAAATTTTTATGTAATGGAAACTATGGTACTTTTTTTTTGCCGTAGTTTCCTCAAATTTTGCCATAAAAAACTTCTGCAAAAGTTTTATGCAACGGGCCCATGGACAAGTATTTTTCCACATATTTTCCTCTCCATCATCCAGATGTGTAACTAAGCGCACAACTATTCTTCTATCGGCAGGAAGCATTTAGATGAGTTCAGAAAAGTATACATAATCATAAAAGAGCCTGATTTTCTATTAGTGTAGATGATTGTATTTTTGTATCTTTGATTTAAAGACTTTGACATTAAGGCTAAGGTCACAAAAGCCAACGGCGACCGACCGATTTGCAGCCTGCTCGGGCGCCGCTGGAATTTAGGCATCGCCCAACAATTTCGAGCGGACTCTAAAGCCTCAGTGATGCCTGGCCGATGTCCTGTCGATTTCTCGTCGGTTGCCCGTCGATTTAGGTAAAAAGTTGGCAAAGTCGGGGAATTTTCTCCTCGCGGCGTCCGAGCAGTGACCGAATGATGACCCACCGGTTCCCGCACGATCTCCCACCTGCCAACGGCCGATTTTTAAGAAATCGCCCGGCGTCCGACCGGTGATCGGCGGGGAATCCGCGGGTGTCCCGTAGGTGTACCGGCGGCGGCCCGCCAGTCTTCTCCGGAAATTTCCCAGGAAGGACCGTGGAATATATATGATTGCCTTTTAGATATCAACGAAAACACTTTTGCACTGCACCTGACAGGTCAACGAGGTCCACGATGCCGTTGATTCCATCTCAACGACCACGACAGCGAAATCCACAAGCCCATAGGCTGAGCAGAGGATGTGGGTAATCAAGCAAGCGTCTCCCGGACGCCGGTCTATTTTAAACTAGCCCAACGGTGACTGACCGATCTCCTAGCGAAGCTCAGGCGGCAACTGCCTGGCAGACTTTTCATCTAGCGCCTTCGATTTTTGACCTAAATAGCTCGAAGGCGACCGCTCGATTAGGTCGGTCTCCGGGCGGTGACCGCTCAAGCACCGAGCGTATTTTGGGCGGCGAGTGAAAAGTGAGCAGGCGCCGCCGAAATTTTGACTCCGCGCTGACCGAGCGATGCCCTAAATAACAGCAGTGCCTGGGCGGCCGCCGGTCGGTGCTCGGGCGAAATTGGCTAAAAACTCGCCGTCCGGCCGCTGAGCAGGCTGATTTTGGGCTTTGTGGCCGTAGCTTTGGCAAAGCCACAGTGAACTGGCGCTTATATAGCTCCGAAATGACGTATTCACAACAGCGCCAACTTGCGGCTACTCACAACCAGAGACTGTCTTAGAAAGATTACACCCTTCTTGGCTTCTGCTGAACTGCCTTAGCCTGAATACATATACATTTTTACGGATGTGTCTCAAACATAAAGATCGTGTTGATCAGAATGGTGCATGCTGGGAGGAAAAAACGGGACAGAATCAGTAGTTCAGGACTGAGATGGCGCTATTTCGAAATCTCATAGAAGGGCGCCAGTTCGCTCTTGCTTTAAGCAAATTACATGATAAATGGTAAGCTGTGGGTTCTTCTACAAAAGTAAAGAGAAAAAGATAGTCACGTGACAACGGCAAAGTCTAAAATCAGATGCTGAAATATCAACATTAATGGTACTTCAGTTGATGGGTTTCATAAATGTTATATCAACACTAAATGTCTACTTCCATTTATGTTAATGATTTGAAATCATATCTTTAATGATAAATTTCACGGATATACATGCGGAAACTATAACGTCATGATGTATTAGGGCCTAATGATTCTGTGTTTTTCTTCATATAAACCTTGATATAATTTGCAGTCTTCCGATTTTTTTTTCGGGTGGGGGGGGGGGGGGGGGGGCGGGGGAGTAATCATCTATTTCTGCACTGTCAATTAATACGAACATTAATTTATTGTAGAAATTTAGAGCTGGTTTCAAAGATCTACGACATTTCATATTGAATATTTTCTTTTACACAGACATGACAGAGTAATTGGGTTAGTTTTGTTTTCGGCATTATACATGTATACTTTGTTTTGTTTTATTGATTTAATCATCTATCAGATGACAGATATTACATTCTTCTTTCATTTTACCCGATGTAAAGTTGTGATATTTTTTGTATTCTCATAGACTGATGATTATATTATAATAAACTTTGCAATAATATGAAACACTAAAATTGTACAGGTGTTTTGTGCAAAAATATTTAGTGTGTGATAACTCTTCATCTGTGCAACAAATTCCATTTGGGCAATATGACAATATGACGTCAATTAATGAAGACACGTACCACATGCCCCCCCCCCCCCTCCCAAACCTCCCGGTCCACTTTCGTGTTTAATTTTAGTTTGTCAACTTCTTTAGCGTTCTTTTTGCGTCAGTGCACACTCATACTCTCAAGTTGAACGATAATGGTAATAATTGGCTTTCTCCGTCACCATTTTACCAGTGAAACTACAAAATCGCTAGAGTACTTCAGCGATTTAGTATAATTACAAGTATCAATACTGCACTAACAGAAGTAGAATTTAAAGAAAATCTAAAAAGGAAAACTGTCATTAGTTTCTCCTTAAAACTAAATGAGCAGGCAAGTCCCATGTGATGTACCTACGAGAGCCATTATTCTCCTCCTCAATCGATGGCTTTTCCCCATCACACGTGATATCCCTCAACCCGTGTCTGCACCCTGCTACGTAACTGTGCCCCAAAATTAAAAAAAAGGAAAATAACAAAAATCCTGATTAATCAAGACGAGTCATCTTGGTCTTTTTTGAGAGGTTTGAGGGGAGCGACACATGCACCCAATATTCCTAACCAGCAAAAGAGAGCCAGAGAGAGAGAGAGAGAGAGAGAGAGAAAGGGAGAGACAGACAGACATGGAGTGAGTGTGTGAGAGAGAGAGAGAGACAGAGAGAAAGAAAGAGAGAGAGAGGTTATCGGCCTTTTCAGTGTTTCATATTGATTGAAAAAAAAAACAACCTGTGGCAAGCATTCCCCACGAATGCATAAATGAAACAAGATTAAAGAGGAATTTGAATTGAATTGAATTGAATTTATTGAATTTCCACAAAAGTAAAAGTGTACAAAATTAACATATATATACATCGTAAAGTGGGGGGATAACAAAAGTATAATTACTTATCGAGGTTACCCCCTTACAAATGAGTTCATAAAAGTACACATATGAAACAACAAAATTCACTGATACATAATCGACAATTTTACACAAAAGCACACACACACACACACACACACACACACCCTACACACATGCAAGATAGCCTATTTTTTGGTACATGTCAATAAAGAAAATTTGTATCTCCTTTTGAATGAATTCAGAGTTGGGCTTTCTCTTATAATTTCTTCTATATTGTTCCACACTTCTGGGCCCTTAAAGAAAATAGAAAATTTTGAGCTGTTCGTTCTTGTTTGAGGAAAATGATATTTGTTACATGATCTTGTATTATAGCTGTGAAAATCAGAGTTAAATTGAAAATATTTGGAGATTTGAACAGAGATTTTATTTTTGAAACAAAGAAACATGAAAACAGCAATATTGTAAAGGTTTAAATCATAAATATTCAAAATCTGTAACTGAGAAAAGAGTGGTTTCGAGTGGGCAAGGTAAGGGGACTTTGTAATAATGCGGACAACCTTTTTCTGCAGTAAATATAACCTGTTTATATATAGGCTATTGGAATTACACCAGGCAATATTGCAGTAGTTTAAGTACGGAAGAATAATTGCTTTATAGATAGTCATCAATATGAATTTTGGCAAGAATCGTAATCTGTTCATAATACCAACTCCTTTGGAAACTTTGTTGCAGATAATACCAATATGTTCATGCCATGTTAATTTATTGTCTATTGTCACCCCTAGAAATTTTAATGAAGATACTAATGAAATATTTTTGTTACCCATTTTTACGTCAAATTGTGAGTGCAAATGCTTATTAGTAAAAATCATGTAATTTGTTTTTTTAATATTCAATACAAGTTTATTGACAGACAACCATTTATCTAATAATACCAATTCACAATTAAACTTATCATTTAGTACCTGTGGGTTTGTATGTGACATGAAAACACTGGTATCATCTGCAAACTGAATGAAATTAAGATGACAGGATAAATTGTATATATCATTCATATAAATTAGAAATAACAGGGGACCTAAAATAGAACCCTGGGGCACTCCACATCTATTGCTTTTTAACTCGGATACAGTATTGTTTATGGTAACAAATTGTTTACGATCAAATAAATAACTTTTACACCAGTCTAGTAAAACACCTCTTATGCCGTAATTACTGAGTTTATTTAACAAAATAAAATGGTCGAGAGTGTCAAAGGCTTTTGACAAATCAAGAAATAAACCCAACATGATTTCTTTCTTGTCAAGGCAAGTGCTAACTTTATAAATAAAATCCAGAAGTGCTGAGGTTGTGGAATGCCCTGGTCTAAAGCCATACTGATGTTCTGAAATAATGTTACATTTTTCAAGAAAATCGTACATCCTGGAGTAAAAACATTTTTCAAGAATTTTAGAAAAGACGGGAAGAACAGATATGGGCCTGTAATTACTGACATCATTTTCAGCACCACCTTTGAAAACTGGAATTACTTTAGAAATTTTCATTTTGTCAGGAAATATGCCTTTATCTATAGACATATTAAAGATTCTACAAAGAGGAACACAGATGATATGAATGACACGTTTAACAACAGATATGTGTACATTGTCAAAGCCAGGACTTGAATTCTTTTTCAATTTACAAACTATTTCAATTATTTCTTTACAAGTGACAGGTGAAAAAAATGCAGATTTCACATTAGCCTTTAGGAATGATTTGTAATTTACATCAGAATATTGCACATTTCCCCTTAGATTGTAACCAATGTTTACAAAATACTCATTAAATATGTCAGAGATTGCAGTTTCATTTTGAATTAGTTTGTTATCATGTGAAATTTCTACAATTTTCTTCCTGTCTTTCTTTTTTGCATCTAGTATTTCTTGTAATACATTCCACGTTTTCCGCATGTCACCCACAGCATTATCAAATTTATGTTTGAAAAAATTATGTTTAGCTTTTTTCAATTCATTGTTCACCTTGTTTCGGAACTTCTTATATTTTTCATGTCTATAATCTGTTCGATTCTGAAGATACTTTCTATATAGTTTGAATTTTTATTGCACATAATACATAATTCCTTAGTGATCCATGGTTTGTTTTGTTTTCCTTTTTTAATTCTTACAGTTTTAATAGGAAAACATTCATTGTAACATACCGAAAATTGATGTAGGAAGCAACTATAACTATGATTTGGATCGTCATTTATAATCCATTTAATCTCTTTGAGTTTATCAATAAATTTGCCTATATTTACTTCACTAAGATCACGTTTTTCAAAAGAATATGATTGATTTACCTTCTTTTCTTTTCTACAAATACTAAATATAGGTAAATGGTCACTGATGTCCGCAACCAAGACGCCTGACAGAATATGTTCTAGTTTACTTGTAAATATATTATCTAAAAGTGAGCTTGTATTCTGAGTGGTACGGGTTGGAAAATGGATTAACGGATACATAGAATTGATCATAAGCATATCTAGAAATTCATCAACTAATGCACTATTAAAAGAATTCATCAAATCAATGTTAAAATCACCAACTAAGTAAAGATCTTTATTTTCTTTATTTACAGATTCTAGAATAACATTGAGCATTCCAAGAAAAGAAGGAATAGGTTGACCTGGAGGTCTGTATATGGTGCCAAATACAGTTTTTTTGTTAAAAGCATTAAATTCAATAAAAATAGATTCTATACAATCGTTATTCACATCAAGATCTTTTCTATGTATGAAGTTAAAATCATTATGTATGAAAATTCCTACACCACCTCCTCTTTTTGCTTCTCTTGAGTTTCCAATAAAATCATACCCACTTATATTGAATGGTATATCATCAGGTTTCAGCCAAGTTTCAGACACTCCTATTGCACAAAATATAAAATCTAAGGTACTAAGTAAAGACAATAGAGAATCACCATTTTTAAATATACTTCTACAATTTACGTGCATGCATGAAAATATGTCACTTAATCCATTCAACTTCAGGTTATTTATATGACTATTAAATTCCTCAGGTAAGTATAACTCTTTGATGGGCTCAATATCATCTTCATTCAAATTAGGAGATAAATATTGTTGCAATCTAGAAATATTTACACCATGAATTGATTGATTTGGACTGACAGAATTAGGCATTTGTACCACAATACACACACATACGCACACCTACACACAAACATATACCAAAAATAGCAAAATGAAATAATGAAAATGCAGCAACTAATGAATATAGGAAAGAACCAGAAACCATTCACATACTTGACATGATTACAAGCTTCATCTCCGGGTCAAACAATAGTTGCACTATAATATTACAAAAGTTCAAGGTCTTTCATAGAAGTAATTATTTTTTTTGTTTCATGTCCACTTGTTGACTTGACAGAAGCAACTATTCTACCGTCCAGGGACCAGGAAGAACTCACTTTCTTGTGTTTGTAGGCTTGTGACAAGAGATGACCGTTGTGCTTTGTCAGATCCTCTATCACTACTGAAACCCAGGAGAAATATGAATTCTGGAGGAGTATTCCATAGGTCTGGACTATGGTGTCTTATAGATCTATGGGCATTAAGTAACTTTGGGTTGACTAGATAAAGATTGGAGGAATTACGAGTTGGCTAGGAGTGAAATGTGAATAGTGTTAATTAGAGTATCAAAAATTTGAAATGAAAGATGAAGCATGTTATTTAGATAGAAACAGTGAATGTTCTAAAAATGTTGGTCTAGTGTGAGATAAATATTGTGAACCGGTACTTATTTTTCTTTTAAAAATAGTAAATAGAGCTGATTTTTTTTGTTGCTGGTGGCCCACATTAATTATTGCAATATGTTATATACAATACGGTAATATCAATGAATTATAAAGCATATGGAGCCTTTTACAAGGGATACATTGTCTTTATTTTATACAGTATGCCAACATTCCTAGAAATTATGTATATAATTGTTCCAACTTAATTTTTCATCGATGATGACACCCCCAAAGTTTGGCTTGTCTCTTTCTTTCATGAGGTACATTATCTTCAAGTATGTTATCAAAAAGAGCTTATGTCGAAAGGGTGCTTGCGCGGAGCGGGATGGGAGCGGGGAGGGAACGGGGATGGCCGCACCCTTTCGGAAGAACCCCCCCCCCCGGTTGTCTCGAAAGGGTGGGTTGCGTGTGGAGAGTGAAATTAACGCACCCATTCATGGAAACCGGGGGGGGGGGGGGAGGGCTTGTCTCGAAAGGGTGTGTTGAGTAGTCTTATGTACCAGCTATTTTTTGTTAATGTAAGTAAAAAAAAAAAAAAAAAAAGGAAAGGAGACAGGCAGTTGGCTATCACCTGATGGGATGTCCAAGGCGCGGATCTGGGGAGAGGGGGCGAGCGGGCCTTGCCCCCCCATTTTTTCAGCCCATTTTGGACCATTTTGGGTACCTCGGCCCCCCTTCCCCCCCCCCCCCCGAAAAAGAAAGGGGGCCCCCAAAAAAGAAGAACATGGGAAATGTAATGTACAACATTTTTTTTTTTTTTTGTTTGTCGCGAAATCTTTGGATCTGTAATTAGATAGTAGGATACGCCTACTCCCCTAATAAGGTTTTTACCACACACGCAAAAAAAAAAAAAAAAAAATATGCATGGGGGGGGGGGGTTCTTTGCCGGAATGTAATGTATAACCTTTTTTTTTTTTTTTTTTTTTAGTCGCTAGATTACAAAAAAATCTTCCATGGCCATCCCCCTCCCATCAAATCCTGGATCCGTGGCTGGTCCAAAGATCCCCTTAAATATACATGTGGGAAAGAATTCCCCCTTTTCTGTCTGCTAGAATATTATGGTGGGATGCATGAAACGGGAGAAATGTGTGCCCCACACCCCCCCCCCCAAGAAAAGTGAATAGGCATTTTGTTTATGAGTATTCTTACACTCAAGAACGCAGAAGCAATCTTATGCACCCGCACACACACACACACACACACACACACACACATACACTTGTAAATATCTTCCTTCAGTTTCTTATACCGCTTTCACACCAAGGTACGGTCGCTGGGTACGGTCGCAGAGACCGTACCCAGCGACCGATCGGACGTGCTTTCACACCGCCGTCAAAATTTGGTCGGAAGTAGAGATAGCGCGTGGGTATGTATAGGAGATCATTGCATTTCGATCGGTCGCAGAGTACGATGTACTTTCACATCAAGTTTGCATCGGTCGCTGAAGTACCTCTTAGGTCGGACTCAGCGACCGATCGTTTTGGCCGGAAACGATCGGTCGCGGAGTACGATGAAATGCTTTCACACCATGGTTTCATCGGTCGCTGGGTGCGGTCTCTACGACCGTACCCAGCGACCGTACCTTGGCGTGAAAGCGGTATTACTGTCGCAAATTAAAGATGTGCATGAGGCTGATTTCGTAATGGAATGCACATTTCCAAAGGACAGATGAGGCAGAATAGAAAGTCATATTTCCATTCAGCATGGAGGGACAACAACATGTACACTTCAAGCAATCAAGCAATCACAAACAAATTAGTTTGTGTGTGTGAGTGTGGGTGGGTAGGTGGCTGTGTGTGCGGGCGCAGAAGATTGCTACTGCGTTCTTGAGGTGGAAGAAAAGCAAAAAAAAAAAAGAAAAGTAAAAAAAAGGTTGTACATTACATTTCCCATTTGGGCGTTCTTCTTGTTTGGGGGCCCCCTTTCTTTTTCAAGAGGGGGGGGGGGGGGGCTTGGTACCCAAAATGGTAAAAAATGGGCTGAAAAACACAAATTTGGGGTCGGGGGCTAAGGCCCGCAGGCCCCCCCCCCTTCCCATGGATATGCGCCTGCCTTGGACACCTTTATCAGATGATAGCCAACTGCCTGTCTCCTTTCCTACTTTTTTGTGTTTTTTTTACTTACATTAACAACAAATGGCTGGTACATCACTCCCCACACGCAACCCACCCTTTCAAGACAACCGGGGGGGGGGGGGCTTCTCTCGAAAGGGTGCGGCCATCCCCGTTCCCTCCCCGCTCCCATCCCGCTCCGTGCACGCACCCTTTCGACATAAGCCATCAAAAAGTCATCGACATGAGAATTAACCATTTAGTCAATCAGTCAGTCAGTCAGTCAATCAATAAGGTAATCTTTTAATCAACAGCTAATCAATCATTGATTGACCAAATTATTGACAATAAATTTCCCAAACAATCGATAGGTCAGTCAACCTGTCAGGCAGTCGGGCAACTCTGTGCCAAATAGCAATTTCGCTCGAATGGGAGTACTTATGTAGACTGCTGGTTTAATTTTCCCTCTTCTTTCAATTTGGCGCAAGTCATTTTTCAGACTCTGAACAAACAGTCAGTATTCTGCCAACACAAATTAAAATTTGTTTTGTGAGTGGCACTTGATAGATGAGTCCACTGGGTATCTATCAACATGAAAAAAAAACTCTTCGAAATATTTTGAAATATAAGTTTTATAGTTATTTCAAGAGTGTAGCGTTTTTACTGATACACCCTCTCTCTCTCTCTCTCTCTCTCTCTCTCTCTCTCTCTCTCTATATATATATATATATTGAAATAGTCCACGTATTGCCATAAGTAAACAAACAAACCACCAAAAGTCAATGAGAAGAGTTGACTCAAATTTTTTTTTTTTAGCCCTCCATAGGCTATTTTATTGAGTTAAATAAACATTTCACAACGTAGAAGAATGTATTTTACACTCAAATGAAATACAATACTTTACATTTCTCTCTTTTAGTTTTAAACAAACAAAGATTTAAGTGACTGCCATTTAGCAACAAATTTGTTATGTGTACCTGAAATAAAATTAACATACCTCTCATCTTCATAATATTGAATAACCTTTTTCTTTATGGTACTAAAAATAGGAATTTTATTATTAAGCTTTTGTACAAACAGTTGTTGTTTGATCAAAATTACCATGCAGTTTAAGGCATCATTCTCTTTTCTTCAAAGCCAAAAATTATATTTCGTAAATTAAACTTTATCTGTACTAAAGAACCTTCATTTATCCATTTTGCTGTTTCCTTCCAAATTGATTTACTGATTTCACAGTCGTAAAAGAAATGTACAATGTCTTCCACCTCTTTTTTACAAAACGAACAGGTTTCATTACTGACTATTTTCATCCTATACAGTTGCTTATTCAAGAAAAAAATCCTGTTTACTATCTTATACTGAAAATATCACAATATCCGGAGTAAATCGAAATATCATAATATGACATTTCTGCATAAATGAAATATCAGGGCTGTAATCTAAATGTCGTTCCCATTTTAAACATACTGAGGGTATACATTTTGTTTTTCCAATAAGAGATTTGTAGATGTATCGACTTCCTTGTAGGATTATACAAGTATTTTGATATGTGACGGCATCAATGGACCTTCTACATTTTTTCACATTTTTCAATATAAATTCTATACTGACACTTTACAGCTTGACTAATAAAATAGTAAGACAAATAATTCAGTTTCAAGCAAAATTTTTGTTCACATTCTTCACGAGTTAACAAATTCCCCTTACTATCAATTAAGTCATTGATACATCTGATGCCTTTTTCATACCAAGATCTAAAAAATACAGATTTTTGCCCAATTTGGATAGAACTATTCCTCCACAATGGATAAGTTAGCCACCCATCTCCTTCTGCTTGACAAAGCAAAGACAAAGCATAAAATACATCTTTCCAAAATGGTTTGCCAACTTCATGGGATAATCTTAAAAAATATTCATCACCAAACCCTACTACAAATGGTTTTGTTAAAAACGACTGCATTAAATGATTAACATCATTACATGTACCTAAGACCAATCTTCGAATCCACGTGAGCTTTAATGACATACTAAAAAACTCGACATCTGGCATCTTAAGACTCCCTTCTTCCTAAGTGCCCACAACCTGTTTCCTACTAATTTTATCAGGCTTATTCTTCCATATGAAATTAAAGAACTTTACTTTTATTGCTTTCATTAACTTAGCTGAAGGAGCTGGGATTTACATAAACAAATGATTAAACTATGGTAACAGTAGTGATTTAGCAACTGTAACTCTTCCAAGAACTGTAATGTTCCGTTTGATCCAAGAAATCATTTGACGCTTTATTTAGTCAAAAATTCTGTCATAATTATAATCAGGTATTTTATCAATATCAACATGGAAGTCAGTACCAAGGTAACGAAAATAATCTTTATGCACAAAATTCACTTGTCTTCCTTCCAATCTTATATCTTCACTACCTTTTAAGGCACCAATTGTTTTCTCCATATTAATCTTAAGCCCACTACAATTTCCAAATGTCCCCAAAATAGGAAGTACATTGCGGAAACTGGCAGCTGTGCCATCCAAAAACAATACTGTATCATCGGCATACTGAAGGATCTTGAATTCTTTTGACCTGACAGAAATTCCTTTTACCAAGTGTGAATTTCGAATTAACACCCCAAGAATTTCCGCGCATAACAAAAACAGGTAGGGCGAAAGTGGGTCACCTTGACTACAGCCCCTTTCTATGCGAAATCTAGATGTTATTTGCCCATTAACCATAACACTAGAGTACGCATCACTATACAGTAAATTTATCCACTTTATGAAAGAGCTTCCAAATTTAAAAAAGGAGAGAGTTTTATACAAAAAGTGATGAGAAAGACTTTCAAAAGCCTTTTCGAATTCAATTAACAAAATCATACCAGGAACCTTTTCCTTTTCAGTATAAGCAATTATGTCATATAAAATTCTAATATTTTCACCAATAAATCGCCCAGACAAAAATCCTGTTTGATTACCATGGATAATACGAGGTAATACTTTTTAAAGTCTATTAGCAATACAGCTCGATAATATTTTATAAACAACGTTCAACAAAGAAATTGGTCTCCAGTTTTTAATAAAATGTCTCACTTTGTCACCTTTAGGAAGTAGTGTTATCAAACCAAGTTTTTATGAGAAAGATAATTTTCCAGAAGTGTAAGCAAAATTCATACTACGCATCATATATATACCTAACTCCTCAAGTTGACTCAATAATGCATTGTTAATTGCCAATAAGAATTAAACCGAATTTAATATACACAATATATACAACACAATAGTGATCAAATCATTTAAAGGAAAGAACGCCACATATTTTGTTGTTATTGTAACCACTATTATTGTTATAATTATTTCCATGATTATTACGATCATTATTACTATTGTCATTATCATCATTATCATCATTATTATTGCTATTGTTATTACTATCATTATCGTCATTATCATTATTATTATTATAGAAGAGAGTAACCGGAGCACAGGAAATAGAGAGGAAGGGAGTAGAGAGTGTACTTTAGGTTAAACTGCGTGACAAGGAAGCGGGAAAGGAGGAGGGGGGGGGGGAAGAGAGAGGGAGAGAGAACCTGAGAGAAATAGGGAAAGGGGAAAGGAGAATATAATGTGACAATGTGTAAGGTGAAATTCCTAAAGTCCGGGACTGAACTGGAATTACATCAAAATTATGATTCTCGTTGTTTACACCATTCGCTTATGATTAATACATAGTTTACTTAATCATAATTTTTCTAAAAATCAAAATTAATGTTATTACTAGAGATTGAGTGAAGAGCCAGGATGTTAAGGGAGTGATAATGAGGATGGAATAGAGGGAAGCTAAATAAATTTTCATGAGATAAATATGTTTACGAGATAAACTTACTATTGAACTCGTTGAAATAGAGAGAGCACGGTTTATGAAACAAAATTACACAATTCTAAATTTCAAACAGATAACAAGGAAGTATAGTGATAATAATCAAGGAATAATTTGAACCACTCCGTGGTACAGTAAGAAAAATATGGTGGCATGCAGATGATGCACATGAAATATCACTGGTTGTTTAACCCATTTGTGACAGGAATTGTTTAAAGCCTAATTTGATCGGCTTTTATTCTTCAAATTGGAAACACCAAAACTTTTCTTTTATTGCTACATTTTTTAAATAAAAAGTCATGTGTCTGAAATTAAATATAAATTGGCAAAAAGTATGGTATTCAAAAAGTTGCCAATTTGCAGGAGAAAATTGTGATTTTAAAATTTCCATTGCATTGCCAATTTAAGGACTTTAATGCTTATTTTCATTTTTTAAAATGTCAACATCGAACAGAAAATATTGACGCAACCAAAATGGGCACAGTTTGTGTAGAAATTTTTGCTCTTTCTACTCATGTATTTGGAATAATTTCTAGGGCTCTGCATCAAAGGTTATAAGGCCAAACCACATAATTTGGACCTTCTGTCACGAATGGGTTAACAGTCGTATCAGGTAAGGCAGGGGACTATTCTTATGCATTTCTGTTCTGTATTTTACTTCTCTAAGCTTATCTCAGATTTAGGGCGTGATATGATTTTCGTGAGGGTGGTAGCCAGTAAATCTGGAGTTAGGCACAGCAATACCCTTGGCAAAATTCTGACGCTACCTTCACAGATATAATGAAATTATCAGGAGAGTTTATGAAACCTGCGCAGTTTTTCTCGTCAAATGAGGGATTTGTTAACCTGGATGTACATTTTATATGGAAGCCAGTATTCTGAACACCGTTTTAACTGTGTTTTAAGTTCTGTTATAACTTCTGTTTTAAGGCATTGATTTATAACACCGCTAAAACAGTCTTTAAACGGTATTCTGAGAACTGTTTTAACGGTGTTGTAAGTCATCAAATCCACACCCACCGCAAAGATATTATCCAATGGGGGAAGTCGTTAGAGATGAGTCTAAACTGACTCAGCCAATAAGATCGCTCCCTAGGGAAGGGGTGCGTGAAACGCGTGAACTTATATATTTGCGTTGCAATGAGCGCATTAGTTTGCGCTTAGTTTCTTGCTTTAATTCAGATGTGATGATGTGACAGAATTATTTGTGCAAATCATCTTTGATATTATCGCAGACAATTGCCAAATTTCTCCACCCGAGGCAAAAATTCTTTCGAAATGTTGTTTCGGGAATAAAAGTAAGGTTTATTGGATCTCGTTATACCCTTCATTCCAACCAAAAACATTTATGAGCGAGAAAAATTGCCGCCATGACATACCGCATGCAAAGTTAAAGCACCTCCCACCCTGTTTTATCTCATGAGCATGAAATGTCAAGCGGAAAGAGTTAAAAAATAGGAGATAAAACGGTCTTCAGAATACCGTGTTATTACATATGGTATTTTTACGCGCTTACGCACTCTTGCACCAAGCATGCAAGGTAAGATGCGCGGTTAGAAAGATAAAACAAAACTTAAAACAAAAGTTAAAACAGAGGTAAAACGGTGTTCAGAATACCGATGTACTAAAACAGACTTAAAACAGAGTTAAAACAGTCTCAGAATACCACCCCATAAGAAATCTTGTCAAATAGTCGAGACAAGATTTGTATCTGCGCATGTGCTGATCTGTATGGTAGCCCTTAAGTACGCTCGATAACAGGTCATGTGCGAC
>CM057171.1:4812677-4902106 GCA_029962745.1 Echinometra lucunter
ATTATCTCTTTATTGGTTCCCATTTTTTGTGCAGTCGAAATCTCAGAACTGGCCCTGTCATTTTTTGTCAAATTTTCATGAATTATCAGTCCTTACGAGATCTCGGTTTTTTACTCATTTTCAAGTTCATCAGATCATCGTGACGTCATCCAGGCGCCATTTTGTAAATATCATTTCATGATCATATCTTCTTACGGAATGTCATTTCTCATTCATACTTAGCATGATGAATATTCATATCAATCTGAATAATTTCATTCATTTAGACGCGCACGTACGCGTACGTCCGCGCGTCAGCGCGCGCGCAAAAATTAAAAATGCTCAGAATCGACTCATATTCATTTTGCACACGTTTCAGGCCATTTTAAGCATTTCAAAAATTTGCGCGCGTCCGCGTCCGCGCGCGCCATATTTGCGCGCGCACACCAAAGAAAACGTAAAAATGCCGTTTTTTCACTTACTTTGCGATCCTAATACTTTTCTTAACCATTCACAACAATTGAAAGTCGATTTCAACTCCTCATAAGGCCGCACGCGCGCGTCAAAGTTCAAAAATCCGTGCGCGCGTCTATGGGGCAAATAACGTAAAAACATGCAAAAACATGCCCTTTTGAAATCTGCCATAGCTCGTTAAATAGCATGGGGACCCCCCAATTTTTTTGCATTTTCTGAAAGCCTATGAAATGAAGATTTGAATTCACGAAAAAAAATTGAGGGTCGAGCAGTCGGAACGTCGTCATATTCTAAGGTGAAGTCAAAATTTCATTTTTTCAATAATGACGTCATATTTTTTACCTTTAACCAAAGACTATCTCGCTTAATATTCATCAATTTTCGCTGAGATTTCGATATGTTGTAGCTGAGACAATTCTCTACAAATATTTTATTCATTGTTGCTCATTTTGATGACGACATCACGGTCTAAATTCACGATTAAAGGTACAATGTCAATTTTTCTCAATTTGCGTGTATTCTCTATGGGACATGACCTTTATGTAATTCTTGATTCTACATTCTCGTCTTCTTTGATCAACATCTTCCTTATTTCTGCTTGATTTTCGCCCATCTTTAAGTATATTGCAGCTGAGAAAATTCTCTATCTTAGGCATTCATATGTTTTTTAATCAAATGTCGAATACATGTGAAATTTTGACTGGAAAACCTGATATTAGAATTCCGTTTTGAATCAACGTGTTATCTCTATGAGCTGTTATCAGGTATACCTTCAAAGCACTTGCCTCACATGCTCAAGTTCCCTAGTTCGAGTCCCGGAGGGAAGGGGGCAATTTTTTTTCCGTTTGCTTTATTTTTACATGTTATATTACTATCCTCTTTAACTATATGATTACATATACAGTTACAGTCGATGAAATAAACTGCTGATTTTGGCCCGTTATGACAATAGCAATGCAGCGCACAGTAGTTTATGTATAACCCTATAGAAAATCTGATTGGTTAAGGTGAATTCAAGCTTTGGATCATCTTTTAAGTATTCTGCCATATCAAACCATCCAATTTCTATGACGTTAGTCTCCTATCGAGGCGTAAAAATTTTATCAAAAGTCTTACCAACGAATTTATCACAATCCATGTCGAAACCTAAAAGATGCCAACAGACCACCTAATTCGTCACGAGTCTATGACGAATTCTATTCTCGTTATTATTATTTTTATTATTATTAATTATTCTTTTTATTGGTTCCCATTTTTTGTGCAGTCGAAATCTCAGAACTGGCCCTGTCATTTTTTGTCAAATTTTCATGAATTATCAGTCCTTACGAGATCTCGATTTTTTACTTATTTTCAAGTTCATCAGATCATCGTGACGTCATCCAGGCGCCATTTTGTAAATATCATTTCATGATCATATCTTCTTAACGGAATGTCATTTCTCATTCATACTTAGCATGATGAATATTCATATCAATCTGAATAATTTCATTCACTTAGACGCGCACGTACGCGTACGTCCGCGCGTCAGCGCGCGCGCAAAAATTAAAAATGCTCAGAATCGACTCATATTCATTTTGCACACGTTTCAGGCCATTTTAAGCATTTCAAAAATTTGCGCGCGTCCGCGTCCGCGCGCGCCATATTTGCGCGCGCACACCAAAGAAAACGTAAAAACACCGTTTTTTCACTTGATTTGCGGTCCTAATACTTTTCTTAACAATTCACAACAATTGAGAGTCGATTTCAACTCCTCATAAGGCCGTACGCGCGCGTCAAAGTTCAAAATCCGTGCGCGCGTCTATGGGGCAAATAACGTAAAAACATGCAAAAACATGCCCTTTTAAAATCTGCCATAGCTCGTTAAATAGCATGGGGACCCCCCAATTTTTTTGCATTTTCTGAAGGCCTATGAAATGGAGATTTGAATTCACGAAAAAAATTTGAGGGTCGAGCAGTCGGAACGTCGTCATATTCTCAGGTGAAGTCAAAATTTCATTTTTTCCATAATGACGTCATATTTTTTACCTTCAACCGAGACTATCTCGCTTAATATTCATCAATTTTCGCTGAGATTTCGATATGTTGTAGCTGAGACAATTCTCTACAAATATTTTATTCATTGTTACTCATTTTGATGACGTTATCATGGTCTAAATTAACGATTAAAGGTACAATGTCAATTTTTTTCATTTTACGTGTATTCTCTATGGGACCTGACCTTTATGTAATTCTTGATTCTACATTCTCGTCCTCTTTGATCAACATCTTCCTTCTTTCTGCTTGATTTTCGCCCATCTTTAAGTATGTTGCAGCTGAGAAAATTCTCTATCTTATGCATTCATATGTTTTTTAATCAAATGTCGAAAACATGTGAAATTTTGACTGGAAAAGCTGATATTAGAATTCCGTTTTGAATCAACGTGTTATCTCTATGAGCTGTTTTCAGGTATACCTTCAAAGCACTTGCCTCACATGCTCAAGGTCCCTGGTTCGAGTCCCGGAGGGAAGGGGGCAATTTTTTTTTTCCGTTTGCTATATTTTTACATGTTATATTATTATCCTCTTTAACTATATGATTACATATACAGTCACAGTCGATGAAATAAACTGCTGATTTTGGGCCGTTATGACAATAGCAATGCAGTGCACAGTAGTTTATGTATAACCCTATAGAAAATCTGATTCGTTAAGGTGAATTCAAGCTTTGGATCATCTTTTAAGTATTCTGCGATATCAAACCATCCAATTTCTATGACGTTAGTCTCTTATCGAGGCGTAAAAATTTAATCAAAAGCCTTACCAACGAATTTATCACAATCCATGTCGAAACCTAAAAGATGCCGACAGACCACCTAATTCGTCACGAGTCTATGACGAATTCTATTCTCGTTCTCTTTATTGGTACCCACTTTTTTGTGCAGTCGAAATCTCAGAACTGGCCCTGTCATTTTTTGTCAAATTTTCATGAATTATCAGTCCTTATGAGATCTCGGTTTTTTACTCATTTTCAAGTTCATCAGATCATCGTGACGTCATCCAGGCGCCATTTTGTAAATATCATTTCATTATCATATCTTCTCAACGGAATGTCATTTCTCATTCATACTTAGCATGATGAATATTCATATCAATCTGAATAATACCATTCATTTAGACGCGCGCGTACGCGTACGTCCTCGCGTCAGCGCGCGCGCAAAAATTAAAAATGCTCAGAATCGACTCATATTTATTTTGCACACGTTTCAGGCCATTTTAAGCATTTCAAAAATTTGTGCGCGTCCGCGTCCGCGCGCGCCATATTTGCGCGCGCACACCAAAAAAACCGTAAAAACACCGTTTTTTCACTTGATTTGCGATCCTAATACTTTTCTTAACCATTCACAACAATTGAAAGTCGATTTCAACTCCTCATAAGGCCGCACGCGCGCGTCAAAGTTCAAAATCCGTGCGCGCGTCTATGGGGCAAATAACGTAAAAACATGCAAAAACATGCCCTTTTGAAATCTGCCATAGCTCATTAAATAGCATGGGGACCCCCCAATTTTTTTGCATTTTCTGAAAGCCTATGAAATGGAGATTTGAATTCAAGAAAAAAATTTGAGGGTCGAGCAGTCGGAACGTCGTCATATTCTCAGGTGAAGTCAAAATTTCATTTTTTCAATAATGACGTCATATTTTTTACCTTTAACCGAGACTATCTCACTTAATATTCATCAATTTTCGCTGAGATTTCGATATATTGTAGCTGAGACAATTATCTACAAATATCTTATCATTGTTACTCATTTTGATGAGGACATCATAGTCTAAATTCACGATTAAAGGTATAATGTCAATTTTTCTCAATTTGCGTGTATTCTCTATGGGACATGACCTTTATGTAATTCTTGATTCTACATTCTCTTCTTCTTTAATCAACATCTCCCTTATTTCTGCTTGATTTTCGCCCATCTTTAAGTATGTTGCCGCTGAGAAAATTCTCTATCTTATGCATTCATATGTTTTTTAATCAAATGTCGAAAACATGTGAAATTTTGACTGGAAAACCTGGTATTAGAATTCCGTTTTGAATCAACGTGTTATCTCTATGAGCTGTTTTCAGGTATACCTTCAAAGCACTTGCCTCACATGCTCAAGGTCCCTGGTTCGAGTCCCGGAGGGAAGGGGGCAATATTTTTTCCGTTTGCTTTATTTTTACATGTTATATTTCTAACCTCTTTAACTATATGATTACACATACAGTCACAGTCGATGAAATAAACTGCTGATTTTGGCCCGTTATGACAATAGCAATGCAGCGCACAGTAGTTTATGTATAATCCTATAGAAAATCTGATTCGTTAAGGTGAATTCAAGCTTTGGATCATCTTTTAAGTATTCTGCGATATCAAACCATCCAATTTCTATGACGTTAGTCTCCTATCGAGGCGTAAAAAATTTATCAAAAGTCTTACCAACGAATTTATCACAATCCATGTCGAAACCTAAAAGATGCCGACAGACCACCTAATTCGTCACGAGTCTATGACGAATTCTATTCTCGTTATTAGGTGGTCTGTCATCTTTGACAGATCACCTTTTAATTTCGTCAGAATTTTCTTTCATTATTATTATTATTTTTATTATTAATTATTCTCTTTATTGGTACCCATTTTTTGTGCAGTCGAAATCTCAGAACTGGCCCTGTCATTTTTTGTCAAATTTTCATGAATTATCAGTCCTTAAGAGATCTCGGTTTTTTACTCATTTTCAAGTTCATCAGATGATCGTGACGTCATCCAGGCGCCATTTTGTAAATATCATTTCATGATCATATCTTCTTAACGGAATGTCATTTGTCATTCATACTTAGCATGATGAATATTCATATCAATCTGAATAATTACATTCACTTAGACGCGCACGTACGCGTACGTCCGCGCGTCAGCGCGCGCGCAAAAAATAAAAATGCTCAGAATCGACTCATATTCATTTTGCACACGTTTCAGGCCATTTTAAGCATTTCAAAAATTTGCGCGCGTCCGCGTCCGCGCGCGCCATATTTGCGCGCGCACACTAAAGAAAACGTAAAAACACCGTTTTTTCACTTGATTTGCGATCCTAATACTTTTCTTAACCATTCACAACAATTGAAAGTCGATTTCAACTCCTCATAAGGCCGCACGCGCGCGTCAAAGTTCAAAATCCGTGCGCGTGTCTATGGGGCAAATAACGTAAAAACCTGCAAAAACATGCCCTTTTGAAATCTGCCATAGCTCGTTAAATAGCATGGGGACCCCCCAATTTTTTTGCATTTTCTGAAAGCCTATGAAATGGAGATTTGAATTCAAGAAAAAAATTTAAGGGTCGAGCAGTCGGAACATCGTCATATTCTCAGGTGAAATCAAAATTTCATTTTTTCAATTATGACGTCATATTTTTTACCTTTAACCGAGACTATGTCGTTTATTATTCATCAATTTTCGCTGAGATTTCGATATGTTGTAGCTGAGACAATTCTCTACAAATATGGTATTCATTGTTACTCATTTTGATGACGACATCATGGTCTAAATTCACAATTAAAGGTACCATGTCAATTTTTCTCATTTTACGTGTATTCTCTATGGGACATGATCTTTATGTAATTCTTGATTCTACATTCTCGTCTTCTTTGATCAACATCTTCCTTATTTCTGCTTGATTTTCGCCAATCTTTAAGTATGTTGCAGCTGAGAAAATTCTCTATCTTAGGCATTGAAATGTTTTTTAATCAAATGTCGAAAACATGTGAAATTTTGATTGGAAAAACTGATATTAGAATTCCGTTTTGAATCAACGTGTTATCTCTATGAGCTGTTTTCAGGTATACCTTCAAAGCACTTGCCTCACATGCTCAAGGTCCCTGGTTCGAGTCCCGGAGGGAAAGGGGTACTTTTTTTTTCGTTTGCTTTATTTTTACATGTTATATTACTATCCTCTTTAACTATATGATTACATATACAGTCACAGTCGATGAAATAAACTGCTGATATTGGCCCGTAATGACAATAGCAATGCAGCGCACAGTAGTTTATGTATAACCCTATAGAAAATCTGATTCGTTAAGGTGAATTCAAGCTTTGGATCATCTTTTAAGTATTCTGCGATATCAAACCATCCAATTTCTATGACGTTAGTCTCCTATCGAGGCGTAAAAATTTTATCACAAGTCTTACCATTGACTTTCTCACTGTCCATGTCAAAACTTAAAAGACGCCGACAGACCACCTAATTCGTCACGAGTCTATGACGAATTCTATTCTCGTTCTCTTTATTGGTACCCACTTTTTTGTGCAGTCGAAATCTCAGAACTGGCCCTGTCATTTTTTGTCAAATTTTCATGAATTATCGGTCCTTACGAGATCTCGGTTTTTTACTCATTTTCAGGTTCATCAGATCATCGTGACGTCATCCAGGCGCCATTTTGTAAATATCATTTCATGATCATATCTTCTTAACGGATGGTCATTTCTCATTCATATTTGGCATGATAAAAGTTAATTTTAATTCAATAAATTTCAGATAGTCAGACGCGCGCGTACGCGTACGTCCGCGCGTCAGCGCGCGCAAAAATTGAAAATGCTCAAAATCGCTTCAAATTCATTTTGCACACGTTTCAGGCCATTTTAAGCAGTTCAAAAATTTGCGCGCGTCCGCGTCCGGATGCGCGTCATATGCGCGCACACATCCCAAATAACGTTAAAACGCCGTTTTTTCACTTGATTTGCATTCCTGATACTTTTCTTAACAATTTCCATTAATTTAGAACTGATTTTGACTAACCATAAGGCCGCACGCGCGCGTCAAAGTTCAAAATTCGTGCGGGCGCCTATTGGGCAAATAATGTAAAAACACGCAAAAACATGCCCCTTTAAAATCCGTCATAGCTCCTTAGAATGCGTGGAGACCCCCAATTTTTTTTACATATTCTGAAAGCTTATGAGTTGTAGATGTGAATCCATGACAAATTTTTACTCTGTCGATGCTATGACGTCATCCTATTCTTATGTGAACTCAAAATTTTGATTTTTAATTTTTGACGTTATATGTTTTTCTTTTAACCGAGACTATCTCGCTTATTTTTCATCGATTTTCGCTGAGATTTCGATATGTTGTAGCTGAAACAATTCTCTACAAATATTGTATGCATTGTTACTCATCTTGATGACGTTATCATGGTCTAAATTCACGATTAAAGGTACAATGTCAATTTTTCTCATTTTACGTGTATTCTCTATGGGACATGACCTTTACGTAATTCTTGATTCTACATTCCCGTCTTCTTTGATCAACATCTCCCTTATTTCTGCTTGATTTTCGCCCATCTTTAAGTATGTTGCAGCTGATAAAATTACCTATGTTATGCGTTCATATCTTTTTTAAGCAAGTGTCGAAAACATGTCGAAATTTTGACTGGAAAACCTGAAATTAGAATTCCGTTTTGAATCTACGTGTTATCTCTATGAGCTATCTCGCTTGTGGTTGGTCAATTTTCGCCAGGATTTTTATATGTTCTAGCCGAGACATCACATCCTGCACAGCCAAGGCAAGGCAAGCAAGAGCAGATCCCAGGCATTGTTCCATTTTTTTTTTTTTTTTTTTTTAAGTCCAGAGCTCCGGTCTATACCTAAATTTCACTCAATCTCCAGTTTGGAAGGGGCTACAGAGCTGAAAATGGCCTCATCTGATAGAGCAAAGAATTCTGCACAAAAAGTTACACAGGCGCCAGGGCGTCAAATGACGTCTTCGGGTCGATAATAGCTGTAGAAAAAAATCTAAACAGGTTTTTACAGGGCAGTCCCACCTTCTATAATTGGTGTAGTTTTTTTTTTTTTTTTTTTTTTTGTTTGTAAATGTGTCTGCAGTCAGACCGCAACGCCGCACGTAATGAGCTTTATGCTCTGAATTTATCGTACGTCTCGGACCTGGCAACGGTAGCGTTTTCGTTCGAGATTTTGCGAGTAACTTCAGCGAGAAAATACATTGGTTTACATTATGGAATCTTGTGAAGTTAGAAACTAAAATATGTGGCCAATTTAAATCTCATCATATTCAGCATGAATTTCCCTATCGTTTGATATGTAACTTTTGCAATTTTGCAAAATCATTATTTAAATAATCAATGTGATATTTTTATGATTTTTACAATTATTATTAAAGTAAAATTTGCATCAACTTTTGTTTTTCGATCACTTGACCCGTGCATAGACTGAAACTTCATCAAATTGACAAATTTGTAGAAGAAAAATATCAGTTGTTGCAACGACGCTTATTTTATTTTGCTCCCGCACTTGAAATCATGAAAAAATGAAAAATCTCGTCATCTTTTTTCACCGGAAGTCGACGGATTGATTCCTTTCATTTGGCGCGGAATATCGTAAAGTGGAAGGTAAGTTGGCGTGTGTTTGCATTTAGCAGAAATTGTACTTCAGTCCCACATATACGCATGCACGCTGCATAGGTCTATAGTATACTCCCACTTTGTCTTTGAAGTTGATGCTCGGTTTTCGGCCACTAAAAACAAAATCTTTTTTTTTTTACTTCACATTTCTTTCAAATCGTGAAGCCAATAGGCAATGATTTGCCAATGTGCAAGTCTGTGATAAGACTCTTCTTATATATTTTTTCAAGTACTCTCTAACTTAAGAGTAAGACAAGAGTCTAACTTACAATTTCATCATGATCATGTTCATGATCATGTTTATTTTTTCTTACCCAATTCCAAACTAGCTTTAACAGTTAAGGAAGCTATAAGTGATTTTATTCGGATATTATACAAATAGATTTAATTTGCTTCCATCAGTCAGTTGTTAGTCATGTTAGTGCGACCCTCCGACATCGTGCGCGAGTTCACCCTCACCCACTGTTCCAGTTGTAAATGCAGGCTTACAACGTTGGGGACATAATGTCTTTTTAATGAAAGATTGTACCCATGTAAGATTGTACCCAAGAATAATGGTTGGATTTCATTTTTTTTTGGGGGGGGGGGGGGTTCGAAGAAATTCACTGCAAATCTATATTAATTTCTCTATTATAAAATAGTTTCCGGTTTTATTCTGAGTAAAGTTTTCAGTTACTTACCTCTACAATATAGTCCATATTTCATGAAATATTAGCATTTTATAGAAATTGTTTACGTGAAATTTTTGTAAAAATTATACAATTCTTTTTTGAAGGATATGTTTCCTCTCGTTGAACTTGATTACAATTTGATTCAATTCAATTCAATTCCATTTAGCCCATCATTAAAACAGACAATTACAGAAATTTTGATGCATTTAGGTCTTGTTTCAAGGATAAAATTCATGCAAATGAGGAAAGAGATTGAGCGCTTAACTAAGTACCTGCATCTTGTTCTTCTTTCCAGCTTGTTCTTGAATAAGGGATTTGTCATGACATCTTCACCATCTTCAGAACAGCAAGGTCTGTGGCCCAGACTGTATACATGTAAAGATAGTGAGAATACAGAACCTGCTGCTCCTGCTGCTTCTAGTGACAGTACCTCGGCCCACTGTGTAGTGACTAGTGAAGTCAAATTTTCTGACAGCAGGAATGACAGTGATACTGAAGAACGTTTTGTGGGGCATGAGTGAATCAGATGTTGAAGGTATTTAGTTAGGACTTGTAGAAGAGCTACTTGTCAAGCTCACTAGTCATAAAACCTAAAGGCTCGCTGTCCAGAAACAGAAGGGGGGGGGGGGTCACTGATTACGAAGTCATTATTCAAGTTCCGCTGTTCATAATGACAGATGAGGGGTTCACTTTTCATAATTCACATCAAGGGTCATGCTTTCTAGGCTTATATAATATTTAAACGGTTGGCCTAAATTTGGTAAGGTGACTCAAAATAGAAAAATAATATTAAGCTTTGAAAGTTGAGGGGGGGGGGGGAGGAGACAATCTCCGGGGATCGCCGCCTAGATTGATATTCATGCTTAAGATGAAGACTTCATGGTTTGGAATTTGGGACCAAGTTATTTTGATTCATCTGTGCTGGAATCCAAAATTTGCCATCTTTCTGTCTTCATTGTATTATCCCCAGGGGGGGGGGGGGCACTCAGTATATAATGCGTGGTGGGTATGTGCTGCGGAGAAGACCCCCATTTTTACACTCAAATTTCCGTTCCAAAGCATGGCATTTTCTTCTTATCGAGAAAAAAGAAGACAGAAATCTGTTCCAAAGCTTCACATATTTTCATTGCGCCGTTCCGGCCGCATTGAGCCGCTACGATGAGCTGCATTTTTGGTGAAAAGCGGCCCGCAGAGCGCTGTCCGACCATCGCCTCTGCGCGAGCGCACCCGGCGCCCGTGCCGCCGGGCTAGCTGCATGCACGTATGCCCGTTCCATAGGGGTACATACGCACTCACACACAGGCGAACCGTTCCAAAGACCCCTGTTTTCACAAACATTTGTAGTTCCAAAGCCCGTTCTGAAGACCCTCCTTTTCACAATAAGCCCGTTCCAAAGCCCCCGTTTTTGTCTCACCCGCGGCACATACCTACCACTTTGGGAGTCGAGTACCCCCCCCCCCCGGGGGGTATTATCTTCAGATCATTAACATATTTTTATTTCTTTTTGAAAGAAAACAAAATGTGCCTGAAGTTTTGTTACTTGTTTCATAGCACATGTGCATGGCCGTACACAGTGGCGGGGGGCTGCCCCTAACCCCCCCCCCCCAATTGAAAACTTACATTTTTATTGAAAATTTTCACATAATTCACCAAAAGTGTGCACCAAATCCTTCAATTACACTTTAAAAATTGCATAAGCACCCTCATGACCAGCTCGGTCGCTTTGCTCCCTTGCTTTTGAGTTTGAGTTGTCCCCTCAGGAAAAAATTTCCATGTACGGTCCTGGACATGTGCACTCTACCATAAAAGCATTATGCCAGAAATCAACTATTAATATTAATTATTCAGTCTCTGTAGAGAGAATAGCAGAAACCATGTTTTATAGAAGGATTTCATCTGTGTCCTGTGCTATAAGCAGTACATCTTTGTCAGCTTTTAGGTTTCATGTTGGAGACTGAATGTACAAAATGTATTGTTTTATATGGTGTCCTTTTGTTTTCGTTGTATCTCAGGAACTCTTACATATCTTACTAAAGCTACTTTTTAATCTAATTATACATTAATTGCATTTCGTTTAAATTTCATGAAGTTTCATTTTACTGTGTAATGCAAATGAATATTTGTAATGATACTGATTTATTTGAACATAAATAAATCCCCCCAAAAAACCTAAATAAGAAATTCCCTTTCATATGTCAGACTGCAGAGTGAGTTTTAAAGAAGTATTGAAGTTTTGGACATGTGCAAGAGTGAAAAAGTGACTGAATACATTTTTTTTTTAATTTAATGATCTGTTGGTGTTGCACATTTTGTAGACTGTGTGTATGAAATGGTAATATTCTATTAAACTTCTGAGCTCCATGAGAGAATAGTGATTTTATAGTCTGTAAATCAAAATTTTAACTTCTGAGCTTTGTGAGAGAATAGTAATGTTATGGTTTGCAGATCGGAATTTGAATTTATGAGCTCTATGAGAGAATAGTGATTTGATATCTTATAAGTTTGCAGATCAGAATGGATAATCAACCCCCCCCCCCCCCCGCCCCGAAATGGCAGTTCAAAAGAACCACCGGAGACCATGGAATGTACGTGTGTTAATTAATTAGGTTTGAATTGATAGTGTTTAGGGTAACAATTATGGTTATGTGTAACAGTTAAGGGGGTTTCACATCAGGCCTGCGTTGAGTTACAATTGTTGCATACCAAGTATGCAGAAATAGGCTCTGTAGTGTGTACTCTGGAAAAAAAAATATACATGTTGCTGCGTGCAGGATGGACATTGAAAAACCTTTTGCAAGAGTGAGGAGACGTATGGATTTTTTGTTGGAATGGTGTAGGGTAGCGTACACTTGCATAGGCAATCTGTATAATACAGCGTTGCGTAGACTGGCGTAGGAATGGTGGGCAGTTGCGTAGACTTGTGTAGAAATTGTGTTCCAGTTCAAGTTAAAATACATGTCATGTATCTCTGCGTATTGTTACATGGGGTGGTGTATGCACAGTGTAGGGTCATGTAAGCTCTGAGTAGTCACTACGCAACTTTAGGCAAGGCCTGGTGTGAAAGGGGATTTCACACCGGGCCTTGCTGGGTAAGGGCTACGACAATCTTAGTACATGGCCCTACACAGTGCCTACACCATTGTGCATAACGGCACACTGCGGGATACATAGGGGTGTGCAAGATGGACCCCATGAATTCATTTTTTTTTTGGGGGGGGGGGGGGGCGTACTCCCAGTGCAGAGTAATGGAACACTGTTTCTACGTAAGTGTACACAGCGCATTTTAGCGTAATCTACGCAGACCTAATGACTTGTGAAACCCCTTTAGGATTTTTGGTTCGGTTCAGGGGTTAGGATTAGGGCTTATTCAGCGGGTTAGGGTAGTGTTTTGGGTTAGAAGGGCCGATAAGTTGCACAGATGTTCGCATTGTTATAAGCTTCGCACCGGCTTCACACGTCGGTTATGTGGAGGTGCATTAGCTAGACAGCATACACAAAGCTGATAACGTGGGACTGAAATATTAAATCCCGAGCTAAATTTAAAAAAAATGCACGCTCAGTTTTGCTTCATAAGACAGCTTTACCACTTGATTGAAATACTAATGAAGTTCTAATTCTAGTTTTTTTCGTAAAGTTGCCTAAAATGCCTGTTTTCATGGAATAATTTCGACGGAGGAAATGCCTTCTCTCCGCGAAAGTCCGTCGACCTCTTCACTCTCGGAGGGGAGCCAATCAGGTGCACGCGTTCGCGGCGAACATAGAATATTGTCATATTCGTCAAAAATTAACTCTGCAAGGCAATGATTTATTCGTTCACCTGACCCGTGCATAGAATATATCGAAATGACTTTATTTGTATCTGAAAGAGGAAAATTTTCTCTTTTACCTCATGCCTCTTTCATCTTGCTCTCGGATTATAACACTGGTCTATTTTGCCCTCGTATTAAAGTGAAAAATATGCATATTTTATGTTGTCTTTATTCTTTATTAACCATACTTTGCATATCATATACTTCAAATCGATCATCGTATTTCGAAAGAGCAACTCTTCAGCTTTCAGACGATATATAACATAACGTAATTTACTCTTTCCATCACGCTTTACGGGGACGTTCAAAATTAGGTTTCATGGCTCATTACGTATTCATGTCAGCGAGGGCCATGCATACGCGTACGATAAATAAGACGACTTTTCTGTGCGTTGCGTTCTGACTGTCTGTGTCCTCCGAAAAGACATTCTCTTACTAGAACATATTGACAGACCACCTAATTCGTCTCCAGTGACGAATTCAAATATCTTTAATGTTATTATTGTTATCATTATTATTATTATTATTGTTGTTGTTATTATCACTATCATTGTTATTGTTGTCATCATTATTATCGTCATCATCATCAGTTATTAGTTTTAATCATCATAACTGGTACCCTAGGCCTATAGCAGTAATACTTTACTTTTCATATTATCATCATTGATATTGTGATTAGTGGTAGAAGTAGTAGTATCTTTTTATTCTTAGTTTTTAACATAAGTCTATTATCATCGGTTGTTTATTATCATTATCATTATTATGATTATCACTGTTGTTCTTCTTATCATCCCCATCATCATCAGCATCATAGATCTTCCTCATCATGATCATTATCATCAGCACTACCATTATCCTAGGAAATGTGCCAGATATGAACGCCATATACCGGTTAATCAATATGGTATCATCGAATCATACATGGAATTCATTTGCTAGTAAATTTTAGTCAGTACAGTCAAGTGTAGGCCCTATGTCCAGAGTTTTTCCTAACTTTTTCAATACCTTTCCTTTTAAACTAGGCTTTTGTGGGCAAGGAAATATTGCTTCAATCTTCGAGATGGACGGACTTGGTATCCTCGGGTATATCATTTCCGCTCCACTCCACGCTCAATGCAGTGAATTCCGGTTCTGGGTGGACTTTTCGGATGTACTCTACCTATTGGGAATAGACGGTTACCCGATGCAGATCGTGACTTATCAGCCAAAACTAAACTTTAACGTCGAGAAAATTAGCTTAGAATTCGCACTTGGTGCAGAATGGATGATTGATCTTCCTTGTACCCCTTAACATCCCATAAGCCCAAGTAGCAACATTAGATTTGACATTAAAACAGCCCAACTAATTCTCCCCCACCCCGCAAATATGGCATTCTACAGTAGACCTACAGAGCGACATCTCCCGCATACCGCGCAGAACTATGGTGGCCCTGACCTAGTCCACTCCCTAGACTGTTCTCTATGATCATGAGCTCACACATCAGCAACACCGTGACCATAATATACATGTACGTACACAAATTAAGTGCACGTACGGACACAGGGGAAGGTGAATTCGTGGGGAAAGTGAATTCGTGGGGTATATCAGCGCGCGCGCTCGCAGGTTCGGGAATTAGTGATAGTTTAAAACGACCAGCAGCTTGTCTAGCCCTGACCTGGGACCCGAAATTCGTGACCCGAGACGCGAACTTTCATGACTTTGGGTTGCGAACTTCGCGAAGTTCCATATTTCACGACCTAAGTCGTGAATTTTTTTGTACATGGCTGAGCGGTGCGAGTGCGAAGGATGTGAATCGAATAACATATTATGTGCACGATGAGCACGTGCACGTGTGTGACTTCAAAGATACGCTCGATACTGTTTGTTTTAAAGTATATAAAGAAATGTATTCTTTTATGCTTTTTGCAAAGCAGTTTATCATTTATGGATGTAATATTAAGACTTTCGGAAACTTTACCCGTATTTACCTATCTTCGCATACAACTGGATTTAATCGTGATTTATGTGGGTTCATTTTTCATAACTTGTTCCATTTACCTTGTTTACTTTTCCAGCCGAGTGAGGAGCCAGGGAGTACATCCTCGTTTAGTATCCTTTGACGCAACCACGTTTCCTTCATAAAATGGGTTTTTAGTGGCCGTAACTATTGTTCACACTTTAGTTTTGATACTGAACGCCTTGCTCTTCGTAGATTTGGTATATATTATACCCTACATGGTTCTCTGTACAAGAAGTTCCCTCACACACACCTTCATCTTTTTCGTATTGTTCGTCATTTCTAATCTTGATAAATTATTTTCGTGCGATGTGGCAATATGCCAAAATTTTTGGTAATTTCTATTTCATGCTCCGTTATTGTAATTCAGTGAGCATCACACAGTTTAGGAATAGTAGATCAATTAGCATGCAAGATTAAAATGGGTAGAAGCTTTGACATTCAAAGTGTTGGATATTATCATTATTACTTTTCTCTTAAGAAAGTTATCTATATACAGCGAGACGCAAGAAACTGTTAAATTCGTATATCAATCTTTGCCTATTTTTGCATCTCTTTTTGAATATATATGAATTAGAAAACTTGTGTTCATTGATACTGAATTAAAGAGAGAGCGTTTAATATGCTCAACCAGTTTCAATATGTTCACAAAATCCAACTTTTTCAGGAGTGTTTATATTTGTGTTTCGCATCCGTGTCCGCGTAAATATAAGTGAGATAAAGAAAATAAATGAACTTTCTTTCGGAGTGAGGGTGTAGCGAAAAGGGAGATAGAAAGACATTTAACAAAGTCTGTGTTTGCACCTTTTAATATTCCTTCTCTCTGGTTACACGAACCAATACGTGAAGATACGGTACGTTCTTCCGCAGTCTCTGAGACATGACTAATGAGCTTTTTTGTCGTGCTTTACCGATATTTATACGAGAAATGATGATACTCAATATCTACATTTACTTTCATACTTTCACTATGAATGTTCCATCATTTCATAACGTAGACGAAGTGTCCTTCTCCGGGGGGAAATGTCAGTCCTTAAACGTAGACGCTCATCCGTATCTGGTTTAAGATCGATAAGTAGATAACCATATGGTTTTGAAGTAGCATTGTGATAAGCTTCTTGGAGAAATTTCACTTTATATGTGGGTAGGCCTATATCTGTTTACCCAAATGTACTATTTGCGAACTATCTCTGGGATTTTTGTATACTACCATGTAGTTTACGTTTAGACTTATAGTACGACTTTCTTTTCCTTGAAAGAAAATATTTTGAGTGATGAGAATAAAAGAGAGATTTTTAAACAGATGTGTTATTCTCTTATCTTGAGGTCATGGAGAATGATGAGATTGCTTTGTTTACGATCAAACATCGTCTGAAGGTCGGAAGGTATTCCTTCGTGAAGTTGTACATCAGGCATATTCCTAGATAACGTACCACTCCTGCAATTCCCCATAACACCAGACAACACGGTCAACCACATGGTGCTGATGTTTCAAGAGCTTTTTTTTTTAAAACAAATGTTGTTTTGCCTGATCCTGACGGTCCACCGATTAAGAGAGTAAAGGGAGTTTTCAATCCCACGTCCATGGTGGTGGGAATGATGGTATGTACATACGACTCATACTTTTATCAATGGGCTCACTTCGAACCATCGGGTGATCGCGTCTGGCCGTGTAATCGCGTAACCCGACCTTTCGTGAAAACAGCCCTCTGTATTTGCGAAAGGTCGGGTAAATCGTGTGGTAAAAATTTGATTTTTAGCAATTGTGGTCATTGACATAAGACTAGTGTTTTAGGCGAATATTCGTGTGAAAACTACCTTCAAATGACGAAGTATCGGGTAAAAAAAAATAAATTTTGATATTAATCCATTTATGATATGCAAGTACTTCAATTTCAATATTCTGTCGAATTTTACACGCATTAACAGACTTCCAAGGAAATGCCAAATACATATCTTTTCTTTACAATCAATGATCATGGTGGGGGGGGGGGGGGTGGCTAATCACGGGCGATGATCAATCCCGGTGATAAATTTTGAGTGAAAGCGTGGGAAGACCTATACCAAAGAATTTATCAAGAGTTATTAATATCCATAAAGTATATGGCTTGTAGATGTACGACCTTGATCTTCAAAAGATAATGGACTTTGAAAATCTGATAAATTTAATCAACAAAAAACACGTATACATTGCAATTATCGCCACAAACTCTCCACTACTCAATCCTTTCCAATTCTCTGCCCCCCCCTCTCTCTCTCTCTCTCTCTCGGACACCGTCGAATTTTCATCAAATAATCTCGCCTGAATTTATTTTTCATCTCTTTCTTCCTGTAAATGTCTCTGTCTCTCTTTTCAACCCTTTCCATCTCTCTTGAACACACCCTCTTGGTTGCTTCATTTTTCACCTACCCCCCATATTCATTTCATAAGAAAGGGCTTCACTATTTTCTTAGTTGTGCATGTATACATGTATTACAATTATCACATTCTTTTAAAAATTGCTGGGGATTACACAATCAATATCAAAGTACACTTGTAGTAAAAAAAAAAATGGATTTGCTATGTAAAGATTATTTTTCTGCATGGTGATTACAGTCATGTACATGTTAAAATAGGTTCATTCCGATAAAAAGGAAACTACATCAGCCTTCATTCATTATTTAAAAGTAAAATATACATGTATTTCATATTACTCATAACACTTTTTTTAAAATCATATACTCTGTTCACAACTTACAACAAAATAAAGAATAGACTATAGAGTTTTACATCACTACCATTCAAATGTTAGTAATTCAAAATGCCAACATGTATCAAGGCCCAACAGAATCCTTTTCTACTTTAAATAATACTTGTAAATAAATCATTAACATAGCTCATAGTCAGATGTTGTGCACAACTCAGGAAGAATGAGCTATTCCACATCCCTTTAGAAGAAATCAATAAAATTAATTAAAACGCAACTGAAAACAGTAATTTTGAAACTTACATACTCATCATTCAATTCAAATTACTAGTACACTGTACTGAATTTATGAATTTTCAAGTCCTCAAATGAAACAATCTGCTGTAAGAGTTTCAAATAATTCACACACACCTATGGGGAGGGGTTTAGTTAGCAATTATTTGTTTTGTAACTTTGTTTAATGACATTGCAAAACGTTTTGCATGTCGATAATAATCCAAAATTGTTGATTGCATATCAATAAATTTGAATTGAATTGAATTGTGGGTTGGGCTACTGCTCTCGTCCCCTCCCCCCCCCCCCCCCCTGCTGCATACAGGGCCATGACTCCTCACTCATTGAGAAGCAGATCTCCAAAGCAGGGGTCCAATGCAATGTAGAGTAGAAGCTGAATTCTTTCTGTTAAAGAAAACAAGATGAGATTGAAAGTTGACTTGAATTAGGATAAATGCAAAGTACATGTACAAATTATGGACAGTAAGAGCACTAAACATTTACATTACATTGAGCATCTCTTACGAGATGGATATGGCGCCGAACAAATTGCATATATTATTATTATTATTATTATTATTTGCAGACCAATGTTTATAAATTATTTTATTTTATTTCCCAGAACTCAAAATACAATTGAAATTTATACAACAGAAATTTAGAACAATACACATTGAACAATAAATATCTCAATTGAAATTTAATAATAAAAAACAAACTTGCAAATGAAATGAGAGGAAATCAGAAAACAAAATATAGTTTATGCTTGTATAGCAAAAATGAACAAGTAAAGCTGAAAAAATTATTTGGCTTTGACTAAGCAATACATTTTTTAATGAAGTGTAAGCAAGAAATGTTGGTGAGATATTTTGATCCTGGTGCCCATGAAACTCAAGGAAGAAAAATATTCATCATGGCAGACGGATAAAAATTTCAAAGGAGACAATAATAATAATAAAGAAATGTTACAAATAAATTCAAGAATGGGTGTATTTGCAACCAAGGAAAATGGCCTTGTAAATGATGCTAAACCCTGGCTGAATATTGACATACATGTACATGTAGCAACATTACTAAATTCATGCAGAATTCACTTACCTTCCACAACTGGAATAGTAGACTAATTCATTTCTTGCAGAAATTTTCTTCAGTCTCAGTCAACAAGCAATCATCACCTACATCTCCAACATGATGTGGATGCAGACATAAATGCAGCATCAAGTTTCAACCTAGGCATGTTCAATCTGATGAACAAAGTCAAAATAAATAAATGAATTGGATGCTATGATCTACCTCTCAAAAAAGGAAAATAACTTTTCGTTGGACACTGTTGGAGTCTATAGATATATCAACAATCCGTGAAGAAGTAGAAGCAATATTAAATCAGTGGTGTAACAGCCAGGGGCAGGGGAGGGAGGGACAGATTGCCCTCTCACCCTGAAGGATTTCAGCGGGAAAATCCACCAAACCACCGCGAAAAAAATGAAAGGAAGGGAAAGGAAGAAAAAGGAAGGGAGAAAGGGAAAGAAAGAAGAAAAAGGAGAAAGAAGAAGAGATATGGAAAAAAAAGAGGAAGGGGGGAACAGAGCAAAAAAGTAAATTTAGAATCAGTGGCATAGCTAGGATTTCACTTAAGGGGGCGGTAGTCTCCCCCTCCCTGCACCCTCCCCCCCCCCCCCCCCATGGAGTGCGCTTCGCGCGCTCAGTGTTTTGAATGCGTTTTGTACTCGCTATGCCCCCCTCAAATGAAATCATAACTATGCCACTTATTCTTGACCGAGTTACCAGAAATTTTGGGCTCCCCCCCCCCCCTATAACAGGAACCTAATGCACCGCTGGATTAAATCATACCTAGTCTCATTATGCTTCCTTAAGTTGTCTTTGAAATCTGAGCTTAAACTGTACACACAGTCATAGACCCCTGCCTCACCCCCCTCCCCCTTTCTTTACACAGCCATACATCATGCAACAATTTAGGATAACCGATTCGTCAACTCGCCAACACATACTATGCATGTAGGTGGGATAAACGTTGAATCTCACTGTCAACCGTTTTTGCATTACATTTACAATCATAGGCAATCCGCCCGAAAGTCTGGGCAAGATATTGCGTCGTGACAGGCAGCTTAGCGCAATGCAGCGGTAACAGTGGCGTAATGAGCCAAAATATTTTGGGGGGCTCAATCTTTGCGAGGAGCGAAGCGACCAATCCTGAGGGAGTGTAGCGACCGAGCCTGGGGTACCCCCCCCCCCCTCATGATACAGAGCTTTTTGAAAAAAAAATCCTTTTCCCGTCGATAGATTCATGACACGCTTATCCATAATAGTACATGTCATCAAATTTGATGTTTTATATTGCATGTATTGTACTTCAATGTTTATTTTTCATGATATTTACTTCTTTTGTTGGAAATGAGAGAAAATGAAAATTGAACCAAACTGAAGTTAAAAATTTTCTTTCTAGGTTTTGCAGATTGCACATATTTAAGTCGAAAAAAATGAAAAAGCTCTGTTTCGTGAGGGGGGGGGGGGGTATCCCCGGCTCGATCCCTCAGGATTGGTCGCTTTGCTCCTCGCAAAGATTGAGCCCCCCCCCCCAATATTTTGGCTCATTACACCACTGCGTATAATGCAATCTCGACTTTAGTTCTTTCGCTCCTGTTTTTTTCAATCACTTTAACTTGTTCTTCCGTAAAGATAATTCTCTCTTTGGGTCTTTTTTCCACTGGCGCTCTATCAACATTACTCTTTTCTTCCTTACAACACATCCAGTCGGTATTTCTTATGGCATCACACCTTTCCTCGTTACTATCGATCCAATCCATACTTTCATCTTTTACATGTCTTTTTTTACGTCTCTTTTGCTCATTTTCCACGGATGCTCTTGCAACATCACATCTTTCTTCGTTGCATTTCATCCATTCCATACCCCCCTCATTGGCATGGACTGAAGAATTGAAAAAGTCGACTTTTTTCATTTGACTCATCTTGAATCCCTGACTCATACACACTAAGAAAAAAGGTGCAATTTTGCACCCTTCAAATGCAACACTGGGAGCTCCTTTTTGGGTGCAACTTTGCGCCCTAATAAGCTTTTTGCATCTTTAAGGGTGCAGTTAGCTACAATTCTGCACCCTAAAAGGTGCAAAATTGCACCTTTTGGGTGCAAACCTGCATTTTCGGGTACAAACAAGAACAAGAAGGTGCATTTTTGCACCTTTTTCATGTAGGGTGCAAGATTGCACTAAAATGTGCTGCCAGTGTTGCATTTAAGGTGCAAGCTTGCACCTTTTTTTTCTTAGTGTGTACACTCGTTCGCAACTCTCAATATTTATATGGTTTTTAACCTGTGATTATTGATTTAAAAGTATAAAAACGTATACGCTTTGTAGGACGCTTTTTAAAAAAAAAAAATAATAGAGGTCTTATCTTGGTAAATAGTGATGCATAAAAGTCTTTTTGGTGAATAGGCCCTAGTGATGTATAAAAGTCTAATTGGTGAAAAAGTGGAATGAAAGTCTAATTGCTGAAAAAGTGATCTGTACAAAAGTCTAATTGGTGAAATAGTGCTGTATATAATGTAATGATCATTTTCAGTGATCAGTAATTTTTTGAGAGAAATAAGTGTTAACTGTATGGAAAGAATTTAATTCAGATACTAGAATACGCAAATGCTCGAAACTGATTCAGGTGGTTGCATGTGATCACCAGCTGTTCATCATGTGAAGTGATCTCAGTGGCAAACAGCGCGCGATACGCGAAGTGCATGGCGCAGTGTATTAATGCGCGCATGTAGCACATGCACAGCCGTTGCAGTCTGAGATTCCGTCGAGGCAACAAGTTTAGGCTCGAGGTCGCAACATTAATGTTTTCCCCAACGATAAATAGTGATATTCACCTTATTCCTTTTATCACTTCGTCATCAAACAGAACGGGAAAACAATGGGAAAGAAGAGAAAGACCGAACCAGTACAAACATGTTCTCGGTCTAAACGAGGACGAACTCGAGAAGTCGGTCGGACACAGAAATATTTAACTGCCGCTACACGCACGACAAGACAAGTTACTCGAGCCTACTTTCGTAGTACGTTTTGACAAGGCAGATGGAAAGACTTCATAAACTAGCACCTGGGGCAGACAAATGGGCCACAGCAATAGAAATGGGGGGATAGTGCCAACATAGAGAGAGAGAAACTCGCAGATTACTAGGACAAGCATTAGCAACAGGGTCCCTCCGAGCATATCAGACGGCTGTAGACTCCTTCCAAACTTGTGTCCCGCATAAACCATCACGCAAGCCCATCATCATGGCCTGCATCGCTTTACCAGATTATGGTATTCATACCTCATCTTTCCATTATTAATGATTTGATTGATTTTGATTGGATTTGATTTGATTTATTCTTCTGCATGATATTGGAACATACAAAAAGTACTTTTGACAATAAATCACAAATATACAAATATTCATATATAATCATTTTCATAAATGATAAATTGTCAAATTATTGATATTCATTAAACTTTGCGGAAGAATTAAGATTGCCATTGTAAGCAATATGCTTGAAAATATGGCAACCCCAAATAAATACTGAATAGATAAATCATATGCATCAAATGAGCAGAATGGTTTAATGATAATAATAATAATGATAATAATAATAATGATAATAATAATAATAATAATAATAATAATAATAATAATAATAAGCAAAACCTTAACTTGAAATGATAGTAAAAATGATGAATGTGATTGATGATGAAGATGATGTTGATAATGATGATGAGGATGTCATTGGTAATGATATGAATGGTATAAAGAAGGCATCGTGAAAAGACTGAAAAGTTGATAGAAATTTTACGTTGCATGTTCTGATAGTAACATGGTACTAACTTCGGCTTTAAAGCCATAGCGAACTGGCACCCTTGTATGGGATTTTGGAATAGCGCCCACTCAGTCCTAAACTACTGATTTTGTCCCCTTTTTGCTCCCAGCATGCTCTATTCTGATCAATGAGAGCTTTATTTTTGAGTAACATCTGTTAAAAATGTATTTGTATTCATACTAAGGTCATTCACGAGAAGCCACAAAGGATATAATATTTCTAAGATCTTCTTGTTTTGAGTAGCCGTAAGTTGGCGCTGTTGTAAATACATCATAATAAGGGTCAGTTCACTGTTGCTTTAAATAAATAGAGGGAACAACTGGATTTAATCGATTCTGGGAGAGGATCCCAAAGGTCTAGATCATAGTGTCTTGTGGATCTAGGGGCAATAAGTAATTTTGGAATGACTAAATGAAGATGAGGGGAATTGCGAGAAAAGGTAAGCGTGAACGGTTTTATTCAAAAGTATAAAAGTTTGAAATGAAAGTTGGAGTATGTCATTCAAATACCTGAATATAAACGGGTTTCCGCAGCAGATTTCAGTTTCTGTACCAAAGCATGCTGAGCTGTGACCAAAAAGTGGACCGTTTTTTGCTTTTTCCTCAGTGCATTTCCTCATGTTGATCCCCTTATTTTGATATCAAATGTTTGGTATCATTTGATAGAGAAAGTTCTGATCTACTTTTTTGATAATGTTGCATGAAATGTTTCTGAGAGGGAAAAGAAAAAGAAAGTAAATAGCTAATGCTTGTCAAAATTTTATGAAACGAGTATTTCCCATTGAAAATGAATGGGAAGCTGATTTTTAGCCAATTTTGGCAATTTTTCAAAATTTACAAGTTGATCTGAATTTCAAATCAATATAAAACTTATATCAACTGAAAAAGAATACATTGGGCTATCTTTTCATTGATTAGGCCCTGCATAAAAATAAAAATTGAAAATGTAATGGTCTGATAAACGTCATCATTTGCACGGTATCCCTGTCCATGTGTATATTACGGATCAAATGGGCAAAAAGGGGCAGAAAATTACCCTTATTTTGAATGACTGTATCCTTTGATAGTAAAGTCAGAAAATGCTAAAATTTAGCTATGTGTTATCTGATAAACTAATCTTATCAAATATGTGAGAAAAAAAAAATCCAGAAAAAAACCCCCTGAAGCTCGAAATAAAAAATTTCTGTGGTCACCCTACTTGAGGCGAATTGATGTCAAATACTGTTAGAGTTTTAATTGGTAAAATATTGGTCTGGTGTTAGATAATTATTGTGAACCTGCACAAATGTGAATGGCTTTCTTTTGCAGTAAGTCAGTAGAGCTGATTTTTTTTTTTAATGTTACTGGTGGCCCATACGAAATTGAAATATGTTATATACGGTAATATCAATGACTTATACGGCATAATGAGCATTTTACCAGGGATATATTCCTTTACCTTATACAGCATTCCAACATTCCTAGAAAGAGAAGTAGTTATATGACGTATATGTGCGTTCCAGTTTAAATTTTCATCGATAATACACCCCCAAATTTGGGTTGTTGTTTTCTTTCGAGAGGTACATTATCTATGTATGTTGCAAGGAAAGTCATGAACATGAGAATTTGTTTGAAATAAATGCAGTTAGTTTTATTTATATTAAGGGACAATTTATTGCATTTAAACCACAAAGATAAATTTGGTAACTCATTATTAAGTGTATTTACTAGGGTATTCAAGCTATTATTTGGGCAGAAGATGTTAGTGTAATCTGCAAATAATATGAAGGATAAGATAAACGTTGTATTGGTTAAATCATTAATATATATTAAAAGAAAAGAAAATCAATAACGGGCCTAATATTGATCTTTGTGGATCATCGCAATAGAAAATTTGAAGAATCATCATTATACACTACGTATTGTTGTCTGTTGGATAAATAACTCTTAAACCATGAGACAGCAACTCCACGAATTCCACATGAGTAAAAATTTATCAAAAGCTTTTGATGAGTCCATGAATCCTCCTAGTACATGCTCTTTACTGGTCATGGCATTTGTTATTTAATCAAATAATTGTACTAGAGCTAGGTCGGTTGAATGACTTTTTCTGAAACCATACTGATTTAAATTTAAGAAATTGAATGTATCCCAAAAACATGTATAGCTTTGTGTAAATAATCTCTAATGGGAAGGCTACCTCAACTATCTCACTAAATGTAGCAGCAGTTGCCTATTTGCATAACATGTATGGGTGGCCGGACCCCACAGAACACTTCCCAGTTAAGAAAATGCAAGAAAAGCGAGACAGAAATAACAAAGACGCCAGGAGACCTATCACTTGGAAATTATCGGGCAAGCTAATAACAACCTAAACCGCGTATGCTTCTCCAAATACGAGTCAATAATGTTCCAGGTGGCATTTTTGTTGGCTTTCTTTGGCTTCTTGGGGGTTGGAGAATTTACGGTTCAAAGGCAGTGTGATGATAGGAGAACGATATCGGCTAAGAACGATATCCAATGTGGGCAAGAGAATTCAGAATTCATTTGAGTAAAGATTAGATTTTCAAAAACAGACCAGCATGGAAGGTGTACAAAGCTGAAAATCAAAGAAATAACACAGCACATATGCCCTGTCAAAGCCATGGAGACATACCTTACAGTAAAACCCAAAGAGCAAGGGCCACTTTTCTACCAAAATGACGGCTCTCCCCTCACAGGTATCAGTCATTTCATTTCATTTCATTTCATTTTATTGATTTCCACATTAAAAATCAGAAAATTATACAAATAATACAATATAAATCACAAATTCAAACACATAAAACAATAAAAACATCGAAATATACAAGAAAAAGGGGGAGAAGAAGAAAGCATAATGTGGGCGGGGCTAGAAAAAGCAAAGCTTGTCTAGTCTAGCCCCGTTAATTATTTAAAGGGGAAGTCCACCCTGAGAACATGTGTGGCCGAGTAAAAGGCAGAGGGAAAAGAGGGAGAAAAAGAAAAAGAAGAAGAAGAAGAAGAAGAAGAAGAAGAAGAGGAAGAAGAAGAAAAATAAGAAGAAGAAGAAGAAGAAGAAGAAAAATAAGAAGAAGAAGAAGAAAAAGAAGAAAAAAAAGAAAAAAAAAGAAAAGAAAAAGAAGCAAAAAGAGTAAAGAAGATAGAAAGAAGAAGGAAAAAGAGAGAAAAAGAAATCCCATCGAAAAACAGGAAAGTCGTGAACCCCTCTCCCTGCAACCAAGTACGGACAAGTCGGCAGCCCCGTAACACAGCACCCGAGCCCATCCCCCCCCCCCCAAAATCACTCGATACTAAAACCTCTGAAACATCCCAAAACATCCTTAGATATAGACACGCACGCAGCCACACCCTAACACACACACTCTACACAAGCAATAACTGCACATAAACCCAGTCAACATTATTTTACCGATCACACCCCAACACTCCCGAGCACAGAACATAGGATCACTGATATGACCGTTCTGCGCCCTGAAGCGTGCAGAGTGCAGTCAGCGAATGCTAACTGCCACTATACACGGTTCACAAAAACTCACAAGGAAGCGGATGCCACGTCACGAAGAGCCGCCAACCCACCCCGACCAATCACAGGACCAAGAAGTTCACAACCTCTATTCCCAACCTGAACTCACCCGACCGAGCCCCCTCCCCAACACCGACCCATCCCTCCCCCCTCTCCACCATCACCCCGAACCAACATCCATCCCCAGGGTGGGCTCTCCCTTTAAATGTCTGGTTTTATAATTTGATGAGATTGACCTGATGAAAAACATAATTGCGATTTGAAACGTACATGTATAATTATTACTATTATGACTAAAAATGATGGACTATTTAGAATTACAAAGATACTTTTTATATTTTAGCTTAAACTGTCGTAACGATGCAGATTGTTTGATACTGTCATCTAAAGCAGACCATGTAAGGTAACCCTGATATTTGACACTTTTTTGACCAATAGCAGTCCTGTAATAAATACTATGCAGCTTCTTAGAGTTTCGGGTATTGTGATGATGTACATCACTGTTACATCTAAACCAGTTCTGGAATGAGTTAGGCAATAACCCCTTTTCAGACCTGTACATGAATTCTCCCAATTGTAACTTACTTAATTCATATACAGTCAGAACCCTAAATTGTTTGAACAGATTGTTGGTATGGGCCAAATAATGAGATTTAGCAACTATGCGTATTACACGTTTTTGCAACAAATGTAAACGATTTAACAAAGTGTTCGATGCATTAATCCATATCATATTACCATATTGTAAATGAGGTAAAATTAATGAATTGTAGAGTAGAAGGAGTATCTTTGATGGTAACACGAACTTCAATTTTGACATTACTCCGATAATTCTCGAAATCTTCAATGCAATGTCATTAATATGCATCAACCATGATAACTTGTCATCAATAGTGACTCCTAAGAAGCGAGTACTATGTACTTGCTTTAAAGGCTCTTGTGAATTAGCAAACTTAAGAGTAAGTATTGTTTTATCATATTGCTTATTCAATGGAGCAAAATGCATAAAATTAGTTTTCTCTGTGTTAATCCTTAAACCATTCACTTTATACCATGTATTAACATTTTGTATTTCTTTATTCATATTATCGATAAGAATATCTAGTTTCTTCTCGCTTAAAAAGACATTAGTGTCATCTGCAAACAGAATGTATGACAAAGTTGAGGAAGCATTTGGCAAGTCATTAATATATAGAATAAACAACAGTGGCCCCAATATGGACCCTTGGGGTACCCCGCATATCAGTTCTTTTTCAGATGAAGTTACATCATTATAAACAACATATTGCTTTCTTTCCTTTAAGTAATCCTCTATCCACTGTAATGTTAAACCTCTCACACCATAATATTCCAACTTGGATAATAAAACTTGATGATTAATTGAGTCAAAAGCTTTAGAGATATCCAATGACAGACATATTGAATGTTTGCTTTCATCAAGAGAAGTAAATATCTGGTCCAAAAAGTATGTCAAGGCCAGTATAGTTGAATGACCAGATCTAAAACCATACTGAAAGTTTGACAATATCCCTTGTTTCTCAATATAAGACAACAATCGAGAATAAAACAATTTTTCTAATATTTTAGAGAAAACAGGCAAGAGGGACACCGGCCTATAATTACAAAATTGATCGAGAGAGCCCTTCTTATAGATCGGAGTCACTCTTGCCAGCTTCATACTGTGAGGAATTTACCAGTGGAGAGGGAAAGATTGAAAATATGTACTAGTGGAGCAACAATAAAATTTATTGATTCTTTGATGACAGAAACAGTAATGTTATCATGACCAGGACTCTTACCAATTTTCAATGCCTTCACAATATCTAGGATTTCATGACCTTTTATTGGTTTTAGAAACATTGATTGTTGATACTGACCCTCCATATAATACCTACACTTTAGCAAGTCAATATTACTTGTATCTGTAAACGTTGTCCCAATACTTATGAAATATTCATTGAACTTGTTTGCTATGTCAATGGGATCTGTAAGTTTTTTATTATTTTCACCACAAAAACAAACTTGTTCCTTTCTCTTTTCCCCTCTATTCAAGATGTTATTAATAATATTCCAAGTCCGTTTACTGCTACTACTCTCTTCGAACTGCTTTGCATAATAAGATTCCTTTGATTTTCTAATAATTGTCGTTAAAGTATTTCGATACTTTCGGTATACCTTTTTCCTGTATGCAGAAGGGTTCTTTAAATATTTTTTGTATAACATTATTTTTTTCTTACATGATTTTAAAATTGCTGTAGTAATCCATGGTTTAGATTCCCTTTTTCGATAGCGCTTCTCTTTCAAAGGAAAACAAGAGTTATGTATGATATCAAATTCATTGAGAAACACTTCATATGCTTTATCACATGACTCTTCGTGCATCACATATTCCCAAGAATGTTCAGCCAGGGCAACCCTAAATTTATCAAAGTTTGAGCGAGACATGTCTCTTGTATAAATTTTATTGCATGGTTTACGTTTGAACCATTCACTATGTTTTGACCGACTAAAGGCAAAAACTGGAAGGTGGTCTGAGATGTCTGCCAGCAATATACCACTTTTCAATACTAGGCTTGTATCATTCACAAAAATGTTGTCAATAAGAGTTGAACTAGACTGAACTATTCTTGTTGCCTTGGTAATGAGAGGGGCATAAGAGTGAGATAAAACCATTTCCAAGAAAGAGTTGACATGTTGATCAAAGTGTATGTCCAATAAATTTAAATTGAAATCACCTAAAAAGTAGCATGTCTTGTTTTCACGACCAACTTTCTCTAAAATATTGTTAAGATCTGCGATAAAGTCAACACAGCTTTGAGAAGGTGGTCTATAAATTGCTGCAATGATCAGGTTTTTACCATTACTATGAGCTACCTCAATGAAGTAAGATTCAATATTTTCGTTAAATACAGATAAATCTGGTCTTTCCTTAACATGAAATGTAGTTTTGGCATATATCCCAACACCTCCTCCACGGGATGGTCGCCCTTTCCCATAGTATTCATAACCACTAAGTGACAACAGACAATCTGGACCTCTCGAAAGCCATGTTTCGCTGACCAGAATAAAGTCAACTTTACACTTCAACAAATCTAGAAATTCAGACATAGTATCAAAATTTCTGTTGAGACTGCGACAATTAATATGCATTAATTATATGTATTGCTCATCCAGTAATGAAATTTCGTTATTAAGTTGATCAGGTGAATAATACTCTGTATCTTTGTCTACTATATTATTCATTAGAGCTGTGTCAAAGTTACATGTATCATTAGCTCCATCATTACGTGATTCTAGCAAATCTTTCAAATCAAAATTAAATGCAGGTAGTTGGAATGACATATTACAAGTACAAGTAAAAAGAACAACCTATAAAAGAAAGAAAGAAAGAAGAAGGAAAAGAAATAAAAAAAAAAAAAAAAAAAAAAGCACACACATATACTAAAATTCAAGAGGTTTATAAAAATAGCAAGATCCAAATCAACCCATCTGGAAATTTGAAGTCTTCATACAAACGTGACATAATCAATCATTTCCGTGCACAATATTTCAAGCCGTTCAGGTCTCAATTTACAAGCCACATGCCAAGGAAACATTTTTTGGTCAGCCATCATGAAAAATGAAAAATGATGGTGTATATTCAGTAAAATCAGAATACATTAACAAAGGAAATTTTGGAAGCATCCATCCTTCAGATCTCAATTGTTCATTTTCCTGGAAGGTTACGGCAAGTAGTTGGCTCTGATCTCATGATAAATAAAATCAGGTTATAATTCTGTCACTTACAGCATGTATGAATCAGAGAGCTCTAAGGTCTTCACAACAGGTGATCAACTTCTTTACTGCTTTGCTTCCATTGGTTGTTGGCAACGCAACAAATATCTTTCCCTCCACTGACCATGCTGCAGAAACTCGATTTTCCTTGAATTTCTTGTATGCTTCTTGAAGTAGAGCGCGATTCCTTGCTGTCAAATCCTCTTGTATGGTGATACCCGTTGACTTCAACTTTCGTCGATTTCTCAGCAGTTCCTGGCGCTTACGGTGTGATGTCAATTTCACAATAATTGGTCGCTTTCCCTTGTTTGCACTAGAATCACCAACCCCAATTAGATGACTGATATCTATTTCGCCATGTTGCAAATCAACGTTGATTTTCTTGGCAACCTCGATGGCAATGTCATCTGTTTTCTCGGTGGCCTTTTCTTTGACTCCAAAGATCCTGATGCAACTTCTTCGCGAATATTGTTCAAGGCTATTCACTTCATTTTCAAGCTTTTTTATCTCATTTGTTTTCTTCTCAATTTTCTCTTCAAGATTTACAATGCATTTCTGATGTTCACTCAACTTGTTTTCTGCACACAGAATCGAAGACTCCAATTTCTCTGAAGATATGACGAGGCCCTGCATCTTGGACGATAAATCATCCTGAAGTTTGTTGATTCTCACTTCTGTTTTATGATCATTTTTTTCAATGTTTTCTATCCTCTGGATAAGCTCCCCCTGCTGCTGTTGAACAATATCTGCAAGTATGTCCTTGAAGTCTTCATTGCAGAGTAGCTTTTTGACCACTTGTGCTATTTGCTTATTAGACGCCATGTCAAATGTATATTCTGCAATGTCAAGATGGCGTAAGCCCGTAAGGTTCTGCCGTTGGCGTCAGTGAACCAAGCTAAGACCTAAGTAGATCTACACAGCCTAGCCAGCACAAATCTAAATGGATTCAGTAGAAGTCTTTGCTATACTGCAATGCCACGTAGAAGAGAAGATGACGTGACAAGCACTCGAACTCACTCTTCAAGATTACAAAAGAGGAGGTATTTCATTAATGCGAAGAACTGTTGTCCATGTGCAACCACCCATGCACCGTCCTGAACGTGAGATTCCGGAGTTGTCAAAAGATGGTTGAGCCAAAGAATGCACCGTTTCGTATATGTGGGACTGTACACAAGAAATGTTCGATAACGACGACGAATGATCACATCAGTAAATCACAGTTCTCCAGAAAATGGGTCAATGTTTTAGAAAAATAAAGATGTCTACATTACCACTGTTCAGTCATATAGATGAAGAATATGGATACAATTTATGAAGTTCGATATAAATGTGACAAAAAACGAGAATTTTCTAGTAGTAGAAGCAAACATTCACCAAGCCAACGCAATCAAAATCCAATGCAGTACTGAAGAAGACACTGCTAGAGTCAGGGGTCAGGGCTAACCAATATGGAACACACTCCTTTCGCATTGGGGCTGCCACAACGGCAACCCTGAAAGGTATACCTCCCGAACAAATTATGACCATGGGTAGATGGCGTTGTGACGCCTGTCTTCGTTACATAAGGTGAACTATTACTAAGGCGCCAGTTGTACCCCCTCACAGCTAGCTATGTTTGATGGTTATATAAGCTACAGTCATGAATGTTCTCTATGGTTACTATATAGAGAGCATATCTTAACATCCAATGTAATAATTATAAGCACATTTAAATTATGAACATGAAGATGATAATCAACATAAGCTGTCACAAGAATGAATATTGTTACGTAAATTTACTGGGCTCATGTATAGAACATGTCAGTACTTCCGGGAGTTCTCATTTTATTGCAGATGGGGCTGGAATCTAGATCTGGATTGTAGCCTGGTCAGGAGGGCAAAAGAAAGGGCTTCACAACGCAATTATCAGCACATTGGAGAGCCAAATGTCTTAGTCCAGTGGCACTGGCAGGGCGGTGCCACCCTCTAGATCTTCCCAGGATGGTTTCTAACCGGCTCAGATACGACACTCATCCCGCATTGGTAATTGTCACTTAGGGTCAAACGACATTGGACAATGCGATGCATGCCGGTGCAGGATGGCAATTGACACAGCCATCCAAGATCTCTGCACGAGAATGCCGCACACCCATCGCCTGGTCTAGTATCCTACCATGGCTCTTCTACTATGGTCACAAACCAGGCTCTACCTTACAGGATATCTTGGACGGGTTACGTAAGTCACTGAACAAATATGCAAGGATGAAATTTGTCACGATGACGAATACCACTGTCATCAAACACGAGTTTGAATCCACGAACTATAGCCTCTTCAACCATGTCAACAGAGATTGGGTTTACCTCTCCGACATAGGATCGGACATCCTTATTGAAAATTTCAAGGCAGCAGTAAGGGAGGCTGATTCCTTTAGATAACAAGATGAAGCAAGCCTGGAAAATATTATGAGAACATGAAGCTGTCATTGTTTCGTTTCTTTTCTGCTGTTTATGGTATCTTTTTTCAGTTCACTTTTTATCCATATTTCCTGTTCATGTTCATCGTTTCCTTTTACATGCCAATTGGAGGACACCTTGAACAGTTCTACCTTGCTATAATTATGTAAATGAGAATTAATGCGACAGCACTAATAAGAGTACTTATGAGAAATAAACCAGCATATTAAAGCCTCTATAGCAAGGTGTACTCTACTCACACCCCCCCCCCAAACAAAAAAAACAAAACAAAAACAAAAACAAAGAAAAGCCTATTTCATCACAAGCCGCAAGACGCGGCTTTTCCAATGGCAACGTGAAAAAAAATATGATAATAATGATAATAATAAAAAGAAAGGAAAGGAAATGAAATAGACCGCTTTTGAACTTACTCTTTAAAGGGAGACTAATTGCATTGCATGATGACGTTAATATTGTGAACAGCCCTATTCAGGAGATCGTGTTAGTATCCTCCATCTGTCGTTATTTTGTTATTGTTTTGTTCTGTTATTTTAACCCAGAAAGAAAAACTGTTCTGTAATAGGGCATTTACATTCAGGAATAAGGCACTTATGCAGGTTCAAAGTGTTAAAGTATCAAGTGTTGAATGCGGTACCAAGTGGGTAGCTTTCTTGTTCTATCTACCTAGATGGAACTGTAACTGTTCTGCAGAAGGGCATCTACATTCATGAATAGGGCACTGCAGGTTTTAAGTGTTAAACTGTTAAGTTTCTTAATGTGGAAAATACCCACTCTAGAAAAGGGATTTATGTGCAAATATGCAATGTTTAATATAAGGGCTCCGAACTCTAATCATTTAGGACGGCGCAAAAAAAAAAAATGGGGGAAGGCTTTTGTTCAGAAACGAATTGTTTGAAACCCGCAAGATCACCAATATTAATATCAAATTATATGCTCCAAAGATTTTGTTTACCAAGTTCAGTGAGTTAAATAGGTTGCCACAGTTCCAATGCATCTGTATTTTTTATGTTATCTTATTTTCATGTCCTGGTAATTTAGTTTTAGACCAAACATAGTGGTTTAGAAACACCAGTATTAAGCGCCTTATAGGTATTATGTATTATTATGTCTCATGACATTGTTTCCTGGTTCAGACTGTTTTGATATTCATCACATGTTATGATATTTTGGCATACATTGCCTTTGTGTCTTGATGCCTCATACGGAATGAAACGGCAAGCAATGGCAAATCATTTGTACACTTGTTTTCTTCTCAAAAGTCTATTTGGTTAAGAAGTCTTGTAAGAGAGCGCGAAATGAAAGTCTAATTGGTGAAAGAGTAATGAAAGTCTAATTGGTGAAAAAGTGGAATGAAAGTCTAATTGGTGAAAAAGTGGAATGAAAGTCTAAATGGTGAAAACGTGATGTATAAAAGTCTGTTTGGTTGAAAAGTCGTTTAAGATAGTGTGGAATGAAAGTTTAATTGATCCTACTAGGGTGCGAAATGAAAGTTTAATTGGTGAAAAAGTACGAAAAAAATCGTGTACAAACTCTATGGACGTCACCATACTCACTGCTATTACTACTCCCATTAAAAAAGCTTCACTGCTGGACAATGGCCATTATCAGTTCGTCGAATCAGTGTTTGATCGTGTCGTTGACATGACTACTTGATATGCTTAACCTACATAAAATCAGAAAATTGTCTGATGTCACTCAAAAGCGTGGAAATTAATAAGATCTTGGAGATGAATCTCCATTCTGTCTGTCATCATGAGTTGGACTGGACTGCTCTTTGCCTCCTGCTTTATTGGTAAGCTTTTCTGCTACTTTGTCCATAAATCCATCGATTTTCCTGTGTAGAAGAAAACTTACTACAATTCGTTCAAAAAATGCAAAATAATGTGTATTATACCTTTTTCAACTTCATGAAATATTTCCGTCAAAGTTTTACCTGATTACACGGAATGGAGAAGGCCGCCCCATTAGAGGATTGTAGGTGCACAATAGTAATTTGCGTGGTGTGTCCTTCACCCTTATATTAAAAAGAAAAACCGATCTAGCAATCCTTTTGCTTTTTTCTGCTTTTTTAAACTTTTGGAATGTTGACTTTTACGAAAATCTTGCATCCACCCCATGCGTGAGCTTCAGTTATTGTTATTAGCAGTAGTACTATTATTATTCATTCGACCAAATTAAGAAAAATCACAGATACATTACATCAGTAGCAGCAGACAAATACATAATAAGAATGGAAGAACATGCAAAAAAGATTATGGAGCAACAAGTGTGTCAGGGTGCACAAAAGTGAAGTACATCACTGTTTCCCGGAGGCATGTGCCCCAACACCTGCTACTCCCAAGATGAATTAAGATTAAATATTGAAAATCGATTTAAAAATTTGATTGAAAGAATGTTATGTACAAAGTTTTATCTATCCCTTGAATGTTCAGCAAGAGTTATTTTCAAAGGTTTGATCTAAGCCTACAAAGTTTTCAATGTCAGTTGTCTTCGCACCCCGTCGAAAGTGTCATTTTCATAATACAGAATTAGATTTATAAGAATTCCTTTCTGCCTTGACAAATTCGAAATAAGCGGAGGCCCAAAAGCAGAAAGGGGGGGGGGGGAGGGTTCGTTTAACCATCTGTACAAACTAAGTAGACCATGCTCATTTTCAAGCTTAAAGCATAACACACAATATTCAAGAGGTCTACCTCAAAAAATTTGTAGCGAAAGCTTCTAAATCCAAGATGGTGTCCAAAATGGCCGCCAATTTGACTGAATTTGAATTTTTTCAAGATAAAATTTTATAGAAACATCCAATTGCAACAAAATTGGTCTCGTCTGAAAGAAAATTAAATTCCTTATAGTTTGATGCCATTTGTGAGTAGTGTCGAAGTAATTCGGTCCAGATTTTAGTCAAAAAGTGCGTTTTTTTACATTTTTTCCCCAAAATGAAAAATTTGCAAAATGTATGATTCAGAATAAATCAAGAAAAAAATTGAAGAATTGTCTTGAAACCTTCCAGAAAACTTTCTTGATATTCAATAATGATCTGTGGAAAATTAGAAAGCAATACCATTCTCCGTTCAAAAGTTATAATGTCTCAAACTTGTAAACTCATATTTTATAAATTCTCTTCTTGCATATGCATGTGTTATATTCCCATAGACTATAATGCATTAACATGCATGTGCCCTCTACAAAAGTGCAGACATAGATTTTCGCTCTACAAACCAAGTAGGCCATGCTTATATTTGTGCTTATTGACATGTTTGTAACTAAACTTGGATGATATATGCCTTACACAAACTCCAGTGTTATTGGGGGGGGGGAGGGGAGGTCAAAGGTCAAATGAGGTCAAATGATAACATTTTCGTGCATATTTCTACTGGGATTGGTAACTTTAGAACCATAAGTCCATTTGTAACCAAACTTGGATAGTAAATGCCTTTCAGGGACATAACTGGTATTTGAGGGTCAAAGGTCATGTATGTAGGTCAAAGGTCAAATGGTAAAATGTTCATGCATATTTCTACTAGAGTTGGTAAGTTTAGAACCATAAGTCCATCTATAACAAAACTTGAATGGTAATTACCCTTTAGGGACCTCATTGTTATTTGGGGGTCAAAGGTCATGGGTGCAGGTCAAATACATTGTATTATTGATATATTCATCCTTTGCTTGAGGATTAAGCTTTTGTCTTCATCATTGTTCATTGGCAACTTGAGTACTTAACAAATAAAGAATGAGCTTAATGGGAGAAATTCATGATTTGTAAACAAATTTGTTTACAAATTAAGTACTCAATCTAGTGAAATTTTCAGCTCCCTGAAGGTATCAAGACACATGCCATGAACAAAATTAGAATAAGATTACAAAACATATGAGAAAGTCCTTAAAATGAGCTCATTGGAAGTATGAGATGTAGAATGTTGCGTCTAGACTTTTTCATTGCCTTTTGCCATTAATATTATGTACAATTTAATAAAAGCACCAAAATTTCAAAAACAGAAAGGTCTAGTACAAAACAGTCCTTTTTGCCGTATCCGATTGCTACATGAATAAGAGACAGTGCAAAGGTACATGTACAATGTTGTATGTATTCGTATTTTAATTCTATTTTGTATTAACTGGTCCAGTTTCTTCTGTTGATATTTGTATGCATGCACACTATTAATTTTATGGATTTTTATGGATTTTATGGATTGATTTTTTTATGCCGCTGTTAAAATTAACTTAAAGTTAGCTGTCTAATTAAAATTTAGATGTATATAATTATGCTGAATAATAAACTGTAATATACAAATGATGAGTTTTTAACAAATGAGAAATTAATTTTTTTTTCTTTCTGCTAATCATGCTTGTGATACCTTATTATCTTGTGAAGTCATTTTGTACTAATTTATATTAAATTTATATAATACGTTACCACAACTGGACCAGATAAATCAAAGAAAAACTTCCAATGAGTTGAAAAAATAACTTAATGACAATAGAATATTTAAAGTGTTCTTTGAAAGAATGCTCTAGCTGCCATTTTGTCATATTCCTATAGTTATTATTTTCTTTCCGTTAAATGTGACATGTGTAATTTGTAATTTCAAGAATATAACCCATTCAAAATTGAATAGCGATTATATTGGCTGCGAAGCAAGATGATAAGGACCATTTCATTTATCTATCATATATCTATTTACATAATGATATTGAAACCTTTCCATTCCGGCACTTTCTGACCCTACTCTCACTTTCACTAATTTCATGGGGGGGGGGGGGGGAAGTATGTAAAAAAAAAAAAAAAAATCCCACTAAATATAGAATAAATTACATGGTAACTCAACATCCCTCATGAAGGGCATTCAGTTGTAAAAAAAAATCTTTCTTTTCATCTGAGACCTATTTATTTCCAATTTGAATTTTCTAACAATTTTTATGATCTAAATATATTTTCTGCTTATGGCTCCCTGCTTATACGTGGAAGAGTCACAATGATTATGCCAACAACAAAATGAAAAGTTGTGAAGAACATATGTAATGTACATGTATCTCATTCAAAGTTTGCATCCATATATTCAATATCAAATGATATAAACCTATGACCCAAGCCCCATAACAGAATTGAGGTCCCTATATAGGACATCTACCATCCAAGTTTGGAGTCATCGTTCTAAAGCTATCAACACCAATAGAAAATTGCAGGAAAGTTTTAACATTTAACCTCCTTTGACCTTTGGCCTGCACCCATGACCTTTGACCCCCAGATAACAATGAGGCTTCTAAAGGGTAATTACCATTCAAGTTTTGTCATAAATGGACTTATGGTTCTAAACTTACCAACCCCAGTATAAATATGCATGAAATTTTTACCGTTTGACCTTTGACCTACATAAATGACCTTTGACCCTCAAATACCAGTTATGTCCCTGAAAGGCATCTACTATCCAAGTTTGGCTACAAAATGGACTTATGGTTCTAAGGTTACCAACCCCAGTAGAAATATGCAGAAAATGTTAACATTTGATCTCATTTGACCTTTGACCTACATATGTGAACTTTGACTCCCCAATCACACTGGAGTTTGTGTAAGGCATCTATCATCCAAGTTTAGTTACAAACATGTCAATAAGCGCAAATATGAGCATGGCCTACTTGGTTTGTAGAGCGAAAATCCACGTCTGCACTTTTGTAGAGGGCACATGCATGTTAATGCATTATAGTCAATGGGAATATAACACATGCATATGCAAGAAGAGAAATTTATGAAATATGAGTTTTTAAGTTTGCGATATTATAACTTTAGAACAGAGAATGGTAATGCTTTCTAATTTTCCACAGATCATTATTAAATATCAAAAAAATTTTCGGGAAGGTTTCAAGACAATTCTTAATTTTTTTCTTGATTTATGCGAAATCATGCATTTTGCAAATTTTCAGTTTTTGGGAAAAAATGTAAAAAAAACACACTTTTTGACTAAAAATCTGGACCGAATTACTTCGATATTACTCACAATTGGCATCATACTGTGGGGAATTTATTTTCCTTTCAGATGAGACCAATTTTGTTGCAATTGGACGTTTCTATCAAATTTTATCTTGAAAAATTCAAATCCCGTCAAAATGGCGACCATTTTGGACGCCATCTTGGATTTAGAAGCTTTCGCTACAAATTTTTTGAGGTAGACCTCTTGAATTGTGTGTGTAATGCTTTAAGCTTGAAAATGAGTATGGTCTACTTAGTTTGTACAGATGGTGGAACGAACTCAAAAACTAAGCTAGATATTTGACTTTGGCCCTTCACTTAAAATTCTCAGTCATGGTTGCGTGCGATGACTAATTTGTAGTTACGTAATTATTCATCTTTTTTTAAAAAGGTGAGATTTCATTTTGCTTCCTGTCTTTAATATATATTTTTTTCTTATTTTCTTTAGGCGTTTGCATAAATGGTCTGTGGACGACACCGCAGTTATTTTGTGTGAGAAAGGAAAGGAGTAATGTATCGATTATACGTTACCAGTACATCTTGGAAGAAGAATGTGGTATGTAGGGGAACCCTGTGATTTATTGGCGAAGTCTCTTGAAGATTTTCTTGATTCGAATGTGAGGGGATTCTCCAGGGGGGGGGGGGGGGGCACTGTCATTGCAAGATGGACACCATGCTCGTTCGTAGACTTTCAAAATGGACCCTAAACAAGTAATTATCCTTTGATCTCAGAATACCCTAAACAAGTATTTTGTCATGTTTTCCCCACCCTAAACAAGTATTTTCTAATCAAGCTAATGTTAAAAGTATACACTTTTTGCCTGATTTTTGCAATTTTGATACCCTTTCACTGTACACGAAACTGGGAAACTAAAAACTATTACTCTAAACCTATGGGACAGAAGATTTACGGGTGGACACCTAATATATACTAATGTTAGGGTGAGTACTGCTTGTGGATTTCATTGTCATGACTGTGGTTGGGTGTTCTTTTGTTTTGTTTTGTTTTGTTTTTGGTCCGTTCGATTATATCATCAGTAACATTGTATGAAATAATCCATACGAAATTCTTCCTTTCATGTATGCATAATACGCATGGCCGTATGCAAGGGGGGGGGGGGGCTGGGGGCAGTTCCCCCCCCCCCGAACTTTTGAAAACTTACATTTTTTACTGAAAATTTTCACAAAATCCACGAAATATGTGCATCAAATCTTTCAATTGCACTTCTAAAAGTGCAAAAGTGCCCTCGTGACCAGTTCGGTGGCTTCGCTCCCTCGCTTTTGAGCTTCTTCGAAATTTGTTATGCGTCTTGCCCCCCCCCCCCCGGAAAAAAAAACCTCTGCGTGCGGCCCTGATTATACGTAAAGTATTTATAGATGGAAAATTAATGACAGTATCTAATAGTAGTTCAATTTGGTGTCGCTTGGCTCCCTCGCTTTTGAGCTTCTTCGAAAATTTGTATGCGTCTTGCCCCCCCCCGGAAAAAAACTCTGCGTACGGCCCTGATTATACGTTAAGTATTTTTAGATGGAAAATCAATTACAGTATCTCATAGTAGTTCAATTTGGTGTAGACTTATCGTGTGATACTAAACAGAATAAACATTCAACGGATATGCTCTCCATCACACATCTGAAATCACATTAGTTCTGCCTCAAAATTATGATTTAATTGAAATTGAAATGCTGTGTTTTATCAATATCTTTTATTCAGAGCCATGTCTTAATGGGGGTACGCGCCAGATTTCACAAGGTGTCTGTCGTTGTGTGTGTCCTAGTAGATATGTTGGAGAATACTGTCAATGTAAGTATTATGATTAGAGTTTATAGAGTCTGCATAAATCAGTATATATCAGTGAGGACGTTAGTACAGCGTGGGAATAACGCCCTAAAACGTTGGGCAGGTAAAGTGACGCGTGACTATGTACAAACTATATGGGAAAAATGACCCCAGAGATGAAATACTGTAACAAAAAGCAAAATAGGGGCATCGATGACATTATTTAAAGGAAAGTGGCTTGAACTTTGGGAGAATTAAAAAAAAAAAACACAAAGCAAAACCAAACGAAAACGAGACATTTGAATTCGTCACATGACGAATTAGGTGGTCTGTCGGCATCTTTTAGTTTTCGACGTGGATTGTGATGAATTCGTTGGTAAGACTTTTGATAAAATTTTTACGTCTCAGTAGGAGACTAGCGGCATAGAAATTGGATGATTTGATATCGCAGAATACTTAAAAGGTGATCCAAAGCTTGAATTCACCTTAACTAATCAGATTTTCTATAGGGTTGTACATAAACTACTGTGCACTGCATTGCAATTGTCATAACGGGCCAAAATCAGCAGTTTATTTCATTGACTGTGACTGTATATGTAATTATGTAGTTAAAGAGGATAGTAATATAACATGTAAAAACAAAGCAATAGGAAAAAAATGCCCCTTTCCGCCGGGACTCGAACCAGGGACCTTGAGCATGTGAAGCAAGTGCTTTGAAGATATACCTGAAAACAGCTCATAGAGATAACACGTAGATTCAAATCGGGATTCTAATATCAGGTTTTCCAGTCAAAATTTCGACATGTTTTCGAGATTTGCTTTAAAAACATATGAACGCATAAGATAGAGAATTTTCTTAGCTGCAACATACTTAAAGATAGGCGAAAATCGATCAGAAATAAGGGAGATGTTGATCAAAGAAAACGAGAAATGTAGAATCAAGAATTCGGAAAAGGTCATGTCCCATAGACAATACACGTAAAATGAGAACAATTGACATTGTACCTTTAATCGTGAATTTAGACCATGATAACGTCATCAAAATGAGTAACAATGAATAGTACATTTGTAGAGAATTGTCTCAGCTACAACATATCGAAATCCCGGCGAAAATGATGAATAATAAGCGAGATAGTCTTGGTTAAAGGAAAAAAATATAACGTCAAAAATTAAAAATCTAAATTTTTAGTTCACATAAGAATAGGATGACGTCATAGCACTGAAAGAGTACATTTTTTTCACGAATTCGCATCTACAACTCATAACCTTTCAGAATATTTAAAAAAAATCGGGGGTCTCCGCGCATTCTAAGAAGTATTTTTTCAAAGAGGCATGTTTTTGCGTGTTTTTACATTACTTGCCCAATATACGCGTGCACGAATTTTGAACTTTGACGCGCGCGTGCGACCTTATGGTTAGTTTAAATCAGTTCTAAATTGATGGAAATTGTTAAGAAAAGTGTCAGGAATGCAAATCAAGTGAAAACACGGCGTTTTAACGTCATTTGGGACCTGCGCGCGCGTATGACGCGCATGAGGACGCGGACGCGCGCAAATTTTTGAACTGCTTAAAATGGCCTGAAACGTGTGCAAAATAAATTTGAAGCGATTCTGAGCATTTTTAATTTTTGCGCGCTTGCTGACGCGCGGACGTACGCGTACGTGCGCGTCTGGCTATCTGACATTTATTGGATTAAAATTAACTTTAATCATGCCAAACATGAATGAGAAATGACCATCCGTTATGAAGATATGACCCTAAGGTGATTTTCACAAAATGGCGCCTAGATGACGTCACGATGACCCGATGAACATGAAAATAATTGGAACGGCAAGATCTTTTTTTTTTTTTTTTTTTCTGTTTTTATTGGTTTTCATAAAATAACAGTAACAAACAATATAGGCTGACAATAAGTTCAAGGCTATTTAAACACATTAACAAGCTAAATTATCTAAAGTTAACTTAATAATCAGCCACAAACATCCATCATCACAACATACCACTCACACATACACAGACCCACACACACACACACACGCACGTCTTCCCAATGTTAAAAGCTTGTATAAAGTTTAACTTTCTTCATACTTTCCTATGTTATAAAAGAGGACCCTCATTACTGCATAACAAGTACAAATTACATCAAATAAGTAAAATAATTGAAACAGGATAAATTTCCTTAAAACTGTATGGTCCATTTCTTAAAATGAGCACTCAGCTTATTCTTTTTTGAGCTATCTTATATTCTACATTTTGTTTTGATTTAACCATTGAGATAAAAGCTTCAAACCTCAGTTCTTTCTCCTGAAATTTGCAAGAGTAAATGTAAAATTTCAAATACAAAAATAGAACATTAATACAAGAGTCATGTTTACTTCCCGTATGTACACCAAACAAATAATTGAATTTTGAGAATACTAATTCACGGGAAATGTCAGAATTAGTATATATTTTATCCATCAAATTTTCCCAGAGAGGGACTACTTTATTACAGTTGCAAAATAAATGATCCAATGTTTCAGGTTCTTCTGAGCAAAAATAACAATCGGGGGAATCTCGTTTCCTTATCCTAAACAAAAAGGCATGAACTCCAATAGCATTGTGAAAAATCTTAAAATAAAAACTTCTCAGTTGAGTTTCTATTGTACATCTAAAATTATTCCTGTGTATTATGGACCAGTCTATCTCTTTAGGCTGGCGCCCAAAAAGCTCTTCCCACTTACTCTCCCTCTTAGTATTGGAAGTACAATACTTTTTTTGTAACATATGATATGCATGTTTAGGTTTTTTCTTTTGAATCAATAAATTATTAACAATCTTCCTAAAAATATCTTCATCTGTGTGCACAGCATCATCAAACCAGCTAAGATAGATTCCATTCATGAGAGAATCATATTTTCTACGGTCCCTAATAGGAATGTCAAATTCGATAACCAAATCTTCAAATAATTTTGCATTACCAACACCATCATATAATTGTGAGATGGAATAAATACCTTTCGCATACCATATTGGATAATAAAAATAAGACCTGTGCTTTAACCTCACATTCCTATTCCACCAAATAAATTCTTGTAAATGATATTGGCTGTAACCAAATTCATTAAGCATATTTTGCCTATACAGATACCAAGCTTTGATAGATTCTATCAGTTGACAATTTTTTAACTTAGACAAAACGATGTCTGGGGCATCTGCCCTAAAAAGGGCTAAATTGTCTTCACAAAAATCAGATAAAATATTCAGTTCTATTACTTTCCAAGCACTCTTATAATTGGGAACGGCAAGATCTTATTACGATTGATAACTGACCGAAATTTCATGCAATTTGAAGCAGCCGATTCTGAGATTTCGAGTGCACAAAAAGTGCTTGGAATAAAGAAAAATAAATAAAAAAGAAAATTCTGACGAAATTAAGAGGTGATCTGTCAAAGATGACAGACCACCTAATAATAAAGAAAGAAAATTCTGACGAAATCAGAAGGTGATCTGTCAAAGATGACAGACCACCTAAAAAGAGTTCATTTGATAGCAGGCAGCTACCACAATTTTCTAATCTTGGATTTATTGTTTATACCTGATTATCATTTTTTTAAACGGTCGAATGTTATTGTTTATATCAAAAGATTGAACACTGTAACGGAACAGAAAAAGAAAACCTTGGAGACAAGTCAATTTCAATGAAAAGAAAGTTTACAAAGAAGCAATTACAAAAGTTTAATCAAAATCGGTTACAATCTGAAAAAGTAATGAAAGTTTGAAAAGTATCAATGTACTTTCCATGGCAATTCTCAAACTGGCAGTATATCTTCAACATGCTCAAAGTGGCAGGTTTTTGTAGACAACTCTGTCATGTTTCGTACAAAAAAAAAAAAAACTTTCTTCCATTATCCTTCAAGCTGCAGGTTGTCTCTTTCTTAGCTTAGTATAATATATACCATGGGAAAATGTATTAGACACGAATTGAGTTTACAACCTCGGCACAGCATTAAGGGGATACTGTGTATATTTGATTAGTATTGTAAGCATCGATATGCAAAAGGCGGCTGGATAGAAAGTTCCCTGGGAAATGGAGAAGGTACCTACACTGTGTGCGGACAAACCTGAATCCGATGATCGGGATAATAGTGTCTAGTATGTAAAGCGCTTAGAGACAGCGAGATGCATTCGCCGATATAAAAATCCTGAATATTATCATTATCCTCTTTAGTTCTTCCTCCATTCTCTTTTAGACTGTAAGTTTTATTTGAAGAGGTCCCCTTACCTTCAAGACGGTCCTGTGATGTATCCGCGAGGTCGAACCAAGTTTTCGTTCAAACTTCGCGGACATGGCAAAGGGCAATCGTACTTAGTGCTGTTAACAACACGAGAAGATCACTTCATAAGTTTCGGTTAGTATTCATGGCAACACTAGTATTTTGGAGTTTACTTTGATTTGAAGATATTAATAATAATAATAATAATATGTAACATTTATACTGCGCTTAATACATGTTTCTAAGCGTAAGAATTTAACAGAGAGAGAACAAAAGAGAGAAAAAAGGAAGAACAAATATAAATTACATTAACTAAGTATTGCCTAATGGGATAAGTTTTAAGAAGCATTTTGAATGGTTCTGTAGTGGAGGCCTCACAAATGTAGATGGGAAGATTGTTCCAGAGTTTATTGTTGTTATTTTATTGATTTGATTTGATTTATTTTTCTTCTGCATTCATATTAATATTTCGGTAACATCATATACAAAAAGGTATTTTTTTTACAATAAATCATAAATACACAAGTATTCGTAAAAATCATTTTTCCAAAAAAAAAAAAAAAAAGATAAATTGTCAAATTATTGTAAAATTATTTAATTTTAATCATGTTTAATTGATTACACATAAAATCATTTGCGGAAGAAGGATTGCCATTATAAGCAATATGCTTGACAATATGACAACCCCAAATAAATATTATTGAATAGATAAACATGCTAAATCAGCAGAATGGATAAAAAATATTGAAATACTAACTTAAAAGAATAGTGACAATGATGATGATGATGATGATGATGATGAAATGATATTCGTCATCAATCAAATGGTAGAAAGGCTGACGATGTGAAAAGACTGAAGAGTTGACACAGAAATTTTACCTTGAATATTCTGATAGTAACATGGTTTTAACTTTTGCTTTAAAAGAGTATAGGGAACTACTGGATTTAGTCTATTTTAGGAGAGGATTCAAAAGGTCTGGACCATGGTGTCTTATGGATCTATGGGCAGTAAGCAACTTTGGGTTGACTAAATGAAGATTGGAGGAATTGCGAAGTGCGAATTGCGAACTGTTATTAAGTATATATAAAAGGAGTAATGCAGTCAAAATCAAATTACCATTATCACTATTATCATTATTTTCATCATTTTCTTTTATGAATTGTTATCATCATCATTATAAATGATAATAATAATGATAATGATAATGATAACAATAAATAATAAATTATCATTTATTATTATTATTATTAGTAGTAGTAGTAGTAGTATCATTATTATTACTATTATTATTGTTGTTATTATTATTATTATTATTATTATTATTATCATTATTATTATTGATATTGTTATTATCACTATTGTTATTGTTGTTATTATTATCATCATCATCATAATCATCGGTAACTTTTGTTATTAGTTTTAATTATCATAACTATAGCAGTAATGCTTTACTTTTCATGTTATCATCATTGATATTGTGATTAGTGGTAGAAGTAGTAGTATCTTTTTATTCTCAGTTTTTAACACAAGCCTATTATCATCTGTTGTTTATTATCATTCTCATTATTATGATTATCATTGTTGTTCTTCTTATCATCCCCATCATCATCAGCATCATAGATCTTCCTCATCATGATCATTATCATCAGCACTACCATTATCCTAGGAAATGTGCCAGATATGAACGCCATATACCGGTTAATCAATATGGTATCATCGAATCATACATGGAATTCATTTGCTAGTAAATTTTAGTCAGTACAGTCAAGTGTAGGTCCTATTTCCAGAGTTTTTCCTAACTTTTTTTTCAATACCTTTCCTTTTACACTAGGATTTTGTGGGCAAGAAAATGTTGCTTCAATCTCCGAATGGATCGAACGTTTCCTCGGGGATAGTGTTTCCGCTCCACTCCACGCTCAATGCAGTGAATTCCGGTTCTGGGTGGACTTTTCGGATGTACCCTACCGATTGGGAATAGACGGTTACCCGATGCCGATCATGACTTATCAGCCAAAACTAAACTTTACCGTCGAGAAAATTGGCTTCGCGGTACAATTCGCACTTGGTGCAGAATGGATGATTGATCTTCCTTGTACCCCTTAACATCCCATAAGCCCAAATAGCGACATTAGATTTGACATTAAAACAGCCCAACTAATTCTCCCTCCCGCAAATATGAGATTCTACAGTAGGTCTACAGGGCGACATTTCCCGCATACCGCGCAGAACTATGGTGGCCCTGACCTAGTTCACTCCCTGGACTGTTCTCTATGATCCGTGAGCTCACACATCTGGGGGGCATTTCATCAAATTTGTTGTCTGACAAGTTGTCAGATCTGACATCTTTCCTTGATTTTGATTGGCTAAGAAGCATCGTTACTATGGCAACTGTCGGATAAAACAGACTTTGTCGGATAAAACATCCGACAAGTTCTTTCATGAAACGCTCCCCAGCAACACGTATCATGACCATACATGTACGTACACAAATTAAGTGCACGTACGGACACAGGGGAAGGTGAATTCGTGGGGAAAGTGAATTCGTGGGGTATATCAGCGCGCGCGCACGGATGTTCCGGAATTAGTGACAGTTTAAAACGACCAGTAGCTGGTCTAGCCCTGACCCAAAGTCGCGAATTTCGCGACTATAGGGCGTGAATTTTGCTATCCTTGTCGAGAAGTTCGCGTCTCGGGTCACGAATTTCGGGTCCCGGGTGATGAATTTCACGTCATAGGTCACGAAATTGGTGATCCAAATCGCGAATTTCGCGACTAGGTCGCAAAGTTCGTGTCGCAAATGACCTGTTATCGAGCGTACTTAAGGGCTACCATACAGATCAGCACATGCGCAAATACAAATCTTGTCTCGACTATTTGACAAGATTTCTTATGGGGTGGTATTCTGAGACTGTTTTAACTCTGTTTTAAGTCTGTTTTAGCACATCGGTATTCCGAACACCGTTTTACCTCTGTTTTAACTTTTGTTTTAAGTTTTGTTTTATCTTTCTAACCACGCATCTTACCTTGCATGCCTGGTGCAAGAGTGTGTAAGTGCGTAAAAATACCATATGTAATAACACGGTATTCTGAAGACCGTTTTATCTCCTATTTTTTAAACTCTTTCCGCTTGACATTTCATGCTCATGAGATAAAACAGGGTGGGAGGTGTTTTAACTTTGCATGCGGTATGTCATGGCGGCAATTTTTCTCGCTCATAAATGTTTTTTGTTGGAATGAGGAGGATAACGAGATCCAATAAACCTTACTTTTATTCCCGAAACAACATTTTGAAAGAATTTTTGCCTCGGGTGGAGAAATTTGGCAATTGTCTGCGATAATATCAAAGATGATTTGCGCAAATAATTCTGTCACATCATCACGTCTGAATTAAAGCAAGAAACTAAGCGCAAACTAATGCGCTCATTGCAACGCAAATATATAAGTTCACGCGATTCACGCACCCCTTCCCCAGGGAGCGATCTTATTGGCTGAGTCAGCTTAGACTCATCTCTAATGACTTTCCCCATTGGATAATATCTTTGCGGTGGGTGTGGCTTTGATGACTTACAACACCGTTAAAACAGTTCTCAGAATACCGTTTAAAGACTGTTTTAGCGGTGTTATAAATCATTGCCTTAAAACAGAAGTTATAACAGAACTTAAAACACAGTTAAAACGGAGTTCAGAATACTGGCTTCCATATAAAATGTACATCCAGGTTAACAAATCCCTCATTTGACGAGAAAAACTGCGCAGGTTTCATAAACTCTCCTGATAATGTCATTATATCTGTAAAGGTAGCGTCAGAATTTTGCAAAGGGTATTGCTGTGCCTAACTCCAGATTTACTGGCTACCACCCTCACGAAAATCATATCACGCCCTAAATCTGAGATAAGCTTAGAGAAGTAAAATGCAGAAATGCATAAGAATAGTCCCCTGCCTTACCTGATACGACTGTTAACCCATTCGTGACAGAAGGTCCAAATTATGTGGTTTGGCCTTATAACCTTTGATGCAGAGCCCTAGAAATTATTCCAAATACATGAGTAGAAAGAGCAAAAATTTCTACACAAACTGTGCCCATTTTTGTTGCGTCAATATTTTCTGTTCGATGTTGACATTTTTTAAAATGAAAATAAGCATTAAAGTCCTTAAATTGGCAATGCAATGGAAATTTTAAAATCACAATTTTCTCCTGCAAATTGGCAACTTTTTGAATACCATACTTTTTGCCAATTTATATTCAATTTCAGACACATGACTTTTTATTTTAAAAATGTAGCAATAAAAGAAAAGTTCTGGTGTTGCCAATTTTTCTTACTGTACCACGGAGTGGTTCAAATTATTCCTTGATTATTATCACTATACTTCCTTGTTATCCGTTTGAAATTTAGAATTGTGTAATTTTGTTTCATAAACCGTGCTCTCTCTATTTCAACGAGTTCAATAGTAAGTTTATCTCGTAAACATATTTATCTCATGAAAATTTATTTAGCTTCCCTCTATTCCATCCTCATTATCACTCCCTTAACATCCTGGCTCTTCACTCAATCTCTAATAATAACATTAATTTTGATTTTTTTAAAAAATTATGATTAAGTAAACTATGTATTAAGCATAAGCGAATGGTGTAAACAACGAGAATCATAATTTTGATGTAATTCCAGTTCAGTCCCGGACTTTAGGAATTTCACCTTACACATTGTCACATTATATTCTCCTTTCCCCTTTCCCTATTTCTCTCTGGTTCTCTCTCCCTCTCTCTTCCCCCCCCCCCCCCCCTCTCTCTCTCCTCCTTTCCCGCTTCCTTGTCACGCAGTTTAACCTAAAGTACACTCTCTACTCCCTTCCTCTCTATTTCCAGTGCTCCGGTTACTCTCTTCCATACTAATAATAATGATAATGACGATAATGACAGTAATAACAATAACAATAATAATGATGATAATGATGATAATGACAATAGTAATAATGATAGTAATAATCATGGAAATAATTATAACAATAATAGTGGTTACAATAACAACAAAATACGTGGCTTTCTTTCCTTTAAATGATTTGATCACTATTGTGTTGTATATATTGTGTATATTAAATTCGGTTTAATTCTTATTGGCAATTAACAATGCATTATTGAGTAAACTTGAGGAGTTGGGTATATATATGATGCGTAGTATGAATTTTGCTTAAACTTCTGGAAAATTATCTTTCTCAAAAACTTGGTTTGATAACACTACTTCCTAAAGGTGACAAAGTAAAACATTTTATTAAAAACTACGACCAATTTCTTTGTTGAACGTTGTTTATAAAATATTATCGAGCTGTATTGCTAATAGACTTTAAAAAGTATTACCTCGTATTATCCATGGTAATCAAACAGGATTTTTGTCTGAGCGATTTATTGGTGAAAATATTAGAATTTTATATGACATAATTGCTTATACTGAAAAGGAAAAGGTTCCTTGTATGATTTTGTTAATTGAGTTCGAAAAAGCTTTTGAAAGTCTTTCTCATCACTTTTTGTATAAAACTCTCTCCTTTTTAAATTTGGAAGCTCTTTCATAAAGTGGATAAATTTACTGTATAGTGATGCGTACTCTAGTGTTATGGTTAATGGGCAAATAACATCTAGATTTCGCATAGAAAGGGGCTTTAGGCAAGGTGACCCACTTTCGCCCTACCTGTTTTTGTTATGCGCGGAAATTCTTGGGTTGTTAATTCGAAATTCACACTTGGTAAAAGGAATTTCTGTCAGGTCAAAAGAATTCAAGATCCTTCAGTATGCCGATGATACAGTATTGTTTTTGGATGGCACAGCTGCCAGTTTCCGCAATATACTTCATATTTTGGGGACATTTGGAAATTTTAGTGGGCTTAAGATTAATATGGAGAAAACAAATGCAATTTGGATTGGTGCCTTAAAAGGTAGTGAAGATATAAGATTGGAAGGAAGACAAGTGAATTTTGTGCATAATGATTATTTTCGTTACCTTGGTACTGACTTTCATGTTGATATTGATAAAATACCTGATTATAATTATGACAGAATTTTTGACAAAGTAAAGCGTCAAATGATTTCTTGGATCAAACGGAACATTACAGTTCTTGGAAGAGTTACAGTTGCTAAATCACTACTGTTACCACAGTTCAACCATTTGTTTATGTAAATCCCAGCTCCTTCAGCTAAGTTAATGAAAGCAATAAAAGTAAAGTTCTTTAATTTCATATGGAAGAATAAGCCTGATAAAATTAGTAGGAAACAGGTTGTGGGCACTTAGGAAGAAGGGAGTCTTAAGATGCCAGATGTCGAGTTTTTTAGTATGTCATTAAAGCTCACGTGGATTCGAAGATTGGTCTTAGGTACATGTAATGATGTTAATCATTTAATGCAGTCGTTTTTAACAAAACCATTTGTAGTAGGGTTTGGTGATGAATATTTTTTAACATTATCCCATGAAGTCGCCGAACCATTTTGGCAAGATGTATTTTATGCTTTGTCTTTGCTTTGTCAAGCAGAAGGAGATGGGTGGTTAACTTATCCATTGTAGAGGAATAGTTCTATCCAAATTGGGCAAAAATCTGTATTTTTTAGATCTTGGTATGAAAAAGGCATCAGATGTATCAATAACTTAATTAATAGTAAGGGGAATTTGTTAACTCGTAAAAAATGTGAACAAAAAATTTGCTTGAAACTGAATTATTTGTCTTACTATTTTATTAGACAAGCTATAAAGTGTCAGTATAGAATTTATATTGAAAAATGTGAAAAAAAATGTAGAAGTTCCATTGATGCCGTCACATATCAAAATACTTGTATAATCCTACAAGGAAGTCGATACATCTACAAATCTCTTATTGGAAAAACAAAATGTATACCCTCAGTATGTTTAAAATGGGAACGACATTTAGATTACAGCCCTGATATTTTATTTATGCAGAAATGTCATATTATGATATTTCGATTTACTCCGGATATTGTTTTAAGATATTTTCAGTATAAGATAGTAAACAGGATTTTGTTATTGAATAAGCAACTGTATAGGATGAAAATAGTCAGTAATGAAACCTGTTCGTTTTGTAAAAAAGAGGTGGAAGACATTGTACATTTCTTTTAATCAGTACATTTTCTTTTAATCAGTAAATCAATTTGGAAGGAAACAGCAAAATGGATAAATGAAGGTTCTTTAGTACAGATAAAGTTTAATTTACGAAATATAATTTTTGGCTTTGAAGAAAAGAGAAATGATGCCTTAAACCGCATGGTAATTTTGATCAAACAACAATTGTTTGTACAAAAGCTTAATAATAAAATTCCTATTTTTAGTACCATAAAAAAAAGGTTATTCAATATTATGAAAATGAGAGGTATGTTAATTTTATTTCAGGTACACATAACAAATTTGTTGCTAAATGACAGTCACTTAAATCTTTGTTTGTTTAAAACTAAAAGAGAGAAATGTAAAGTATTGTATTTCTTTTGAGTGTAAAATACATTCTTCTACGTTGTGAAATGTTTATTTAACTCAATAAAATAGCCTATGGAGGGCTAAAAAAAAAATTGAGTCAACTCTTCTCATTGACTTTTGGTGGTTTGTTTGTTTACTTATGGCAATACGTGGACTATTTCAATATATATATATATATAGAGAGAGAGAGAGAGAGAGAGAGAGACAGGGTGTATCAGTAAAAACGCTACACTTTTGAAATAACTATAAAACTTATATTTCAAAATATTTCGAAGAGTTTTTTTTTTCATGTTGATAGATACCCAGTGGACTCATCTATCAAGTGCCACTCACAAAACAAATTTTAATTTGTGTTGGCAGAATACCGACTGTTTGTTCAGAGTCTGAAAAATTACTTGCGCCAAATTGAAAGAAGAGGGAAAATTAAACCAGCAGTCTACATAAGTACTCCCATTCGAGCGAAATTGCTATTTGGCACAGAGTTGCCCGACTGCCTGACAGGTTGACTGACTGATCGATTGTTTGGGAAATTTATTGTCAATAATTTGGTCAATCAATGACTGATTAGCTGTTGATTAAAAGATTACCTTATTGATTGACTGATTGACTGACTGATTGACTAAATGGTTAATTCTCATGCCGATGACTTTTTGATGGCTTATGTCGAAAGGGTGCGTGCGCGGAGCGGGATGGGAGCGGGGAGGGAACGGGGATGGCCGCACCCTTTCGAGAGAAGCCCCCCCCCCCTCGGTTGTCTTGAAAGGGTGGGTTGCGTGTGGGGAGTGATGTACCAGCCATTTGTTGTTAATGTAAGTAAAAAAAAAAAAAAAAGTAGGAAAGGAGACAGGCAGTTGGCTATCATCTGATAGAGGTGTCCAAGACAGGCGCATACCCATGGGAAGGGGGGGGGGCGTGCGGGCCTTAGCCCAGACCCCAAATTTGTGTTTTTCAGCCCATTTTTGACCATTTTGGGTACCAAGGCCCCCCCCCTCCCTCTTGAAAAAGAAAGGGGGCCCCCAAACAAGAAGAACGCCCAAATGGGAAATGTAATGTACAACCTTTTTTTTTCTTTCTTTTTTTTTTTTTTTGCTTTTCTTACACCTCAAGAACGCAGTAGCACTCTTCTACGCCCGCACACACAGCCACCCACCCACCCACACTCACACACACAAACTTATTTGGTTGTGATTGCTTGATTGCTTGAAGTGTACATGTTGTTGTCCCTCCATGCTGAATGGAAATATGACTTTCTATTCTGCCTCATCTGTCCTTTGGAAATGTGCATTCCATTACGAAATCAGTCTCATGCACATCTTTAATTTGCGACAGTAATACCGCTTTCACGCCAAGGTACGGTCGCTGGGTACGGTCGCAGAGACCGCACCCAGCGACCGATGAAACCATGGTGTGAAAGCATTTCATCGTACTCAGCGACCGATGCAAACTTGATGTGAAAGCACATCGTACTCTGCGACCGATCGAAATGCAATGATCTCCTATACATACCCATGCGCTATCTCTACTTCCGTTTCCGGCTAGGTCAGCTATACTGTGATCGATCGCTCAGCAGAGGCGTCGATCCATTTTTCGGATTGGGGGGGGGGGGGGCAAGACGACCAAGCGGAGATGAACCCACGGGTACTGATATATATATATATATATATATACTGAAAGAAATATATATATATATAAACACATACACACACACACACACACACACACAAATACATATATATAAAACACATAGGCCTATATCAACGTGAAGCATTTTCAATTTGGGGAAATTACGCATCTTGCTAGATTGTGAACCATCCTGCTTTTCTTTTAATTTTGCGAGCGAGCGAAGCGAGCGAGGAAGCACACACTGTTTTTGATGGTTGAAGTAGTAACCCCTTCGGCAAATTACACTATGAGCCCATGAAATATACATTATCTATTCGGTCACATCTCACAGAATTCATTTGTTTTTCAAAACCATTACTATCAAACGAGCGAGCGCAGCGAGCGACGAAAAATATACCCTTTCCATATGATGGAAGTGTTATATCGTCATCATGATTATATGATAATGTGATAATAATATGATATGCGATATACAAGAACAGAATATCATTATTATAATTATCATCAGAATACACTATAAACCTGTTATGCCTGTATATCAAAATAATACATCCGATCACCTGTGTGCCTAATATGACACTGTTTTAGCTACCTTGCTTGCAGTCCGAATCCATTCTGTTTCTACCATAGCGAGCAAAGTCAACAACCGATCCTGGCAAAATTGTATGGATTCGTCCAAAAAAATTTGTCAACCACCTCGCTGCCCAAATATAATGATATGTTGGAATCTCGCTGCTATAATAAGCTATTTGCTGCCCGAAATCATCTTACATCTAGCTTTTACCAGCAAGAGTAGCGAGCGAGCTAACGAAAAAATATGGTTTTTTTTTTATATCTAGGGCTTTATATCCTGAAAGTGTATCTGTTTTAGGTCAACTGCCCGCTCGATTTCTCGGAGTGACATCTTGTTTGGTTATATTACTTCCTATGAGTAGAAGAATAGTATAACATTAGATAGAAACACAAGATGCAAACCGATTTCCTTTCATAGGAATAGTAATTATCATCGGCATTGGTTAAGATACTTAAATGCGAGCGAGCGAAGGGTGCGAGCGCTTCCCATGCAGTGTCCCATTTTCTTTCTTTTTCCTTGTTTTCCGCTTTCATTTCACTTCCTTCCTTCCTTTTCCTTTCTTTTCTCTTTCTTTCTTTTTTCTTTTCTTTTTTTTTTTGGTTTGGAAATTAGGCGTTTGCATAAATGGTCTGTGGACGACACCGCAGTTATTTTGTGTGAGAGGGGAAAGGAGTAATGTATCGATTATACGTTACCAGTACATCTTTGAAGAAGAATGTGTTATGTAGGGGAACCCTGTGATTTATTGGCGAAGTCTCTTGAAGATTTTCTTGATTCGAATGTGAGGGGATTCTCCAGGGGGGGGGGGGGGCACTGTCATTACAAGATGGACACCATGCTCGTTCGTGGACTCTGAAAATGGACCCTAAACAAGTAATTATCCTTTGATCTCAGAATACCCTAAACATGTATTTTGTAATGTAAAAGTATACTCTTTTTGCCTGATTTTTGCAATTTTGATACCCTTTTCACTGTACGCGAAACTGGGAAACCGAAAACTCAGTATACTCTAAACCTATAGGACAGAAGATTTACGGGTGGACACCTAATTTATACTAATATTAGGGTGAGTACTGCTTGTGGATTTCATTGTCATGATTGTGGTTGGGTGTGCTTTTGTTTTGTTTTGTTTTGTTTTTCGTTCGATAATATCATCAGTAACATTATATGAAATAATCCATACGAAATAATTCCTTTCATGCATATGTATAATACGCATGGCCGTACGCAAAGGGGGGGGGGGGGGGCTGGGGGGCAGTTCCCCCCCTCTCCCGAAATTTTGAAAACTTAAATTTTTTACTCATAATTTTCACAAAATCCACGAAAAGTGTGCATCAAATCTTTTCAATTTCACTTCTAAAAATGCAAAAGTGCCCTCGTGACCAGCTCGGTGGCTTCGCTCCCTCGCTTTTGAGCTTCTTCGAAAAATTTTTGCGTCTTGCCCCCCCCCCCCCCCCGGAAAAAAAATCTCTGCGTGCAGCCCTGATTATACGTAATGTATTTATAGATGGAAAATTAATGACAGTATCTCAAAGTAGTTCAATTTTGTGTCGCTTCGCTCCCTCGCTTTTGAGCTTTCTTCAAAAATTTTCATGCGTTTTGTCCCCCCCCCGGAAAAAAAAAATCTGCGTGCGGCCCTGATAATACGTTAAGTACCCCCCCCCCCCCCAAAGTTCTGAAAACTTAAATTTTTTACTGAAAATTTTCACAAAATCCATGAAAAGTGTGCACCAAATCCTTTAATTTCACTTTTTAGTAGTTCAATTTGGTGTAGGCTTATAGTGTGATACTAAACAGAATAAACATTCAACGGATAAGCTCTCCGCTACACATCTGAAATCACATCAGTTCTGCCTCAAAATTATGATTTAATTCATTACGGCTTGAAATATGGTGTTTTATCAATATCTTTTATTCAGAGCCATGTCTTAATGGGGGTACGCGCCAGATTTCAGATGTCTGTCGTTGTGTGTGTCCGAGTAGATATGCTGGAGAATACTGTCAATGTAAGTATTATGATTACAGTTTATAGAGCCTGCATAAATCAGTATGTATCAGTGAGGACGTTAGTAAAGCGTGGGAAGGACGCCCTAAAAGGTTGGGCAGGTAAAGTGACGCGTGACTATGTACAAACTATATGGGAAAAAATGACCCCAGGGATGAAATACTGTGACAAACAGCAAAATAGGGGCATCGATGACTATTTTTAAAGGAAAGTGGCTTGAACTTTGGGAGAATTAAAAAAACAAAAACAAAAACAAAAACACACAAAGCAAAACTAAACGAAAAAAAGAGTTCATTTGATAGCAGGCAGCTACCACAATATTCTAATCTTGCCTTTATTGTTTATACCTGATTGTCATTTTTTTAAACGGTCGAATGTTATTGTTTATATCAAAAGATTGAACACTGTAACGGAACAGAAAAAGAAAACCTTGGAGACAAATCAATTTCAATGAAAAGAGAGTTTACAAAGAAGCAATTACAAAAGTTTAATCAAAATCGGTTACAAATTGAAAAAGTAATGAAAGTTTGAAAAGTATCGATGTACTTTCCATGGCGATTCTCAAACTAGCAATATATCTTCAACATGTTCAAAGTGGAAGGTTTTTGTAGACAACTCTGTCATGGTTCGTACAAAAAAAATCAAACTTTCGTCCATTATCCTTCAAGCTGCAGGCTGTCTCTTTCTTAGCTTAAAATATACCATGGGAAAATGTATTAGAAACGAATTGAGTTTACAACCTCGGCACAGCATTTTGTGTCCTTTGGCAAGACATTTATCTACATTTGCCACTCTCCACCCGAGTGTTAAGGGGATACTGTGTATCTTTGTTTAGTATTGTAAGCATCGATATGCAAAAGGCGGCTGGATAGAAAGTTCCCTGGGAAATGGAGAAGGTACCTACACTGTGTGCGGACAAACCTGAATCCCATGATCGGGATAATAGTGTCTCTGTAAAGCGCTTAGAGACAGCGAGATGCATTCGCCGATATAAAAATCATGAATATTATCATTATCCTCTTTAGTTCTTCCTCCATTCTCTTTTAGACTGTAAGTTTTATTTGAAGAGGTCCCTTTACCTTCAAGACGGTCCTGTGATGTATCCGATAGGTCGAACCAAGCTTTCGTTCAAACTTCGCGGACATGACAACGGGACATTGCTCTTAGTGCTGTTAACAACACGAAGAGATCACTTCATAAACTTCGGTTAGTATTCATGGTAACACTAGTACTTTAGAGTTTACTTTGATTTGAAAATATTATTAATTATAATAATAATATGTAACATTTATACTGCGCTTAATACAATGTTTCTAAGCGCATGTAAGAGTTTAACAAAGAGAGAACAAAAGAGAGAATAAAGGAAGAACAAATATAAAATACATTAACTAAGTATTGCCTAATGGGATAAGTTTTAAGAAGCATTTTGAATGAGTCTGTAGTGGAGGCCTCACGAATGTAGATGGGAAGATTGTTCCAGAGTTTACTGTTGTTATTCTATTGATTTGATTTGATTCATTTTTCTTCTGCATTCATATTGATATTTCGGTGACATGATATACAGAAAGGTACTTTTTTGACAATAAATCATAAATACACAAGTATTCGTAACAATCATTTTTCAAAAAAAAAAGATAAATTGTCAAATTATCGTAAAATGATTTGATTTAATTATGTTTAATCGATTAAACATAAAATCATTTGCGGAAGAAGGATTGCCATTATAAGAATATGCTTGGCAATATGGCAACCCCAAGTAAATATTATTGAATAAACATGCTAAATCAGCAGAATGGATAAAAAATATTGAAATCCTAACTTTAAGAAATAGTGACAATGATGATGATGATGATGATGATGATGATGATGATGATGAAATGATGATGAGGATAATATTCGTAATCATTCAAATGGTAGAAAGGCTGACGCTGTGAAAAGACTGAAGAGTTGACACAGAAATGTTACCTTGAATATTCTGATAGTAACACGGTTCTATCTTTGGCTTTAAAAGAGTAGAGGGAACAACTGGATTTAGTCTATTCTAGGAGAGGATTCCAAAGGTCTGGAACCATGGTGTCTTATGGTTCTTTGGGCAGTACGCAACTTTAAAACAGCAGTAATGCTGTCAAAAATCAAATTAACATTATCACTATTATCATTATTTTCCTAGGAAATGTGCCAGACATGTAAGCCATATTCCGGTTAATCAATATGGTATCATCGAATCATACATGGAATTCATTTGCTAGTAAATTTTAGTCAGTACAGTCAAGTGTAGGCCCTATTTCCAGAGTTTTTCCTAACTTTTTTCAATACCTTTCCTTTTAAACTAGGCTTTTGTGGGCAAGGAAATACTGCTTCAATCTCAGAGCAGATCGAACTTCGTTCCTCTTGGTCTAGCGTTTCCGCTCCACTCCACGCTCAATGCAGTGAATTCCGGTTCTGGGTGGACTTTTCGGATGTACTCTACCGAGTGGGAATAGACGGTTACCCGATGCCGATCGTGACTTATCAGCCAAAACTAAACTTTACCGTCGAGAAAATTGGCTTCTATGTACTATCCGCACTTGGTGCCGAATGGATGATTGATCTTCCTTGTACCCCTAACATACCATAAGCCCAAGTAGCAACATTAGATTTGGCATTAAAACAGCCCAACTAATTCTCCCTCCCGCAAATATGAGATTCTACAGTTCGGGTGATTTCTTGATATCAAGAATTCATTTCTTGATATCAAGAAATCGAATTCTTGATATCAAGAATTCGAATTCTTGATATCAAGAAATGTTTTTTTGCAGTTAAGCAAGGGTAATTCTTGATATCAAGAAATCACCCGAAATTCGTGACCCGAGGCGCGAACTTTCATGACTTTGGGTTGCGAACTTCGCGAAGTTGCATATTTCACGACCTAAGTCGTGAATTTTTTGTACATGGCTGATGAGCGGTGCGAGTGCGAAGGATGTGAATCGAACAACATATGTGTACGATGAGCACGTGCACGTGTGTGACTTAGATTTCTTTCCTTAAAAGATACGCTCGATACTCTTTGTTTGAATGTATTTCTCCAAGAAATGCATTCTTTTATGCTTTTTGCACAGCAGTTTACCATTTATGGATGTAATAATATTAAGACTTTCGGAAACTTTACCCGTATTTGCCTATCTTCGCATACAACTGGATTTAATCGTAATTTATGTGGGTTCATTTATTCATAACTTGTTCCATTTACCTTGTTAACTTCTGCAACCGAGCGAGGAGCCAGGGAGTACATCCTCGTTTAGTATCCTTGGACGCAACCACGTTTCCTCCATAAAATGGGTTTTTATTGGCCGTAACTATTGTTCACACTTTAGTTTTGATACTGAACGCCTTGCTCTTCGTAGGTTTGGTATTATACCCTACATGGTTCTCTGTACAAGACGTCCCCTCACACACCTTCGTCTTTTTCGTATTGTTCGTCATTTCCTAATCTTGACAAATTATTTTCTTGCGATGTGCCAATATACCAAACTTTTTGGCGGTTTCTATTTCATGCTCCGTTATTGTAATTCAGTGAGCATCACACAATTTAGGAATAGTAGATCAATAAGCATGCAAGAATTAAATGGGTAGAAGCTTTGACATTCAAGATGTTCCATATGATTATTATTACTTTTTGTCTCCATCGTGCTGATGTTTCAAGAGCTTTTTTTAAAAACAAATGTTGTTTTGCCTGATCCTGACGGTCCACCGATTAAGAGAGTAAAGGGAGTTTTCAATCCCACGTCCATGGTGGTGCGAATGATGTTATGTACATACGACTCATACTTTTATAAATTTTGTTCCAATCTACTGCGCTTCATCCATTGTATTAATCAATCTTTTTAACAGTGTCAACATGCTATTATATCTCTCTAACTGAACACGCATCTTCCTTTTGATATCTCTTTTATCTTTCTCCGTATAATGAAATCTCGATTGTAGTTCTTTCGCTCCTTTTTTTCAATCACTTTAACTTGTTCTTCCGTAAAGAAAATTCTCTCTTTGGGTCTTTTTTTCCACTGGCGCTCTATCAACATTACTCTTTTCTTCCTTACAACACATCCAGTCCGTATTTCTTATGGCATCACACCTTTTCTCGTTACTATCGAACCAATCCATACTTTCATCTTTTACATGTCTTTCTTTACGTTTGTTTTGCTCATTTTCCACGGATGCTCTTACAACATCACATCTTTCTTCGTTGCATTCTATCCACTCCATACCCTCCTCATTTGCATGGACTGAAGAATTGAAAAAGTCGACTTTTTTCACTTGACTCATCTTGAATCCCTGACTCATACACACTAAGAACAAAAGGTGCAATTTCGCACCCTCCAAATGCAACACTGGGAGCTCCTTTTTGGGTGCAACTTTGCGCCCTAATAAGCTTTTTGCATCTGTAGGGTGCAGTAAGCTACATTTTGCACCCTAAAGGGTGCAGAGTTGTAGGGAATGTGCAAATGTGCTCCTTTTTGAACGCAAAAAATTCTTCCCTAAAAGGTGCAAAGTTGCACCTTTTGGGGTGCAGACTTGCATTTCCGGGTACAAACAAGAACAAGAAGGTGCATTTTCGCACCTTTTTCATGTAGGGTGCAAGACTGCACCCAAAATGTGCTGCCAGTGTTGCATTTAAGGTGCAAACATGCACCTTTTTTTTCTTAGTATGTACGCTCGTTCGCAGCTCTCAATATATAATATGTTTTTTACCCTGTGATTATTGATATAAAAGTATAAAAACGTATACACTTTGTAGGACGCTTTAAAAAAAATAATAGAGGTCTTATCTTGGTGATGCATAAAAGTCTTTTTGGTGAATAGTGATGTATAAAATTCTAATTGGTGAAAAAGTGGAATGAAAGTCTAACTGCTGAAACCGTGATGTATGAAAGTCTAACTGATGAAACAGTGCTGTATATAAGTCTATTTGCTTAAGAAGTCTTATAAGAGAGTGCTAAATAAAAAGTCTAATTGGTGAAAGAGTAATGAAAGTCTAATTTTTGAAAAAGTGGAATGAAAGTCTAATTGGTGAAAAAGTGGAACGAAAGTCTAAGTGGCGAAAACGTGATGTATAAAAGCCTGTTTCGTGAAAAAGTGATGTATAAAAGTCTGTTTGGTTGAAAAGTCGTGTAAGAGAGTGCGGAATGAAAGTTTAATTGGTCCTACTAGGGTGCGAAATGAAAGTTTAATTGGTGAAAAAGTACGAAAAAATTCATGTACTCACTGCTATTACTACTCCCATTGAAAAAGTTCACTGCTGGAAAATGGCCAATTCGTTCGTCGAATCAGTGTTACATAAAATCAGAAAATTGTCTGATGTCACTCAAAAGCGTGGAAATTAATAAGATCTTGGAGATGAATCTCCATTCTGTCTGTCATCATGAGTTGGACTGGACTGCTCTTTGCATCCTGCTTTATTGGTAAGCTTTTCTGCTACTTTGTCCCTAAATCCATCGATATTTCTGTGTATATGAAAACTTACTACAATTCGCTCAAAAAATGCAAAATAATGTGTATTATACCTTTTTCAACTTCATGAAATATTTCCGTCAAAGTTTTACCTGATTACATGGAATGGAGAAGGCCGCCCCATTAGAGGATCGTAGGCATTGGCTTAAATCCCGGGGGGGGGGGATGGGGGGATATATCCCCCCCCCCAACTTTTTCGAGAGGAGGGGATGGCGTGTACAAATATCCCCCCCCCCCACTTATCTTATTTTAGAATTTCTATTTGAAAATGCAATTGAAAACCAAAAAAGTGGTTACTTTTTTGGCTTGCTCGCTTCGCTCGCTCGTCATATTTTAGAAAAATGCGATTAAAAACTGGAAAAGTGGTTATTTTTTGGCTCGCTCGCTTCGCTCGCTCGTCATATGTTAGAATTTCTATTTGAAGATGTGATCAAAAACCAGAAAAGTGGTTATTTTTTAGCTCACTCGCTTCGCTCGCTCGCAAAATGAAAATTAAAACGTGTGTAAGGGGTCCGTGCGGATGGATGAGGGTGTGTGTTTATACTTAAGTGTGAGTTCGACAGAAAAAAAATCGGCAAAAAAGTCAGTCATCCCCCCCACTCCTCAAAGTGGATTTACGCCGGTGATTCTAGGGGCACAATAGTAATTTGCGTGGTGTGTCCTTCACCCTTATATTTAAAAAAAAAAACGATCTACCATTCCTTTTGTTTTTTCTGCTTTTTTTAAACTTTTGGAATATTAACTTTTACGAAAATCTTCCATCCACCCCATGCGTGAGCTTCAGTTATTATTTTTAGTAGTAGTACTATTATTATTCATTCGACCAAATTAAGAAAAAGCACAGATACATTACATCAATAGCAGCAGACAAATACATAATAAGAATGGAAGAACATGCAAAAAAGATTAGGGAGCAACAAGTGTGTCAGGGTGCACAAAAGTGAAGTACATCACTGTTTCCCGGAGGCATGTGTCCCAACACCTGCTACTCCCAAGACATACATAGAATATTGCACAAGTCATAATGAAGATAGTTATGTCAATAAAAAGTAGATGAATTAAGATTAAATATTGAAAATTGATTTAAAATTTGAATGAATGTTATGTACAAAGGTTTATCTATCCCTTGAATGTTCAGCAGGAGTTATTTTCAAAGGGTTGATCTAAGGCTACAAAGTTTTCAATGTCAGTTGTCTTCGCACCTCGTCCAAGATGTCATTTTCATAATACAAAATTGGATTGATAAGAATTCCTTTCTGCCTTGACAAATTCTAAATTCTCATACTGCTTTCACACCAAGGTACGGTCGCTGCGACCGATGAAATCATAATGTGAAAGCATTTCATCGGTCGCTGCGACCGATCGTTTTGGTCAAAAACGATCGGTCGCTGAGTACGGTCGGTGAGGTACTTCAGCGACCGATGCAAGCTAGATGTGAAAGCACATCGTACTCAGAGACCGATCGAAATGCAATGACCCCCATACATGCCTACGCACTATCTCTACTTCCGCTTCCGGCTAGGTCAGCTATACAGCGACCGATCGCTCTGGGCCTGACCAAATTTTGACGGAGGTGTGAAAGCACGTCCGATCGGTCGCTGGGTACGGTCGCAGCGACCGGTCGCAGCGACCGTACCTTGATGTGAAAGCAGTAAGTCATGGTTGCGTGTGATGACTAATTTGCAGTTACGTAATTATTCATCCTTTTTTTTTAAAGGTGAGATTTCATTTTACTCCTTTTCTTTAATATATATTTTTTTCTTATTTTCTTCTTTAGGCGTTTGCATAAATGGTCTGTGGACGACACCGCAGTTATTTTGTGTGAGAGAGGAAAGGAATAATGTATCGATTCTACGTTACCAGTAATCTTGGAAGAAGAATGTGTTATGTAGGGGAACCCTGTGATTTATTGGCGAAGTCTCTTGAAGATTTTCTTGATACGAATGTGAGGGGATTCTCCGGGGGGGGGGGGGGGGGGGGCACTGTCATTACAAGATGGACACCATGCTCGTTCATGGACTTTCAAAATGGACCCTAAACAAGTAATTATCCTTTGATCTCAGAATACCCTTAACAAGTATTTTGTCATGTTTTCCCCACCCTAAACAAGTATTTTCTAATCAAGCTGATGTAAAAGTGTACAGTTTTGGCCTGATTTTTGCAATTTTGATACCCTTTTACTTTACGCGAAACTGGGAAACCGAAAACTCAGTATACTCTAAACCTATAGGACAGAAGACTTACGGGTGGACACCTTATTTATAAAAAATGTTAGGGTGATTACTGCTTGCGGATTTCATTGTCATGATTGTGGTTGGGTGTGTTTTTGTTTTGTTTTGTTTTTTTTTCCGTTTGCTTATATCATCAGTAACATCATATGAAATAATCCATACGAAATTCTTCCTTTCATGCAAATGCATAATACGCATGGCCGTACGCAACAGGGGGGGGGGGTTGAAAACTTAAATTTTTTACTCAAAATTTCCACAAAATCCACGAAAAGTGTGAACCGAATTTTTCAATTTCACTTCTAAAAATGCAAAAGTGCCCTCGTGACCAACTCGGTCGTTTCACTCCCTCGCTTCGCTCTTTCGCTTTTGAGCTTCTTCAAAATTTTTGATGCGTCTTGCCTTCCCCCAAGGAAAAAATTATGCGTGCAGCCCTTATAATACGTTAAATCCCCCCCCCCTCCCGAAATTTTGAAAACTTAAATTTTTTACTGAAAATTTTCACAAAATCCACGAAAAGTGTGCACCAAATCCTTCAATTTCAATTTTAAAAATGCAAAAGCGCCCTCGTGACCAGCACGGTGGCTTCGCTCCCTCGCTTTTGAGCTTCTTTGAAAATTTTTATGCGTCTTGCCCCCCCCCCCCCCTCAGGAAAAAAAAAATCTGCGTGCGGCCCTGATTATACGTTAAGTATTTCTAGATGGAAAATCGATTACAGTATGTCATAGTAGTTCAATTTGGTGTAGGCCTATCGTGTGATACTAAACAAAATAAACATTCAACGGATAAGCTCTTCATTACACATCTGAAATCACATCAGTTTTCTAATCTATTTTTTTTAAAGGTCGAATGTTATTGTTTATATCAAAACATTGAACGCTGTAAAGGAACCAAATGGGGCCAATTTGTACAAGATTTATGCTTTCTTTGACCCCTCCACATGTACAATATCTTTTATATCTGTAATTTTGTGTATTTTTTATAGTGGAAATAAATTGAATTGAATTGAATTGAAAAGAAAAAGAAAGCCTTGGAGACAAGTCAATTTCAATGAAAAGAGAGTATACAAAGAAGCAATTACAAAAGTTTAATCAAAATCGGTTACAAATTGAAAAAGTAATGAAAGTTTGAAAAGTATCGATGTACTTTCCATGGTGATTCTCAAACTAGCAACATATCTTCAACATGTTCAAAGTGGCAGGTTTTTGTAGACAACTCTGTCATGTTTCGTACAAAAAAAAAATCAAATTTTCTTCCATAATCCTTCATGCTGCAGGTTGTCTCTTTCTTAGCTTAGTATAATATATACCAAGGGGAAAATGTATTAGAAACAAAACGAATTGAGTTTACAACCTCGGCACAGCATTTTGTGTCCTTTGGCAAGACATTTATCTGCATTTGTCACTCTCCATCCAAGTGTTAAGGGGATATTGTGTATCTTTGTTAAGTATTGTGAGCATCGATATGCAAAAGGCTTCTGGTTTGAAAGTTCCCTGGGAAATGGAGAAGTTGCATACACTGTGTGCAGACAAACCTGAATCCGGTGATCGGGATAATAGTGTCTCTGCAAAGCGCTAGAGACAGCGGGATGCATTCGCCGATATAAAAATCATGAATATTATCATTATCCTCTTTAGTTCTTCCTCCATTCTCTTTTAGACTGTAAGTTTTATTTGAAGAAGTCCTCTTATCAAGACGGTCCTGTGATGTTTCCGCAAGATCGAACCAAGTTTTCGTTCAAACTTCGCGGACATGGCAACAGGACATCGTACATAGTGCTGTTAACAACACGAAGAAATCACGTATACGGTTCGGTTAGTATTCATGGTAACACTAGTATTTTGCAGTTTACTTTGATTTGAAAATATTATTAATTACAATCACAATATGTAACATTTATACTGCCCGTAATACAATGTTTTTAAGCGTATGTAAGAATATAACAAAGAGAGAGCAAAAGAGAGAAAAAAGGAAGAATAAATAGAAAATACATTAACTAAGTATTGCCCAATGGGATAAGTTTTAAGAAGCATTTTGAATGAGTCTGTAGTGGAGGCCTCACGAATGTAAATGGGAAGATTGTTCCAGAGTTTATTGTTGTTATTCTATTGATTTGATTTGATTTATTTTTCTTCTGCATTCATATTACTATTTCGGTAACATGATATACAAAAGGTACTTTTTTGACAATAAATCATAAATACACAAGCATTCGTAACAATCATTTTTCGAAAAAAAAAAACCAAATTGTCAAATTATTGTAAAATTACTTAATTTCAATTATATTTAATTGATTAAACATAAAATCATTTGTGAAAGAAGGATTGCCATTATAAGCAATATGCTTGACAATATGGCAACCCCAAATAAATATTATTAAATAGATAAACATGTTAAATCAGCAGAATGGATTAAAAATAATTGAAATCCTAACTTAAAAGAATAGTGACAATGATGATGATGATGATGATGATGATGATGATGAAATGATATTGATGATGAGGATGATAATGGTAATCATTCAAATGGTTGAAAGGATGACGTTGTGAAAAAGACTGAAGAGTTGACAGAGAAATTATACCTTGAATATTCTGATAGTAACATGGTTTTAACTTTGGCTTTAAAAGAGTAGAGGGAACTACTGGATTTAGTCTATTCTAGGAGAGGATTCCAAAGGTCTGGAACCATGGTGTCTTATGGATCTATGGGCAGTACGCAAATTTGGGTTGACTAAATGAAGATTGGAGGAATTGCGAATTGCGAATTGTTATCAAGTATATATATATATGATATTGTTTAAAACAGCAGCAATGCTGTCAAAATCAAATTACCATTATCACTATTATCATTATTTTCATCATTATCTTTTATGAATTATTGTTATTATTATCATCATTATAAATGATAATAATAAAGATAATGATAATGATGATAATAATTATTAAATATTATTAATGTTATTATTATTATCATTATTATTATTATTATTGTTGTTATTATCACTATCATTGTTATTGTTGTCATCATTATTATCGTCATCATCATCAGTTCTTAGTTTTAATCATCATAACTGGTACCCTAGACCCGAAATTCGTGACCCGAGACGCGAACTTTCATGACTTTGGGTTGCGAACTTCGCGAAGTTGCATATTTCACGACCTAAGTCATGAATTTTTTTGTACATGGCTGAGCGGTGCGAGTGCGAAGGATGTGAATCGAACAACATATTATGTGCACGATGAGCACGCGCACGTGTGTGACTTCAAAGATACGCTCGATACTGTTTGTTTTAAAGTATTTCTCCAAGAAATGTATTCTTTTATGCTTTTTGCACTGCAGTTTATCATTTATGGATGTAATATTAAGACTTTCGGAAACTTTACCCGTATTTACCTATCTTCGCATACAACTGGATTTAATCTTGATTTATGTGGGTTTTTCATAACTTGTTCCATTTACCTTGTTTACTTTTGCAGCCGAGCGAGGAGCCAGGGAGTACATCCTCGTTTAGTATCCTTGGACGCAACCACGTTTCCTCCATAAAATGGGTTTTTATTGGCTGTAACTATTGTTCACACTTTGGTTTTGATAATGGACGCCTTGCTCTTCGTAGATTTGGTATATATTATACGCTACATGGTTCTCTTTACAAGACGTCCCCTCACACACCTTCGTCTTTTTCGTATTGTTCGTCATTTCCTAATCTTGATAAATTATTTTCGTGCGATGTGCCAATATGCCAAAATTTTTGGCGGTTTTTATTTCATGCTCCGTTATTGTAATTCAATGAGCATCACATATTTAGGAATAGTAGATCAATTAGCATGTAAGATTAAAATGGGTAGAAGCTTTGACATTCAAGATGTTCGATGATATTATTATTATTACTTTTATCTTACGAAAGTTATCTATATACAGTGAGACGCAAGAAACTGTTTCATTCGTATATCATTGTTTGCATATTTATGCATCTCTTTTTGAATATATATGAAAAAGAAAATTTATGTTCATTGATAGTGAATTAAAGAGAGAGCGTTTAATATGCTCAACCAGTTTCAATATGTTCACAAAATCCAACTTTTTCAGGAGTGTTTATATTTGTGTTTCGCATCCGTGTCCGCGTAAATATAAGTGAGATAAAGAAAATAAATGAACTTTCTTTCGGAGTGAGAGTGTAGCGAAAAGGGAGATAGAAAGACATTTAACAAAGTCTGTGTTTGCACCTTTTAATATTCCTTCTCTCTGGTAACACGAGCCAATACGTGAAGATACGGTACGTTCTTCCGCAGTCTCTGAGACATGACTAATGAGCTTTGGTGTCGTACTTTACCGATATTTATACGAGAAATGATGATACTCCATATTTACATTTACTTTCATACTTTCACTATGAATGTTTCATCATTTCATAACGTAGACGTTGTGTCCTTCTCAGGGGGAAAATGTCAGTCCTTAAAGGCATTGGCTAACTTTGTGAGTAGCTGATTTAAAAATTTCTCAAACTAAGATGAAACATGTGTTTGAGTACTTGTATTTGTACTCAAAAACCCTGAAAACAACCATAATTTGGAATGAAAAAGTGTAAGTTAGACGCAAACGGCGATTTTATTATCCTTCGTCTCACGAGACAATCACTAAGAGGACCACTTTGCTTGAATTTGAAAATGCCGTTATGTGCCTTCCGCCGCGTGATACGCCAATACACACAGCAGTACGGTAAGGCGAGTCATACGCGCATGCGCACTCCTTATGTCTATTCTGTGCAACCGACCCTCGTATATTTTTCAAACATTGGTTCACATTTTTTATATTTAAAATTGTTCCTGTGGATATTATACTTTGAAACTTTCAGACTGGTATTTTTACACTATAGCCCTTATCTTTATCCCATTTTTCAAGTAACAAAACAAGATTTTTTTAAAAAATCATAACAGTGTTAACCAATGCCTTTAAACGTAGACTTTCATCCGTATCTGGTTTAAGATCGATAAGTAGATAACCATATGGTTTTGAAGTTGCATTGTGATAAGCTTCTTCGAGAAATTTCACTTTATATGTGGGTAGGCCTATATCTGTTTACCCAAATGTACTATTTGCGAACTATCTCTGGGATTTTTGTATACTACCATGTAGTTTGCGTTTAGACTTATAGTACGACTTTCTTTTCCTTGAAAGAAAATATTTTGAGTGATGAGAATAAAAGAGAGATTTGTAAACAGATGTGTTATTCTCTTATCTTTACTGGCTTCAGTCATGAGGTCATGGAGAATGATGAGATTGCTTTGTTTACGATCAAACATCGTCTGAAGGTCGGAAGGTATTCCTTCGTGAAGTTGTACATCAGGCATATTCCTCGATAACGTACCCCTCCTGAAATTCCCCAAAACACCAGACAACACGGTCAAAAGTATGGTCCACCACATCGTGCTGATGTTTCAAGAGCTTTTTTTAAACAAATGTTGTTTTGCATGATCCTGACGGTCCACCGATTAAGAGAGTAAAGGGAGTTTTCAATCCCACGTCCATGGTGGTGCGAATGATGTTATGTACATACGACTCATACTTTTATCAATGGGCTTACTTCGAACCATCGGGTGATCGCGTCGGGCCGTGTAATCGCGTAACCCGACCTTTCGTGAAAACAGCCCTCTGTATTTGCGAAAGGTCGGGTAAATCGTGTGGTAGTAAATCGTGTGGTAAAAATTTTATTTTTAGCAATTGTGGTCATTGACATAAGACTAATGTTTTACACGAATATTCGTGAGAAAACTACCTTGAAATGACGAAGTATCGGGTAAAAAAAATAAATTTTGATATTAATCCATTTATGATATGCAAGTACTTCAATTTCATTATTCTGTCGAATTCTATACGTATTAACAGACTTCCAAGGAAATGCCAAATATATATCTTTTCTTTACAATCAATGATCATAGTGGGGGGGGGGGGGGGGGGGAGGGTGGCTAATCACGGGCGATGATAAATCCTGGTGATAAATTTTGAGTGAATGCGTGGGAAGATCTATACCAAAGAATTTATCAAGAGTTATTAATATCCATAAAGTATATGGCTTGTAGATGTACGACCTTGATCTTCAAAAGATAATGGACTTTGAAAATCTGATAAATTTAATCAACAAAAACACGTATACATTGCAATTATCTCCACAAACTCTTCACTACTCCATCCTTTCCAATTCTCTGCCCCCCCCCCCCCCCTCTCTCTCTCTCTCTCACTCGGACACCGTCGAATTTTCATCAAATAATCTCGCCTGAATTGATTTTTCATCTCTTTCTTCCTGTAACTGTCTCTGTCTCTCTTTTCAACTCTTTCCATCTCTCTTGAACACACCCTCTTGGTTGCTTCATTTTTCACCTACCCCCCCCCCCCCTATTCATTTCATAAGAAAGGGCTTCAGTATTTTCTTAGTTGTGCATGTATACATGTATTACAATTATCACATTCTTTTAAAAATTGCTGGGGATTACACAATCAAAATCAAAGTACACTTGTAGTAAAAAAAAAATGGATTTGCTATGTAAAGACTATTTTTCTGCATGGTGATTACAGTCATGTACATGTTAACATAGGTTCATTCCGATAAAAAGGAAACTACATTAGCCTTCATTCATCACTTAAAAGTAAAATATATTTCATGTTACTCATAACAATTTTTTAAAATCATATACTCTGTTCACAACTTACAACAAAATAAAGAATAAACTATAGAGTTTTACATCACTACCATTCAAATGTTAGTAATTCAAAATGCCAACATGTATCAAGGCCCAATAGAATCCTTTTCTACTTTAAATAATACTTGTAAATAAATCATTAACATAGCTCATAGTCAGATGTTGTGCACAACTCAGGAAGAATGAGCTTTTCCACATCCCTTTAGAAGAAATCAATAAAATTAATTAAAACTCAACTGAAAACAGTAATTTTGAAACTTACATACTCATCATTCAATTCAAATTACTAGTACACTGTACTGAATTTATGAATTTTCAAATCCTCAAATGAAACAATCTGCTGTAAGAGTTTCAAATAATTCACACACACCTATGGGGAGAGGTTTAGTTAGCAGTTATTTGTTTTGTAACTTTGTTTAATGACATTGCAAAACATTTTGCATGTCGATAATAATCCAAAATTGTTGATTGCATATCAATAAATTTGAATTGAATTGAATTGTGGGTTGGGCTTCTGCTCCCGTCCCCTCCCCCCCCCCCTGCTGCATACAGGGCCATGACTCCTCACTCATTGAGAGGCAGATCTCCAAATCAGGGGTCCAATGCAATGTAGAGTAGAAGCTGAATTCTTTCTCTTAAAGAAAACAAGATGAGATTGAAAGTTGACTTGAATTAGGATAAATGCAAAGTACATGTACAAATTATGGACAGTAAGAGCACTAAATATTTACATTTTTGCAGACCAATTTATTTCACAGAACTCAAAATACAATTGAAATATATACATCAGAAATTTAGAACAATACACATTGAACAATAAATATCTCAACTTGAAATTTAATAATAAAAAACAAACTTGCAAATGAAATGAGAGGAAATCAGAAAAAAATATATAGTTTATGCTTGTATAGCAAAAGTGAACAAGTAAAGCTGAAAAATTATTTGGCTAAGACTAAGCAATGCATTTCTTAATGAAGTGTAAGCAAGAAATTTTGGTGAGATATTTTGATCCTGGTGCCCATGAAACTCAAGGAAGAAAAATAGTCATCATGCCAGACTGATAAAAATTTCAAAGGAGACAATAATAATAATAAAGAAATGTTACAAATAAATTCAAGAATGGGTGTATTTGCAACCAAGGCAAATGGCCTTGTAAATGATGCTAAACCCTGGCTGAATATTGACATACATGTACATGTAGCAACCTTACTAAATTCATGCAGAATTCACTTACCTTCCACAACTGGAATAGTAGACTAATTCATTTCTTGCAGAAAATTTCTTCAGTCTCAGTCAACAAGCAATCATCACCTACATCTCCAACATGATGTGGATGCAGACATAAATGCAGCATCAAGTTTCAACCTAGGCATGTTCAATCTGATGAACAAAGTCAAAACAAATAAATGAATTGGATGCTATGATCTACCTCTCAAAAAAGAAAATAACTTTTCGTTGGACACTGTTGGAGTCTATAGATATATCAACAATCCGTGAAGAAGTAGAAGCAAGATTAAATCAGTGGTGTAACAGCCAGGGGCAGGGGAGGGAGGGACAGAGTGCCCCCTGAAGGATTTCAGCGGGAAAATCCACCAAACCACCACGAAAAAAATGAAAGGAAGGGAAAGGAAGAAAAAGGAAGGGAGAAAGGGAAAGAAAGGAGAAAAAGGAGAAAGAAGAAGAGATATGGGGAAAAAAAAGAGGAAGGGGGGGGGGAACAGAGCAAAAAATTTCCTGGTAAGTAAATTTAGAATCAGTGGCATAGCTAGGATTTCACTTAAGGGGGCGGTAGTCTCCCCCTCCCTGCACCCTCCCCCCTATGGAGTGCGCTTCGCGCGCTCAGTGTTTTGAATGCTTTGTGTACTCGCTACTGCCCCCCTCAAATGAAATCATAACTATGCCACTGATTCTTGACTGAGTTACCAGAAATTTTGGGCTCCCCCCCCCCCCGATAACAGGAACCTAATGCACCGCTGGATTAAATCATACCTAGTTTCATTATGCTTCCTTAAGCTGTCTTTGAAATCTGAGCTTAAACTGTACACACAGTCATAGACCCCTGCCTCACCCCCCTTGCTTTACACAGCTATACATCATGCAACAATTTTTTCGTCGTCGGTCTTACAAACCGGCGAATAGCCAAAATTGGGTCAAAAAATCAATTTTCACTTTTTTGCATATTTGGATAGTATATGTCAGAATCTATCGAGTGGAAAAATTTCATCACTCAATTTCATTTATTTTTAGAGAAATCCTGATTTTTATATTTTTGGGTGACCGGCGAATAGCCCCCCTACAATAGCTTTACACGCATTATCCCTTGTCAGCTTTTAAAGTTTGTTGACCCGCATACGCGCATCCATACATACACGCAACCATATTTGGAAGGTGAACGGCGAATGGCACTGTTCGGTCTTACGAACCGGTGAATAGGCGGCGAATAAGGTATGTTCTGACCGCGCCCACAAGCCTTTCGTTCTTACGAACCGGCGAATAAGTGGCGAATAGCCTGTATTTCTGACCGGGTGTGCAATTTTTTCGTTCTTACTGTAAGGGGCCGAATGGTAAGGACTTATGGGTGGGGGCAGACATCATTGGAGACACAGACAGAAGGAGATTGACAGCTTGAGTCCGAGTTCAGTGGTCTTTAATTTTCATCTCTCGGCTTGACTCTCCGCTGAGGAAAGGAGAAAGCGGGGTCAAGGTCACGGGACCAGCAGCCCGCCACCAACGACCTTCTTACATTACGAACCGGCGAATAGGTTTGTAAGCTTATAATTTGAGTTTTCTTTATATGTGGTGCTTAATACAAAGATGATATTAAAATACAGTATGTAAACTCTTTTACTCTGCAAAATTGCTGGAAAACAACGATTATGAGCATATAAATTCACTGCTCAAAAAGGTGCAAAACTTTAAACGCGTTTTTCTCTGAACTGTGTTTTTTCGCGAGGATGAGCTATTCGCCGGTTCGTAAGACCGACGACGAATTTAGGATAACCGATTTGTCAACTCGCCAACACACTATGCATGTAGGTGGGATAAACGTTGAATCTCACTGTCAACCGTTTTTGCATTGCATTTACAATCATAGGCAATCCGCCCGAAAGTCTGGGCAAGATATTGCGTCGTGACAGGGAGCTTAGCGCAATGTAGCGGTAACAGTGGCGTAATGAGCCAAAATATATATATAATAATATGAAACATCAAATTTGATGACATGTACTATTATGGATAAGCGTGTCGTGAATCTACCGACGGGAAAAGAATTTTTTTCATGAATTTGGAAACATGATTATGAAAACATGCAGCCCAAATAACCTTGGCAAGTTTCAAACAAATGCCAGCGTAACACAAAATACTTTATGATAATAATACAGACAAACACACTATGAAATAAAAGGGACGAGCCTGGAGAGGGTGTGATGCGATGGGGTACCAGGGTTTCACTGCCACAGTGGCGTAGCTAGGATTTCATTTTAGGGGGCGGTAGTAAGCACGCGAAGCACGTTCCCTAGGGGGAGGGTGCAGGGAGGGGGGAGTTTCCCCCCTCCCGCGCGAAGCGCGGAAGCTCCGACATTTCTTTGTATTGTTCCTTGTCTGCTCCCGCACTTCTTACGTTCTCTTACCTTTTTCTTTTCTCGCTCCCGCTTTTTTTCCTTCTATTTTTTCTCTTTTTTTCTTTCTTTTTTTTTGTTGGTGTTTTGGAGGGGGCGACCTTGGAGGGGGCGACTGCCCCCATCGCCCCTCCCCCTTGGCTACGCGGGTGCACTCCCATGGTAAAGGGGCTTTTTGCAGTATTGACGGTTTGCAACTCTGTAAATATAAAATTTAAAAATAAACCATGGTTGAAATTTGTTCGTGGGGGGGGGGGGGGGCTGACGCCCCCCAAGGCCCCCCCCCCCCCTCCAGTACGCCAGTGAGCGGTAACATGAGCTGCCGAGGATGAAAACAGTTTACAAATTCATGAGTTTATAGCACAGAATTTCATGACATAGTACTCCAGGACAGTTCTTTGAAAATATAAAGAAATTAACGCAGATTTGGCACAATGTAGAACTCATTATGAATAGATTCTATTTTTTGACAAATTAGCGAAATTTAAACTGTACTCACCTCTGGACTTTCAGAGGCAAAGAAAGACCTTGTTCGAATCAAATGCTAGCTTTTATTCAAGCCGTATTTCGTCAAATTATTTGTTGTAGAAATGTGCGTTAAGGACGCGACCCTTCGTATATTTGCTAGCTAATATTTACGAAGTGTCGGGTTAATGGACCCGACTTTTCGTAGATTTAACTGGTATATTTCTCAAATGGTGAACCCGACCTTTCGTAAATAAAGGGGGCTTTTTTCACGAAAGGTCGCGTTACGCGATTACACGGCCCGACGCGAAGACCCGATGGTTCGAAGTAAGCCTTATAGATGTTGTTCCAATCTACTGCGCATTCATCCATTGTATTAATCAATCTTCTAAACAGTTTCAACATGCTATCATTTCTCTCTAACTGAACACGCATCTTCCTTTTGATATCTCTTTATCTTTCTCCGTATAATCACTGGCGTACTGGGGGGGGGGGGGGGGGGCTTGGGGGGCGCCAGCCCCCCCCCCCCCCCCCCAAAATAAATTTCAACCATGGTTTATTTTCAATTTTATATTAGTGATATGAAAATTACATTATTTCTCCCTAGACTCCCTTTCTACTGTTAAGTAACGCTTTCATAATTTCCCAAATAGCATGCATAGCAAGGCAGAAAACACGCATGATATCAATACTAATGTGTTTATGATATAACACTTCATTTCATCTGTTTATCTGACAATGAATTCAAACTTTGATAATGAATATTCTTAGATTTACCAAAACTAGACACGGGCTTTAAGTTTGTAGTCCCAAATAGCGTTCTTTTACAGAGTTGCAAACCATCAATACTGCAAAAAGCTCCTATACCATGGGATTGCAACCGCGTAGCCAAGGGGGGCGATGGGGGCGGTCGCCCCCTCCAAAACGCCAACAAAAAAGAAAGAAAAAAAAATACAAGGAAAAAAGGCGGGAGCGAGAAAAGAAAAAGGTAAGAGAACGTAAGAAGAGCGGGAGCAGACAGGAAAAATTCAAAGAAACGTCGGAGCCTCCGCGCTTCGCGGGGGGGGGGGGGGGGGAACTCCCCCCTCCCTGCACCCTCCCCCCTAAGAGTGCGCTCAGTAACTGATTCACACGCTTCGTGTGCTCACTACCGCCACTGTGGGAGTGAAACCCTGGTACCCACTGGATCACACCTTCTACATGCTCGAGTCCCTTTTATTTCATAGTGTCTTTGTCTGTATTATTATAAGTAATAAGGTATTTTGTGTAACGCTGGCATTTGTTTGAAACTTGCGAAGATTATTTGGATTGCATGTTTCCAAGTTCATGAAAAAAAACAATCCTTTTCCGGTCGGTAGATTCATGACACGCTTATCCATAATAGTACATGTCATCAAATTTGATGTTTTATATTGCATGTATTGTACTTCAATGTTTATTTTTCACGATATTTACTTCTTTTGTTGGAAATGAGAGAAAATGAAAATTGAACCGAACTGAAGTTAAAAATTTTCTTTTTAGGTTTTGCAGATTGCACATATTTAAGTCGAAAAAATGAAAAAGCTCTGTATCGTGACGGGGGGGGGGGGGGGTATCCCCGGCTCGGTCCATCAGGATTGGTCCCTTTGCTCCTCGCAAAGATTGAAGAAAATTCTCTCTTTGGGTCTTTTTTCTACGGGCGCTCTATCAACATTACTCTTTTCTTCCTTACAACACATCCAGTCCGTATTTCTTATGGCATCACACCTTTCCTCGTTACTATCGATCCAATCCATACTTTCATCTTTACATGTCTTTCTTAACGTCTCTTTTGCTCATTTTCCACGGATGCTCTTACAACATCACATCTTTCTTCGTTGCATTCTATCCACTCCATACCCTCCTCATTTGCATGGACTGAAGAATAGAAAAAGTCGACTTTTTTCACTTGACTCATCTTGAATCCCAGACTCATACACACTAAGAAAAAAGGTGCAATTTTGCACCCTTCAAATGCAACACTGGGAGCTCCTTTTTGGGAGCAATTTGCGCCCTAATAAGCTTTTTGCATCTTTAAGGGTGCAGTTAGCTACATTTTTGCACCCTAAAGGGTGCAGAGTTGTAGTGAATGTGCAAATTTGCTCCTTTTTGAACGCAAAAAATTCTGCACCCTAAAAGGTGCAAAGTTGCACCTTTTCGGGTGCAAACTGGCATTTTCGGGTTCAAACAAGAACAACAAGGTGCATTTTTGCACCTTTTTCATGTAGGGTGCAATATTGCACCCAAAAAGGAGCTAAAAACGTATACGCTTTGTAGGATGCTTTTTAAAAAATTAAATAATAGAGATCTTATCTTGGTGTATAGTGATGCATAAAAGTCTTTTTGGTGAATAGGCCCTAGTGATGTATAAAAGTCTAATTGGTGAAAAAAGTGGAATGAAAGTCTAATTGCTGAAAAAGTGATGTATAAAAGTCTAATTGCTGAAATAGTGCTGTATAAAATGTAATGATCATTTTCAGTGATCAGTAATTTTTTGAGAGAAATAAGTGTTAACTGTATGGAAAGAATAATTCAGATACTAAAATACGTTGGTTGCATGTGATCACCAGCTGTTCATCATGTGAATTGATCTCAATGGGAAACAGCGCGCGGTACGCGAAGTGCATGGCGCAGTGTATTAATGCGCGCATGTAGCACATGCACAGCCGTTGCAGTCTGAGATTCCATCGAGGCAACAAGTTTAGGCTTGAGGTCGCAACGTTAATGTTTTCCCCAACGATAAATAGTGATATTCACCTTATTCCTTTTATCACTTCGTCATCAAATAGAACGGGAAAACAATGGGAAAGAAGAGAAAGACCGAACCAGCACAAACATGTTCTCGGTCTAAACGAGGACGAACTCGAGAAGTCGGTCGGACACAGAAATATTTAACAGCCGCTACACGCACGACAAGACAAGTTACTCGAGCCTACTTTCGTAGTACGTTTTGACAAGGCATATGGAAAGACATCATAAACTAGCACCTGGGGCAGACAAATGGGCCATAGCAATAGCAGTGGGGGATAGTGCCAACATAGAGAGAGAAACTCGCAGATTACTAGGACAAGCATTAGCACCAGGGTCCCTCCGAGCATATCAGATGGCTGTAGACTCCTTCCAAGTGTCCCGCATAAACCATCACGCAAGCCCATCATCATGGCCTGCATCGCTTTACCAGATTATGGTATTCATACCTCATCTTTCCATTATTAATGATTTGATTGATTTTGATTTGATTTGATTTGATTTATTCTTCTGCATAATATTGGAACATAAAAAAAAACAATTTTGACAATAAATCACAAATATACAAATATTCATATATAATCATTTTCATAAATGATAAATTGTCAAATTATTGATATTCATTAAACTTTGCGGAAGAATTAGGATTGCCACTGTAAGCAATATACTTGAAAATATGGCAACCCCAAATAAATATTGAATAGATAAATCATAAGCATATCAAATGAGCAGAATGGTTTAATAATAATAATAATAATAATAATAATAATAATAATAATAATAAGCGAAACCTTAACTTGAAACGATAGTAAAAATGATCAATGTGATTGATGATGAAGATTATGTTGATAATGATGATGAGGATGTCATTGGTAATGATATTAATGGTATAAAGAAGGCATCGTGAACAAACTGAAAAGTTGACAGAAATTTTACCTTGCATGTTCTGATAGTAACATGGTCCTAACTTCGGCTTTAAAGCCATAGCGAACTGGCACCCTTGTATGGGATTTTGGAATAGCGCCCTCTCAGTCCTAAACTACTGATTTTGTCCCCTTTTTGCTCCCAGCATGCTCTATTCTGATCAATGAGAGCTTTATTTTTGAGTAACATCTGTTAAAAATGTATTTGTATTCATACTCAGGTAATTCACGAGAAGCCAAAAAGGATATTCTAAGATCTTCTTGTTTTGAGTAGCCGTAAGTTAGCGCTGTTGTAAATACATCATAATAAGGGTCAGTTCACTGTTGCTTTAAATAAATAGAGGGAACAACTGGATTTAATTGATTCTGGGAGAGGATCCCAAAGGTCTAGATCATAGTGTCTTGTGGATTTAGGGGCAATAAGTAATTTTGGAATGACTAAATGAAGATGAGGGGAATTGCGAGTAAGGTAAGCGTGAACGGTTTTATTCAAAAGTATAAAAGTTTTGAAATGAAAGTGGGAGTATGTCATTCAAATACCTGAATATAAACGGGTGTCCGCAGCAGATTTCAGTTTCTGTACCAAATCATGCTGAGCTGTGACCAAAAAGTGGACCGTTTTTTGTTTTTTCCTCATTGCATTTCCTCATGTTGATCTCCTTATTTTGATATCAAATGTTTGGTATCATTTGATAGAGAAAGTTCTGATCTACTTTTCTGATAATGTTACATGAAATGTTTCTGAGAGGGAAAAGAAAAAGAAAGTAAATAGCTAATGCTTGTCAAAGTTTTATGAAACGAGTATTTCCCATTGAAAATGAATGGGAAGCAGATTTTTAGCCAATTTTGGCAATTTTTCAAAATTTACAAGTTGATCTGAATTTCAAATCAGTATAAAACTTATATCAACGGAAAGAGAATACATTGGGCTATCTTTTCATTGATGAGACCCTGCATAAAAATAAAAATTGAAAATGTAACGGTCTGATAAACGTCATTATTTGCACCGTATCCCTGCCCATGTGTATATTACAGAGCAAATGGGCAAAAAGGGGCAGAAAATTACCGTTATTTTGAGTGACTCTATCCTTTGATAGAAAAGTCAGAAAATGCTGAAATTTAACCATGTGTAATCTGATACACTATTCTTATCAAATATGTGAGAAAAAAAAATCCAGAAAAAAAACCCCCTGAAGCTCGAAATAGAAAATATCTGTGGTCACCCTACTTGAGGCGAATTGATGTCAAATACTGTTAGAGTTTTAATTGGTAAAATATTGGTCTGGTGTTAGGTAAATATTGTGAACCGGCACAAATGTGAATGGCTTTCTTTTGCAGTAAGTCAGTAGAGCTGATTTTTTTTTTTAAATGTTACTGGTGGCCCATACTAAATTGAAATATGTTATATACGGTAATATCAATGACTTATACGGCATAATGAGCATTTTACCAGGGATATATTCCTTTACCTTATACAGCATTCCAACATTCCTAGAAATAGAAGTAGTTATATGACTTATATGTGCATTCCAGTTTAAATTTTCGTCGATAATACACCCCCAATTTTGGGTTGTTGCTTTCTTTCGAGAGGTACATTATCTATGTATGTTGCAAGGAAAGTCATGAACATAAGAATTTGTTTGAAATAAATGCAATTAGTTTTATTTATATTAAGGGACAATTTATTGCATTTAAACCACAAAGATAAATTTGGTAACTCATTATTAAGTGTATTTACTAGGGTATTCAAGCTATTATTTGGGCAGAAGATGTTAGTGTAATCTGCAAATAATATGAAGGATAAGATAAACGTTGTATTGGTTAAATCATTAATATATATTAAAAGAAAAGAAAATCAATAACGGGCCTAATATTGATCTTTGTGGATCATCGCAATTGATTGGTAGAAAATTTGAAGAATCATCATTATACACTACATATTGTTGTCTGTTGGATAAATAACTCTTAAACCATGAGAGAGCAACTCCACGAATTCCACATGAGTAAAACTTTATCAAAAGCTTTTGATGAGTCCATGAATCCTCCTAGTACATGCTCTTTACTGGCCATGGCATTTGTTATTTAATCAAATAATTGTACTAGAGCTAGGTCGGTTGAATGACTTTTTCTGAAACCATACTGATTTAAATTTAAGAAATTGAATGTATCCAAAAACATGTATAGCCTTGTGTAAATAACCTCTAATGGGAAGGCTACCTCAACTATCTCACTAAATGTAGCAGCAGTTGCCTATTTACACAACATATGGGTGGCCGGACCCCACAGAACACTTCCCAGTTAAGAAAATGCAAGAGGGAAAAGCGAGACAGAAATAACAAAGACGCCAGGAGACCTATCACTTGGAAATTATCGGGCAAGCTAATAACAACCTAAACAGGGTATGCTTCTCCAAATACGAGTCAATAATGTTCCAGGTGGCATTTTTGTTGGCTTTCTTTGGCTTCTTGGGGGTTGGAGAATTTACGGTTCAAAGGCAGTGTGATGATAGGAGAACGATATCGGCTAAGAACGATATCCAATGTGGGCAAGAGAATTCAGAATTCATTTGAGTAAAGATTAGATTTTCAAAAACAGACCAGCATGGGAGGTGTACAAGGCTGAAAATCAAAGAAAATAATACAGCACATATGCCCTGTCAAAGCCATGGAGACATACCTTACAGTAAAACCCATAGAGCAAGGGCCACTTTTCTACCAAAATGACGGCTTTCCCCTCACAGGTATCAATCCAATGCAGTACTGAAGAAGACACTGCTAGAGTCAGGGGTCAGGGCTAACCAATATGGAACACACTCCTTTCGCACTGGGGCAGCCACAACGGCAACCCTGAAAGGTATACCTCCCGAACAAATTATGACCATGGGTAGATGGCGTTGTGACGCCTGTCTTCGTTACATAAGGTGAACTATTACTAAGGCGCCAGTTGTACCCCCTCACAGCTAGCTATGTTGGATGGTTATATAAGCTACAGTCATGAATGTTCTCTATAGTTACTATATAGAGAGTATATCTTAACATCCAAATGTAATAATTATAAGCACATTTAAATTATGAACATGAAGATGATAATCAACATAAGCTGTCACAAGAATGAATATTGTTACGTAAATTTACTGGGCTCATGTATAGAACATGTTACTTCCGGGAGTTCTCTTCTTATTGCAGATGGGGCTGGAATCTAGATCTGGATTGTAGCCTGGTCAGGAGGGCAAAAGAAAGGGCTTCACAACGCAATTATCAGAACATTGGAGAGCCAAATGTCTTAGTCCAGTGGCACTGGCAGGGCGGCGCCACCCTCCATGATCTTCCCAGGATGGTTCTAGACCAGCTGCTGGTCGTTTTAAACTGTCACCAATTCCCGAACATGCGTGCGCGCGCGCTGATGTGATATCTCCCCACGAAGTCACTTACCCCACGAATTCACCTTCCCCGAAAAAAAAAGGCTCTGTGTCCGTACGTGCACTTTATTTGTGTATATATATATATATATAGCCATGGTGTGCGCTGATATGTGTGCGTACGGATCATAGAGAACAGTCCAGGCAGTGGACTAGTTCCTAACCGGCTGAGATACGACACTCCTCCCGCATTGGTAATTGTCACTTAGGGTCAAACGACATTGGACAATGCGATGCATGCCGGTGCAGGATGGCAATTGACACAGCCATCCAAGATCTCTGCACGAGAATGCCGCACACCCATCGCCTGGTCTAGTATCCATGGCTCTTCTACTATGGTCACAAACCAGGCTCTACCTTACAGGAGGGTTACGGGTTACGTAAGTCACTGAACAAATATGCAAGGATGAAATTAGCCAGGATGACGAATACCACTGTCATCAAACACGAGTTTGAATCCACGAACTATAGCCTCTTCAACAGAGATTGGGTTTACCTCTCCGACATAGGATCGGACATCCTCATTGAAAATTTCAAGGCAGCAGTAAGGGAGGCTGATTCCTTTAGATAACAAGATGAAGCAAGCCTGGAAAATATTATGAGAACATGAAGCTGTCATTGTTTCGTTTCTTTCTGCTGTTTATGGTATCTTTTATTCAGTTCACTTTTTATCCATATTTCCTGTTTATGTTCATCGTTTCCTTTTACATGCCAATTGGAGGACACCTTGAACAGTTCTACCTTGCTATAATTATGCAAATGAGAATTAATGCGACAGCACTAATAAGAGTACTTATGAGAAATAAACCAGCATATTAAAGCCTCTATAGCAAGGTGTACTTACTCACCCCACCCCCAACAAAAAACAACAAAAACAAAAACAAAAACAAAGAAAAGCCTATTTGATCACAAGCCGCAAGACGCGGCTTTTCCGATGGCAACGTGAAAAAATATGATAATAATGATAATGATAAAAAGAAAGGAAAGGAAATGAAATAGACCGTTTTTGAACTTACTCTTTAAAGGGAGACTAATTGCATTGCATGATGACGTTAATGTTGTGAACAGCCCTATTCAGGAGATCGTGTTAGTATCCTCCAACTCTCGTTATATAGTTCTATGATGGTGGTACTAATTGGGTAGCCTTTTTGTTATTTTAACCCAGAAAGAAAAAAACTGTTCTGTAATAGGGCATTTACATTCAGGAATAAGGCACTTATGCAGGTTCGAAGTGTTAAAGTATCAAGTGTTGAATGCGGTACCAAGTGGGTAGCCTTCTTGTTCTGTCTACCTAGATGGAAATGTAACTGTTCTGCAAAAGGGCATCTACATTCATGAATAGGGCACTGCATGTTTTAAGTGTTAAAGTGTTACGTGTTGAATGTGGAAAATACCCACGCTAGAAAAGGGATTTATGTGCAAATATGCAATGCTTAATATAAGGGCTCCGAACTCTTATCATTTAGGACGGGGCAACAAAAAAAAAAAAAAAAAAAAATGGGAGGAAGGCTTTTGTTCAGAAACCAATTGTTTGAAACCCGCAAGATCACCAATATTGATATCAAATTATATGCTCCAAGGATTTTGTTTACCAAGATTTACGGGAATACCCGTGGGAGCTAATATTCTGCGGGTGGGTCACGTGATCAACAGCCCCAGGGAGGAGCTACTATCCTTCCTGATCACGTGACAATATCTTTTCAGTGAGTTAAATAGGTTGCCACAGTTCCAATGCATCTGTATTTTTTTTATGTTATCTTATTTTCATGTCCTGGTAATTTAGTTTTAGACCGAACTTAGTGCGCTTAGAAATACCAGTATTAAGCGCCTTATAGGTATTATGTATTATTATCATGTCTCATGACATTGTTTCCTGGTTCAGACTGTTTTGATGTTCATCACATGTTATGATATTTTGGCATACATTGCCTTTGTGTCTTGATGCCTCATACGGAATGAAACGGCAAGCAATGGCAAATCATTTGTACACTTGTTTTCTTCTCAAAAGTCTATTTGGTTAAGAAGTCTTGTAAGAAAGCGCGAAATGAAAGTCTAATTGGTGAAAGAGTAATGAAAGTCTAATTTGTGAAAAGGTGGGATTAAACTCTAATTGGTGAAAAAGTGGAATGAAAGTCTAAATGATGAAAACGTGATGTATAAAAGTCTGTTTGGTTGAAAAGTCGTGGAAGATAGTGTGGAATGAAAGTTTAATTGGTCCTACTAGGGTGCGAAATGAAAGTTTAATTAGTGAAAAAGTACGAAAAAATTCGTGTACAAACTCTATGGCCGTCACCATACTCACAGCTATTACTACTCCCATTAAAAAAGCTTCACTGCTGGACAATGGCCATTATTAGTTTGTCGAATCAGTGTTTGATCGTGTCGTTGACATGACTACTTAATATGCTTAACCTACATAAAATCAGAAAATTGTCTGTCACTCAAAAGCGTGGAAATTTATAAGATCTTGGAGATGAATCTCCATTCTGTCTGTCATCATGAGTTGGACTGGACTGCTCTTTGCATCCTGCTTTATTGGTAAGCTTTTCTGCTACTTTGTCCATAAATCCATCGATATTTCTGTGTAGAAGCAAACTTACTACAATTCGCTCAAAAAAAAAATGCAAATTGATGTGTGTTATACCTTTTTCAACTTCATGAAGTATTTCCGTCAAAGTTTTACCTGATTACATGGAATGGAGATGGCCGCCCCATTAGATGATTGTAGGGACACAATAGTAATTTGCGTGGTGTGTCCTTCAACCTTATAATGATTATTAAAAAAAAAAAACGATCTAGCATTCCTTTTGCTTTTTTCTCCCTTTTTAAAATTTTGGAATGTTGACTTCTACGAAAATCTTGCATCCACCCCATGCGTGAGCTTCAGTTATTATTATTGTTATTATTATTATTATTATTATTATTCATTCGACCAAATTAAGAATATTGCACAAGTCATAATGAAGATAGTTATGTCAATAAAAAGTAGATGAATTAAGATTAAATATTGAAAATTGATTTAAAAATTTGATTGGAAGAATGTTATGTACAAAGGTTTATCTATCCCTTGAATTTCAGCAAGAGTTATTTTCAAAGGGTTGATCTAAGCCTACAAAGTTTTCAATGTCAGTTGTCTTCGCACCTCGTCCAAGATATCATTTTCATAATACAGAATTAGATTTATAAGAATTCCTTTCTGCCTTGACAAATGCCAAATTCTCAGTCATGGATGCGTGTGATGACTAATTTGTAGTAACGTAATTATTCATCTTTAAAAAAAAAAACCGTGAGATTTCATTTTGCTCCTTTTCTTTAATATATATATTTTTTTCTTATTTTCTTTAGGCGTTTGCATAAATGGTCTGTGGACGACACCGCAGTTATTTTGTGTGAGAGAGGAAAGGAATAATGTATCGATTATACGTTATCAGTACATCTTGGAAGAAAAATGTGGTATGTAGGGGAACTCTTTGATTTATTGGCGAAGTCTCTTGAAGATTTTCTTGATTCAAATGTGAGGGGATTCTCCCGGGGGGGGGGGGGGGCACTGTCATTACAAGATGGACACCATGCTCGTTCGTGGACTTTCAAAATGGACCCTAAACAAGTAATTATCCTTTGATCTCAGAATACCCTAAACAAGTATTTTGTCATGTTTTTCCCACTCTAAACAAGTATTTTCTAATCAAGCTAATGTAAAAGTATACTCTTTTTGCCTGATTTTTGCAATTTTGATACCCTTTTCACTGTACGCGAAACTTGGAAACCGAAAACTCAGTATACTCTAAACCTATAGGACAGAAAATTTACGGGTGGACACCTAATTTAGACTAATGTTAGGATGATTACTGCTTGTGGATTTCATTGTCATGACTGTGGTTGGGTGTTCTTTTGTTTTGTTTTTGGTCCGTTCGATTATCATCAGTAACATTATATGAAATAATCCATACGAAATTCTTCCTTTCATGCATATGCATAATACGCATGGCCGTACGCAAGGGGGGGGGGGGGGGGCTGGGGGCAGTTCCCCCCCCCCGAAATTTTGAAAACTTAAATTTTTTACTCAAAATTTTCACAAAATCCACAAAATATGTGCATCAAATTTTTCAATTGCATTTCTAAAAGTGCAAAAGTGCCCTCGTGACCAGCTCGATGGCTTCGCTACCTCGCTTTTGAGCTTCTTCGAAAATTTTTATGCGTCTTGCCGCCCCCCCCCCCCGGAAAAAAACCTCTGCATGCGGCCCTGATTATACGTAAAGTATTTATAGATGGAAAATTAATGACAGTATCTCATAGTAGTTCAATTTGGTGTAGGCTTATCGTGTGATACTAAACAGAATAAACATTCAACGAATAAGCTCTCCATTACACATCTGAAATCACATCAGTTCTGCCTCAAAATTATGATTTAATTCATTACGGCTAGAAATGCGGTGTTTTATCAATATCTTTTATTCAGAGCCATGTCTTAATGGGGTTACGCGCCAGATTTCACAAGGTGTCTGTCGTTGTGTGTGTCCGAGTAGATATGCTGGAGAATACTGTCAATGTAAGTATTATGCTTAGAGTTTATAGAGCCTGTATAAATCAGTATGTATCAGTGAGGACGTTAGTAAAGCGTGGGAATAACGCCCTAAAACGTTGGGCAGGTAAAGTGACACGTGACTATGTACAAACTATATGGGAAAAATTACCCCAGAGATGAAATACTGTAACAAAAAGCAAAATAGGGGGATCGATGACATTATTTAAAGGAAAGTGGCTTGAACTTTGGGAGAATTAAAAAAACAAAAACAAAAACAAAAACAAAAACAAAAACAAAAACACACAAAGCAAAACCAAATGATAAAAATAGTTCATTTGATAGCAGGCAGCTACCACAATTTTCTAACCTTGGATTTATTGTTTATACCTGATTATCATTTTTTTAAACGGTCGAATGTTATTGTTTATATCAAAAGATTGAACACTGTAACGTAACAGAAAAAGAAAACCTTGGAGACCATTAAAAAAAAAAAATCAATCTTTCTTTCATTATCCTTCAAGCTGCAGGTCGTCTCTTTCTTAGCTTAAAATATACCATGGGAAAATGTATTAGACACGAATTGAGTTTACAACCTCGGCACAGCATTAGTGTCCTTTGGCAAGACATTTATCTACATTTGCCACTCTCCATCCAAGTGTTAAAGGGATACTGTGTATATTTGATTAGTATTGTAAGCATCGATAAGCAAAAGGCGGCTGGATAGAAAGTTCCCTGGGAAATGGAGAAGGTACCTACACTGTGTGCGGACAAACCTGAATCCGATGATCGGGATAATAGTGTCTCTGTAAATCGCTTAGAGACAGCGAGATGCATTCGCCGATATAAAAATCCTGAATATCATCATTATCCTCTTTAATTCTTCCTCCATTCTCTTTTAGACTGTAAGTTTTATTTGGAGAGGTCCCCTGACGTTCAAGACGGTCCTGTGATGTTTCCGCAAGGTCGAACCAAGTTTTCGTTCAAACTTCGCGGACATGGCAAAGGGGAATTGTTCTTAGTGCTGTTAACAACACGAGAATATCACTTCATAAGTTTCGGTTAGTATTCATGGCAACACTAGTATTTTGGAGTTTACTTTGATTTGACGATATTAATAATAATAATAATAATAATAATAATAATAATAATAATAAAAATACTAATAATAATATGTAACATTTATACTGCGTTTAATACAATGTTTCTAAGCGCATGTAAGAATTTAACAAAGAGAGAACAAAAGAGAGAAAAAAGGAAGACGAATATAAATTACATTAACTAAGTATTGCCTAATGGGATAAGTTTTAAAAAGCATTTTGAATGAGTCTGTAGTGGAGGCCTCACGAATGTAGATGGGAAGATTGTTCCAGAGTTTATTGTTGTTATTTTATTGATTTGATTTGATTTATTTTTCTTATGCATTCATATTAATATTTCGGTAACATAATATACAAAAAGGTACTTTTTTTACAATAAATCATAAATACACAAGTATTCGTAACAATCATTTTCCAAAAAAAAAAAACCCAGATAAATTGTCAAATTATTGTAAAATTATTTAATTTTAATCATGTTTAATTGATTAAACATAAAATCATTTGCGGAAGAAGGATTGCCATTATAAGCAATATTCTTGACAATATGGCAATAGATAAACATGCTAAATCAGCAGAATGGATAAAAAATATTGAAAACCTAACTTAAAAGAATTTTAGGAGAGGATTCAAAAGGTCTGGACCATGGTGTCTTATGGATCTGTGGGCAGTAAGCAACTTTGGGTTGACTAAATGAAGATTGGAGGAATTGCGACGTGCGAATTGCGAATTGTTATTAAGTATATATATATATATATATATATATATATATATATATATATATATATATATGTATCTCTCTCTCTCTCTCTCTCTCTCTCTCTCTATATATATATATATATATATATATATATATGTATATATATTGTTTTAAACAGCAGTAATGCTGTCAAAATCAAATTACCATCATCACTTTTATCATTATTTTCATAATTATCTTTTATGAATTGTTATCATCATCATTATAAATGATAATAATGATAATGATAATGATAATAATCATAATGAATTATCATTTAGTATTATCATTATTATTATTAGTAGTAGTAGTAGTAGTAGTATCATTATTACTATTATTATTATTGTTATTATTATTATTATTATTATTATTATTATTATTATTATTATTGAAATTGTAATTATCACTAATATTATTGTTGTTATTATCATCATCATCATTATAATCATCGGTAACTGTTGTTATTAGTTTTAATTATCATAACTGGTACCCTATAGCAGTAATGCTTTACTTTTCATATTATCATCATTGATATTGTGATTAGTGGTAGAAGTAGTAGTATTTTTTTATTCTCAGTTTTTAACATGTCTATTACCATCGGTTATTTATTATTATTATCGTTATTATGATTATCACTGTTGTTCTTCTTATCATCCCCATCATCATCAGCATCACAGATCTTCCTCATCGTGATCATTATCATCAGCACTACCATTATCCTAGGAAATGTGCCAGATATGAACGCCACATTCCGGTTAATCAATATGGCATCATCGAATCATACATGGAATTCATTTGCTAGTAAAATTTAGTCAGTACAGTCAAGTGTAGGCCCTATGTCCAGAGTTTTTCCTAA
>CM057171.1:4902606-4914443 GCA_029962745.1 Echinometra lucunter
TTCAGGAGTGGTACGTTATCGCGGAATATGCCTGATGTACAACTTCACGAAGGAATACCTTCCGACCTTGAGACGATGTTTGATCGTAAACAAAGCAATCTCATCATTCTCCATGATCTCATGACTGAAGCCAGTAAAGATAAGGGAATAACACATCTGTTTACAAATCTCTCTGTTATTCTCATCACTCAAAATATTTTCTTTCAAGGAAAAGAAAGTCGTACTGTAAGTCTAAACGCAAACTACATGGTAGTATACAAAAATCCCAGAGATAATTCGCAAGTAGTACATTTGGGTAAACAGATATACCCACATCAAGTGAAATTTCTCCAAGAAGTTTACCATGATGCTACTTCAAGACCATATGGTCATCTACTTATCGATCTTAAATCAGATACGGATGAACATCTACGTTTAAAGACTGACATTTTCCCCCGGAGAAGGACACTACGTTATGAAATAATGGAACATTCACAGTGAAAGTATAAAAGTAAATGTATATTTGGAGTATCATCATTTCTCGTATAAATATCGGTAAAGTACCACACCAAAGCTCATTAGTCATGTCTCAGAGACTGCGGAAGAACGTACCGTATCTTCACGTATTGGCTCGTGAAAACAATACCCAGAGAGAAGGAATATTAAAAGGTGCAAACATAGACTTTGTTAAATGTCTTTCTATCTCCGTTTTTGCTACACTCTCACCCCTAAAGAAAGTTCATTTATTTTCTTTATCTCACTTATATTTACGCGGACACGGATGCGAAACACAAATATAAACACTCCTGAAAAAGATGGATTTTGTGAACATATTCAGATTCAGATTCAGTTTTATTTCCAACAGAAATAACAAATATTTATACAAATCATTTTCATAGATTATAACAAATATTACAATACATTAATAATAATCATGATAACTAACATATAAAAATATAATACAAAATATTTTATAGACAAATAATATATAGTTAGGATAGAAGAAAAGTATCTGTGGAAATGGGGGATTCACTAAAAAGCATAGCTTGTATAATGTGAATCCCCCTAAAGGAAGAGAATAGAGGAGAGAGGGAGAGAGAGAGACGCAACGGTTGCTATTTGCCTACGGAGATTTACTGAATAGATTAAAAAGAACATGATAACTCACAGAACAAGACAAAACGAAAAATAATAGAATAAAATGAAAAAAACCAAAAACAAAAACAAAACAGGACGACAAAAGGAGAAATAAACGTAAAATAGAATCAGGACAAATTTCGACCGAAAAGAGAGGATAAAACAAAATGATAGACTAACAAAAATAACTTTAAGTCTGAGAGGAGATGATACCGAGCGGGGATTAGAAATGAAGACCTCGGTAGGATTTAAGTAAAACGTTTTTAAGTTTTCTTTTAAAAGAATATATGGAAGGGCTGTTTTTTATGTTATTGTCGAGGGAGTTCCAAAATCTAGGGCCATCGAACATAAATGTACTCTTTGCTAATAAAGTTCTAAAACGGGGTAAATGAAATTCGTCAGATTGCCGAGTAGGGTAATTATGAAAAGACCGATTAAGAGGAAACATAGAATCAAATACACGTGGAAGTGTGTTTTTGTCAAAGTTAAACATAAATTGTCCTAAATGAAATAAATATAGGTCGTTTATCTTCAGCAATTTGCAATGAAAAAATAGTGGGTCAGTGTGTGAACGAAAAGCTGAATTATGAATAACACGAAGGGACTTCTTTTGCAGTAATAACAGTCTATCTAAAATGGTTTGATGGGTGCTGCCCCAGGCAAGTATCCCATAATTCAAGTAAGGCAAAATCAGGGAAGAATATAGCATTAAAAGTGATGACGACGAAAAATGATATTTCAGTTTATTGATAATGCCAATATTTCGCGAAATAATCTTACATATACAATCTATGTGGTATTTCCAGGAAAGCTTATTATCAACGGTAACACCGAGAAATTTAATGAATGTGACACTTTCTAAATTAGTGTCATCTAAAACAATGTCCATGGGAAGTGTATCAATTGAATTGCTAAATAGCATATATTTAGTTTTAAGTAAATTAAGAGACAATTTGTTGGATCTTATCCATTGTGTGACTTTTAAAAGTTCATTATTAACAGTATTTACTAAGGTATATGGATTTTTATGGGAATAAAATATATTAGAATCGTCTGCAAAAAGAATGAACGAAAGGATATCAGATGATTTACAAAAGTCATTAATATAAATAATAAATAATAAAGGGCCTAACAGACTGCCTTGCGGGACTCCACAATTAATGTACTGCATGTTGGATGCATGACCATTAAAAGATACAAATTGACGTCTGTCGGACAAGTAGCTTCTGAACCACTCCAAGGCCTTCCCGCGCACACCATAATGAGAAGGTTTATGTAATAAGATATCATGGTTAATGGTGTCGAAGGCCTTGGAGAAGTCCAGAAAAATGCCGACTAGATGTGAGCAATTATCAAAAGCGTGAGCCACTTTATCAACGAAATTCAATAATGCATGTTCTGTGTTGTGTTTTTCTCTAAATCCAAACTGAAAGTTAGAAAAAATATTGTGAGATTTAAAAAAATCAATTGTTTTGCTATAAACCACTTTTTCTAAAATTTTTGACAAGGATGATAATAAAGAAATTGGGCGATAATTACTGACACTTAACTTGTCACCCTTTTTGTATAATGGAATGACCTTGGCAATTTTCATGCGATCAGGGACTTGACCGGAGGTTAGAGAAATGTTAAAAATATATGTCAAAGGATCGACAATTTCAAATATTATACCTTTTAAAATAAAGTTATTGACATCATCATAACCAGGACTTTTTTTATTATTCAAATTAGATACAATATCAGTAATATCTTTTTTGACTACGGGAGTGAAAAATATTGAACTAGAATTAGGTGTACCTAGGTAATCATAAAAGTGTTTTGTTGAAGAGGGGATGTCTCTAGCTAGGTTAGTTCCTATAGATGAAAAATAGTCATTAAAAATATTAGCTATATTATCAGGATCTCCAATAATATCACCGTTAGACCTTATTTCAGTTATATCGGACTTGTTATTGGATAAATTCATGGCTTGTTTAAGAACTTTCCATGTATTTTGAATGTCGTGTTTATACAGAATTATTTGATCAGTAAAATATCTTTTCTTTGCCAAACGTATTGTTTTGGTTAAAGTATTCTTATATGTGGTGTATTTAGTTTTTGCCTGAAGAGTACCTTTAAGTTTGGAATTATAATATAAATTATTTTTTCTGTTGATTGAACGCAAAAGTGCTTTAGATATCCAAGGAAGTCTTGGTGATTTTTTGTAGTTAGTTTGTCTATCTTTTACTTTTGGAATATGCTTATCTAATTCACTAATAAAAATATTCAGAAAGTTATTGAAGCATATGTTTACATCATTATTGTTATAAATAGGTGACCAGTCAACAGACTCTAACGAAACACCCAGTCTTGCAAGATTCTCTGGAGTAGGTCTCCGCCTTGATGGCTTGGAAGGATTAATACATGAGTGCTTAAGGGTAAAATGTGACATAATAGGAAAGTGATCAGTCAGATCAGATAATATTATTTCAGAATCAGGAGTCGGCATGACGTTACAAAATATGTTATCAATAAGTGTTGCAGAGCGATCTGCAATGCGAGTGGGTTTTTATATTAATGGCAAATATGAAGATGTCAAAAATGTTTCAAGAAATTCATGGGCAGTATTGTTACTGTCATGCTTCAATATATCGATATTGAAATCCCCTAATATAAAAACATGTTTGTTCACCAACAATGGATTTCTAACCAAGTTAGAAAGGTAAAGTAAAAAATCATTATGATTAGAATTTGGGGGTCTATATATAACACCTATGATTATATTTTTGGAATTTGGGACATTGAGTTCGATAAAAAGTGACTCTACATATTCATTCATATTAGTGATTTCGTTGTGAATTTTGTATTCGTAATTGTGGGAAACATATAATGCAACACCACCGCCATGTCTATCTTTCCTGTTATTAAAAACGAAATCATATTGATCTAGAGCAAATGGAATATTGGATTCATCAGTTAACCAAGTTTCTGTAAGTCCAATAATGGAAAATGAATTTCTAGATGAATTATTGTCTAATAGCAGTTGGAACTCTTCGAAGTGTTTATTTATGCTTCTTATGTTTAAATGTAATAAAGAAAAAATATCTTTGGAGAATTGTCTAGTAGTGTTTTTGAATTGAAGTTCAGTGATGTATTCTGATGAAGGATTGCGAATTAAATCATGATCAGTGTGGAAATCAAGAAGTTCTGATGATGCATTAATGTTGTTTGCTACAAAGTGGTTGTACACCGAATTAACCTGAGGGTAGCCATTAGAATTACTAGGCGTATTTAAATTAATGGAGAGGTCATCATTACTCAAAGAATAAAACGGCATATCAATTAAGGTATTCACGGAAGTACAGTTAGCGTCTCAACATTCACTACTACTTTCGGCATTGAGTTAATAAAAGAAGAGTAATTAAGATAAAAGGTCCTGTGTGGGAACAATAAGTAACAGACATACAGAGAAACGAAAACACATACATGTACAAACAAATAACGAATTCATAAAGCTTCGAGAGAGGGAAGCATTTACATGATTTAGCAGAAATCTTCGTAGGCAGAGCGGACGAACGCGTCAGAGAGCAAAGACAGTGAAGATACATCGTTGATAATTACTGGAGAGATGCCCAAAGAAAAAATCAGTATAATAAGAAATGCAAGTGATGAAATATAATGATACTCCATACAGGTGGGCAAATAACAAGATTAAGCATAAGCAAAATCAATATCATGGACATGAAAACAGAACATGAAAAGAGGCGCCCATAATTTTTGTATCGTACAATTGAAAATAGATTGTCATTGTTGCTAATTTTGGTATAGACATGCAAACAAGAAAATTACTTTAAAAAAAAAAAACAAATACATACATATACATGCACACATATACATATATATACACATATACATATATATATATATATATATATATATATATATATATATATATACATCAGAGCAATACATAACAAAGAAGAATCGCTATAAATGCATAAAAGCGAAACAATTCGTAAGTTGCAAATTTCGTCCAAAGGGCATGAAGGGAAGTACATGGAATTGTGAAACACTAAGGCATTTCCAAAAACAAGCAATAAAGTAAAGAGCGCGATACTGATGGTAGAGTCACTAGTGTTAGTGTTCTTATGGACATTGCTCGGCCTTGGCTGACTGAAGTCACCAAAACCGAGCAATGCCCATACCAACTGGAATCAGGTGTACATATTAAGCAAATTACCTCCATACATTCTGAGAAACAACAGTCATTGTTACTATTTAGGATTGCAACACGGTAAATGTATGGATAACAAATTCATGCAACACAGCATTGAGCGCTCTAAAATAGAAAGTGAATCGCTCAACCAAGAACCGTACAATGCCCATGCCAATAGGGTCTGGTTTTCACATTGGTGTTGAACAAATCAATGCATGCTTATATCTAAAAAGGCGTAATTGTGCTATAGATATGAACAACGTAAAGCCATGCACAGAATAAATGTATACAAGTGAAAACTTATATCAAAACATCATGCACTAGATAACAGGAGCATCGCCCAATCGAGGCAATCATGCCCAAAATTATACCAACAAGAGTCATGTGTTCAAGATATATTAGTTTAGTTTGGCGATGGATCATTCAATGTTGAAATCGTTTAAAACACGCGGGAAATTACTCAATAACAAATAGTTCCTAAAACCTGCATTAACGCATTCAAAAATACTTGTGAGTTATTATTTCGCCACCCAAAACGGAACGATATCCATACCAACAAGGGTCAGGTATTTACGTATAAACAGATACCCTTAATAGAAGCAGTCTAAAAAATCAGCATTGTTGTTATTTTGATTACGAATGGGGTAAATGGCATTCAAACAAGATACTCAAACAGTTTGAAACAGACATCAAAGCCTGACCATTAGATAATCATGATAATAGGAGTATTGTAGGACCAAAGCCGAGCAATGCCCATGCTAACCAAAAATATGCAATTAAAACATATTATCGCTCAACCAAAATCGAAAAAAATACAATACCAGTCAAGACCAGATGTTCACATTCTAAAATCCTTCAAAACATGTTTAGAAGAAGCGGAATAAAGGACAATGTAAAGTCTTTCAAATAGATAATATATTCATATATATAGAGAGTTTGTCGATGGCGCTTTAATGTTAAAATACTTTTAAAAGCGCGGGAAATTGCTTAACAATAACAAGAATCAGAAAACATGCAATTAAAGCATTATAAAGCATCATGATTAATGAGCACCGTCCAACCAATACTGAACGATTCCCATACCAATCAGAGTCCGGTTTTCAAAACTGAACTAAAATTATCGTTAATGCGTGCCCTGAGAATGTAGTCATTGTATTTGAGAAAATGAACGAGGTAAAGGCATGCAAAGAATAAATACATACAAGTGAAAACATGTATCAAAGCATCATGCACTGGATAACAGGAGCATCGCTCAATCGAGGCAATGTCCAAAGTTATATCAACAAGGGTAAACAAGTGTCATGTGTTAACCATGTTAACAGATTACATCTATTCATGCTTAGTAAAAGCGATAATGATACCATAATGAATATGAACAGAGTAAAGTCATGTGAAAAGGATATTATACTCGTTTAGTTTGGCGATGGATAATTCAATGTTGAGATTATTTAACAACAAATAGTTCCGAAAACCTGCATTAACGCATTATAAAATACTTGTGAGTTATTATTTCGCCACCCAAAACCAAACGATATCTATACCAACCAGGGTCAGGTATTACGCATAAACAGATACCCTCAATATACTTAGAAGAATCAGTCATTGTTATTAACAATATTAACAAGGTAAAGTCAGGTAGACAAGAGTATATAGTTTGGTGGACAATGAGACTACATGTAGAGTTGAAATTCTTTAAAACAGGATGAAAAGTTTTCATTAAAGTATGCGTACTATATTCCAACAAAACGATCTCAATGCCAACCAAAGTAAAGTTTTCATATTACAACTCTCCTAAAAATTCAGCATTGTTCTTATTTTGATTACGAACGGGGTAGATGGTATTCAAAAAAAGATATTCAATTAACAGTTTGAAACAGACATCAAAGTCCGAGCATTAGATATTAGGTAATAGGAGTATTGTCGGATAAAAGCCGAGCAATGCCCGTGCCAACCAAAAATGTGCAATTAAAACATTATCGGTCAACCAAAACCGAGAAATTACCATACCAGTCAAGACCAGGTGTTAACATTCTAAGATCCTTCAAAACATGCTTAGAAGAAGCGGAATAAAAGACAATGTAAATTCTTTCAAATAGATAATAATTCTTATATAGAGAGAGTTTGTCGATGGCGCTTTAATGTTATAATACTTTTAAACGCGCGGGAAATTGCTTAACAATAAAAAGAATTTAAAACACGTGGGAAATTTGCATTAAAGTATTTCCCCCCTAAAAAAAAAAAAAAAGCCTGCCTGGGTCATTACATGTATGAGTACGATATGCCAACAGAACGATCTAAATACCAACCAGAGTACAGTGTTCATATAACAACTCTCCTAAAAATTTAGAATTGTTATTATTTTGATTACGAATGGGGTAAATGGCATTCAAACAAGATACTCAAACAGTTTGAAACAGACATCAAAGCCTGACCATTAGATAATCATGATAATAGGAGTATTGTCGGACCAAAGCCGAACAATGCCCATGCCAACCAAAAATATGCAATTAAAACATATTATCGCTCAACCAAAACCGAAAAATTTTCATACCAGTCAAGGCCAGGTGTTCACATTTACATAATTTTTTTTTTTTTTTTAAAGTCACGTTTTGCTATTAAAGCGTCAAACATGTAGACATGAAGGCTGACTTTCAAATTTGCATACAGCAAGCAACAATTTTAAATACATTGTGGGTATTTAATTCATTATAATGAATTTGATAGTAAAGTTTTCCAACCATTTATCAGGCAGACCAACTAATGTTGTCAGAGATAAACATGAAAATATGTGATTTCACACACATATCAAAATGATAGGTCGACTTGAAAGAATGATTTTTTTTTCACAATTTAATGGGCAAAAGAGCCTATTCAAATACACGTGGCACAGGCCGTGTAATAAATGCAGGTTAACAACAACATTCAATTGAGTTAGGAGTCAAAATTATTGCCAAGGTATCGCAAAAAATAGTTATTTAAGTTTTATCAATAGCATGACTAACTGAGAAATACACGAAAGAAAAAAAAAGAGAAATGGCATTCGAATATGCAATGTACACTAGCCATTGCAGTTACACAATTTGGTCGTTGATGCATAGTAGAGCTTATTGGTTGTTGTTGTTTGCATCTATAGGCACATTTTGCACGAGAAAAGTGAATTGATAATTGATATACAGAACTTTCGTCTTGTAAATACCAATTCGAAAAAGAGAATATTACTTTTTAATAACAAATATGAACGATTACATCATAAAAAAACAAATGTAGATACATGTAATTGAGAAATTTCGGCACTAGGCCCACATCCTCGCAATGAACATGTTCTACTACAAACGACATCGCCGAAAATTGAGAAAAAAAAGTTCAGTATAATAACAAAATGCTGGCCATATTCAAAGGTCTATTTGTTCCTGAAACAAAGATGAAGGCGAAGTGTTATTGTTTTTATTAATCGTTTATTTGTCCTTTTTTAACGATTTGGACGAAAATTGATTATATTGTCTAATTTCTGCGGCATTTCGAAATCAACTCCTATTCGATGCTTGTGAAAAGTAAATTCATTTCTGCCGCATTTCAAAATCAGCTCCCTTTCGATGCGTGTATAAATCAGTTTATTATTTCTGTCGCATTTAAAAATCAACTCATTTTCGATGTTTGTATAAATCAGTTTATTTCTGTCGCATTTCAAAATCAACTCCTTTTTGATGCTTGTATAAATCAGTTTATTATTTCTGTCGCATTTCAAAATCAACTCCTTTTCGATGCTTGTAATAAATCACTTCATTATTACTGCCACATTTCAAAATGAACTTCTTTACGATGCTTATGTAATTTACTTTAATAAGGATCGATTAGGGTAGAAAGAGCGTGAAAGATAACTTGCCTTATCCCCGGGCCTTATCCTGTCCAGGTAGCCCAAGCAGTAGGTAGTGATCCACTGGGGAAGACTGGGCGGGTTTGGAGAATTACCTTGGATCCGACAAGACGTATTCGCGTCGAAACTTTCTCTTGCCGCCGGAGTCGATATGCTTCTGCGGCGAGGCGTCCTCGTTCCTTCTTCAGCTTAGGGGGAAGGTCACTGCGGATGGTGACTCGAGAGAACATCGGCACACTCGTCGCCTGCTGAGCTGGGTTTGATGGGTTGGACTCGGCGCCTCTCTGGCGCGGTTGAGATTCAAAGGCGCGAAGTAGGCGATCTCTGTCGAACATCGACGAAAAACGGATGATGATCGGGCTAGGTCCGGGGTCTTGCTGTGGTTGGCCGACCGGTTGCTTAACGTTTCCGTTACGAGGCTTGGGCAAACGATGGGCGTTTACTAGGGGTATCTTTCGGGCATCGTCTGGGGCGATCCTTAGGAAGTGGCACAAGATTTCCTGGACAGTAGAAAGTATGTTTTCATTTAGCCTGTCGGGAATACCATAAACGAGAAGATTCTGCTTCCGATGATGTATCTCAATTAGCGTAAGCCTTGTCTCAATCTCCTCCTCCTGCTTTTTTATTTTGTCCTTTAGCAGTGGGATTTCATTCTTTTCCAGAGCAGACACTTTGTCGGTGACGAAATTCACTTTCTTGTCCACTTCAGAAATCGACTTCTTAGTTTCTGCTAAATCACACTTGATAGTAACTAATTGGCTCAAAACGCTATCCAGCTTTCCCGACAAAGATGAATTCATTTCGGCCATGCTAGTAAGCACTCGATCTGAGCCCGCATCAGTAACGTCGCTCAAGTCAAACGTTGAGGCAGAGTCACTCGCCGTAGGTCCGGTCGTAGGTCTTTCACGTAACTCGGTATCAGCAAGATCAGCGGCGTTATAGGTAGCCATACCTGATACTGAAGGTTTAGGTTGGGCCTTTCCTTTACGTTTGACTTTAGGTTCGTTAGTTTTTCGTAGATTATAAGTAGATTTCTTCGGCGATAAACGTTTACTCATAACGATAAATTAATTTGCCACCAAAATGTAGATTACAAATGCATTTCTCAAAGTAGGTTTGAATTTCGCGGGCAAGAGCTCCCAGAGACGCGTCCGTTCGCTACGAAGGCATGATGCATGATGCATATTGAAACTGGTTGAGCATATTAAACGCTCTATCTTTAATTCAGTATCAATGAACATAATTTTCTTTTCATATATATTCAAAAAGAGATGCAAAAATATGCAATGATATACGAATGAAACAGTTTCTTGCGTCTCACTGTATATAGATAACTTTCGTAAGAGAAAAGTAATAATAATAATATCGAACATCTTGAATGTCAAAGCTTCTACCCAATTATTTCTTGCATACTAATTGATCTACTATTCCTAAATTGTGTGATGCTCATTGAATTACAATAACGGAGCATGAAATAGAAACCGCCAAAAAGTTTGGTATATTGGCACATCGCACGAAAATAATTGATCAAGATTAGGAAATGACGAACAATACGAAAAAGACGAAGGTGTGTGAGGGGACATCTTGTACAGAGAACCATGTAGGGTATAATACCAAACCTACGAAGAGCAAGGCGTTTAGTATCAAAACTAAAGTGTGAACAATAGTTACGGGAAATAAAAATCCATTTTGTGGAGGAAACGTGGTTGCGTCCAAGGATACTAAACGAGGTTGTACTCCCTAGCTCCTCGCTCGGTTGCAAAAGTTAACAAGATAAATGGAACAAGTTATGAATAATGAACCCACATAAATTACGATTAAATCCAGTTGTATGCGAAGATAGGTAAATACGGGTAAAGTTTCCGAAAGTCTTAATATTATTACATCCATAAATGATAAACTGCTGTGCCAAAAGCATAAAAGAATGCCTTTCTTGGAGAAATACATTAAAACAAAGAGTATCGAGCGTATCTTTGAAGGAAAGATAACTAATACTGCTTTCACACCAAGGTACGGTCGCTGCGAGCGGTCGCTGCGACCGATGAAATCATAATGTGAAAGCATTTCAAAGGTTCGCTGCGACCGATCCTTTTGGTCAAAAACGATCGGTCGCTGAGTACGGTCGTCGAGGTACTTCAGCGACCGATGCAAGCTAGATGTGAAAGCACATCGTACTCAGCGACCGATCGAAATGCAATGACCCCCATACATGCCTACGCACTATCTCTACTTCCGCTTCCGGCTAGGTCAGCTATACAGCGACCGATCGCTCTGGGCCTGACCAAATTTTGACGGAGGTGTGAAAGCACGTCCGATCGGTCGCTGGGTACGGTCGCAGCGACCGGTCGCAGCGACCGTACCTTGATGTGAAAGCAGTATAAGTCACACACGTGCACGTGCTCATCGTGCACATAATATGTTGTTCGATTCACATCCTTCGCACTCGCACCGTTCAGCCATGTACAAAAAATTCACGACTTAGGTCGTGAAATATGCAACTTCGCGAAGTTCGCAACCGAAAGTCATGAAAGTTCGCGTCTTGGGTCACGAAATTCGGGTCCCGGGTCAGGGCTAGACTAGCTGCTCGTCGTTTTAAATTGTCACTAATTCCCAAACATTCGTGCGCTCTCTGATATACCCCACGAATTCACT
>CM057171.1:4914466-4958875 GCA_029962745.1 Echinometra lucunter
CACGGAGTTGCTGATGTGTGAACTCTATGGAAAGCCATCCGTGCCACAATTCGTGTGCTAGATACGTATCTCCAAATGTAGATACGTATCCAAAATTGGGGATACGTATCCAATTTGACCAATCACAGGGCCGCATTTAAGGATACGTATCGTCCCTTCAGGAGGATACGTATCCTCGGTTGTCGAGGATACGTATCAGGGTATGGATACGTATCCTTGTTTACAGATGATACGTATCAGGGTCTGGATACGTATCCTAGTTTACCGATGATACGTATCGTCTTCCGGTATGCGTTAGCGCACTAAATACGGGAATTTCGGGCTATGGTATCTGCGAAAAAGCCGATAAAAAATGAAAAGCGTATTACTACTACTACTGTAACAAAATTAAAGTGATATTTAAATGTTTTTCGACCCTGGAATCTTGGGGAAAATATAACGAATATAAGAAGAACAAATGCCCGTTAATTTGATATAATTTAGGGGTCAAACCGGCAAAATTCATCGATTCCGCACCATGTTCAATGATTCATATACCCGAAAATGACAAAAGTCGTTTTTATTTTGAAGGCTTTTGAAAAGTATCGTACGACATTTTAACTAAATAATGGCTTAAATGAAGTAAAAGCTGAAGAGTTGGTCTTTACTCTCATATAAGTGACATGCCGAAAGTGTTTGTCTGGACCTTACTGTTGCAAATTGATTCAGGGGTCAAATCGGCAAAAATTCATCGATTTCGCACAATGTTCGCTGATTCATATACTAAAAAATGACAGAATTCGTTTTATGTTTAAGGGCTATGAAAAGTATCGTGTGACATTTTAACTAAATAATGACTTACATGAGGTAAAAGCTGAAGAATTGCTCTTTACTCTCGTATAGGTGGCATGCCGAAAGTTTTTGTCTGGACCTTACTGTTGCAAATTGATTTCAGGTGTCAAACCGACAAAATTTACCGATGCCGCACAATGTTCAATGATGCTTTAACTTCAAATGACAGAATTCGTTTTTATGTTCAAGGGCATTGAAAAGTATCGTATGACATTTTAACTAAATAATGACTTACATGAGGTAAAAGCTGAAGAGTTGCTCTTTACTCTCATATAAGTGACATGCCGAAAGTTTTTGTCTGGACCTTACTGTTGCAAATTGATTTCAGGGGTCAAACCGGCAAAATTCATCGATTTCGCACAATGTTCGCTGATGCTTTAACTTCAAATGACAGAATTCGTTTTTATGTTCAAGGGCTTTGAAAAGTATCGTATGACATTTCAACTAAATAATGACTTACATGAGGTAAAAGCTGAAGAGTTGGCCTTTACTCTCATATACTTGTCTGCGGCATGCTAAAAGTTTTGTCTGGAGCTTTTAAAAATGAAATCAGGGGGCAAACTTGCAATATGCCCTAATTCCGAATCCATTAGGTTGATTTGTTTTCGTGGTGGGGGAAGGGGTGATTGATTATGCATATCCTTTTCAAGGGGACAAATCGACCGATTGAGGGGAAAGGTCGCGGGGTTCAAACGTGAAGAATCAACTGAGCGAAGTCTTATTCTAGATCTAATCTACTGTCTCCCCAATACAAGGAGTTGTTTTGACAATAATATCTCAGAAGTATGTCCTCATCATGCTCACTACATGAATGAACAGACATCGGTTTCTTTCTCTTTGTAGTTGACACTTCATTTCAGAGTATGCACCACCCTGTTTCTTAATTTGTTGAGCAAACCAAAAGTTCCAAGTTCTCGCTGAAGAAGTGTTTTGTCAAAAAAAGAGTTCGTCCCACTTGATCGAAGGTCCGCGAGACCGAGTCCCCGCGACAGTGGCGTAGACAAGTTCTTACACCTGGGGGATCATAAGTGTGAGAAAGCGTAGTGAGCGCAAGGGCAGCGGAACCGCGGGGGCGGGGGGGGGGGGCTGCAGCCCCCTAACTTTTTTGAGTAGACACATAGGCCCCTAGCTGTACAAAAATCCGGAAGTGAATTTTTTTGTTGGTACATGCAGCACCTTCACTTTCATAAACGTTCCGCGGCTCCTGGAGTGAGTTCTAGAAAGGAAAGGTAACCCCCCCCCCTTCTAATTACAGTTGTGGGAGGCACTGCCCGAATGGAAAAGGGACACTATCAGAAAACAAAAAGGGCGTTAAGTGCCCTTATCTTACATGAACAGATGCAGAAATTGGACATACTAGAAAGGAAAAGGGGCAGTTATCAGAAGTTAATGAAGGCATGTATCAGATTTCAAATGGGGCACTTATCAGGGGTAAAAAGGGGCACTCTGCAGAAGAGAAATTACACTGTGAGGTAGTGAAAGGGGGATAATAATCCCATTTTAAAAGGGACATTCATCTGAAGCGTAAAAGGCGCACTTCTCATAAGGGAACAGAGTGCTATTAATTTATTAAAAGGGAGAGGCATAAAAGAACGCATTTCTGTAGATTTTAAGAAGGTTAACTTATCTGAAACAAAAAGGGGCACTTATTAGAAAGCGAAAGGGCACTTGATCAACAAAGAAAATGGGCCCTTTTAAGATAAAAGAAGGGCACTGAATAGGTTTGAAAGGGAGCATTTTGGTTGGGTAAAAAGGGGCACCCCGGCCCGGCCCCCGGAAGCACCGCCTCTGTAAATAGAAGATATACACACCGTGACAAACGAATATAGAATATGGACTGACACACAGTCATCACGCAACTTATCTTTTTTTGTTAAATTGTGTTGTTACACCACTTCAGAAAAACTGTGACGGCGCCGAAATTACCCAAAAGTCATATAAATAACTTCATAAATCAGAATAATGATCGATATAGTTATGATAGTAATCGTCATTTCAGTCACATTAACGATAATGATGATGATGATGATAACTATTATTATTATCATAAGCATGATAATAATAATAATACATTACTAATTATTATTATCATCATTGCTGTTCCTATCATTTCTAAACATGTTAATTCAGTTTAATTGTAAGCAAACATTCTTCCCTAAAACCTGGGGGGAAGATTGTACATGTCATCCATGGGGATGTATACCCCTCACCCCCCCCCCCCCCCCCCCCGCTGTCTACGCCCCTGGTCCGCGAGACCGACTTTTTCGTATCGTATTTTCTTTCATCACAAATAATGCGCTATCGGTATATAAAATAATTATGTCTCCTTTATGTTTGGTCCCCGTTTCCAGATTTCCTGCACCTTCCATGAAAACTTTCCGCTTCTCCTTAATACTTGTGAATGAATAATAATATTCTTTGATTTATTTTTTAACTTAGACTGAAATACTCTGGCCTCTTATTCCTTATGGATTTTCTAAAATACCTCGCTGCATAAATTATGATAGCAATCAAGTTGCTATTAATAATATAGGGCCTACTTTTGACCCATTACTCTCTTTCTTTCTTTTTTTAAAACTTAAACTGAAATACCTACAACTCTTATTCCGTATTAATTTTCTAAAGTTGCTTTTGATACTTCTCTCGATTAACACTTGAATAAGGAAATATCTTTAACGAGTGAAACTTCGTATCTCAAATCTACAACACGATATACAAGGTATTGCGGTGAAGAAAGGTCTATGACGCCACCTTCCGAAATTTCTTGTATGAGAGAGAGCGCAATGAAAGTTATGGCGCACCCATACTCCTCTAACATGGTTTATAACTTGGGAAACCACTGAATATATTACAAGTTTTAGAAATTATTTGCTACCCATTTTTTTTTCGATTTCCAAAATAGAAGATGGGGTAAGCATCCCCCATTGCGATAGTGTGTGCCTGAATGCTATTTTTTTTAAAATTTTGTAAAATATTTGTAATTGCAGCTCATGCTGCGAGACAATTTTGTTTTCCTTCGGATCCATAGAAAGACGACAAAGGCATTTTTGCAAACTATTCCAATTCTAATAAGCTACTCAGGCAGAAGCTGAAATATTATGCAAGAAACTTGAATTTAAAAAAAAATCATTCATGGAGTAGATGAATGAATGAATGGATGAATGAATGAATGAATGAATGAATGAATGAATGAATAATTGAACAAAGGAATTGATCAAAAGCACAAATTAATTCATTCATTAACAAAATTAATATTATTACCACTGACTTGAATCAAGTTGGTACCTTCTGGGAGAGCCGTTGTCCAAGAGGGTGGTTGCCCTAGGAAGTAGTTGTCTGGGGGTAGTTACAGGGGGTAGCTACCCTAGTGGGTAATTTAACCGGGGGGTTGTTGTCCTAGAGGGTGCTTGCCCCTGGGGGTAGTTGTCTAGAGTGTAGTTGATCTTGACCGGGGGTAGTTGTCGTAATGGGTGGTTCTACTAGGGGGAAGTTGTCCGGGGGTATAGAGGGTGGGTGCCCTAGGGGGTACTTGTCTGGGGGGTACTTTTCCGGGGGTATTTGTCAAATAAGCGGGGGGGGGGGGGGTAGTCTTCCTAGAGGGTGGTAACCCCAGGGGGTAGTTGACTGGGGGTAGTTGTTCGTGGGTAGTGTCGAGAGTGTGGTAGCCTTATGGGTAGTTGTAGGGGGCAGTTGACCGGGGGTTGTTGTCCTAGAGGGCACCTGCCCCTGGGGGTAGTTGTCTAGAGTGTAGTTGACAGGGGGTAGTTGTCGTAGAGGGTCGCTGTCTAAGGGGGTAGTTGTCCTAGAGGGTGGTTACCCTACAGGGTAATTGTCTGGAGGTACTTGTCCGGGGGCAGGTAGTTGCCCTAGCGGGTGATTAGCTGCGTGGTAATCTTCCTAGAGGGTAGTTATCCTTATTTTATAGGGGCGAAAACGTTAACCCGCGTGGCCAGGGGGCTATGGTGGCAGTCCTCTCCCCGTCAATCGCCCCCAACCCTCTTACAAAAAGAAATTTAAAAAAAAATAAAGCGTGAATTACAAAAGAAAGATACGATCATACGATACTTTTCATAGCCCTTGAACATAAAAACGACTTCTGTCATTTTAAGTATATGAATCAGCGAACATTGTGCGAATTGGTGAATTTTATCGGTTTGACCCTTGAAATCAATTTGCAACAGTAAGGTCCAGACAAAAACTTTCGGCATGTCACTTATATGAGAGTAAAGAGCAACTCTTCAGATTTTACCCCATGTATGCCATTATTTAGTTAAAATGTCATACGATACTTTTCATAGCCCTTGAACATAAAACGAATTCTGTCATTTTGAAGTATAATGCATCAGCGAACATTGTGCGAAATCGATGAATTTTGCCGGTTTGACCCCTGAAATCAATTTGCAACAGTAAGGTCCAGACAAAAACTTTCGGACATGTCACTTATATGAGAGTAAAGAGCAACTCTTCAGCTTTTACCTCATGTAAATCATTATTTAGTTAAAATGTCATACGATACTTTTCAAAGCCCTTGAACATAAAAACGAATTCTGTCACTTGAAGTTCAAGCATCATTGAACATTGTGCGGCATCGGTAAATTTTGTCGGTTTGACACCTGAAATCAATTTGCAACAGTAAGGTCCAGACAAAAACTTTCGGCATGCCACCTATACGAGAGTAAAGAGCAATTCTTCAGCTTTTACCTCATGTAAGTCATTATTTAGTTAAAATGTCACACGATACTTTTCATAGCCCTTGAACATAAAACGAATTCTGTCATTTTTTAGTATATGAATCAGCGAACATTGTGCGAAATCGATGAATTTTTGCCGGTTTGATCCCTGAATCAATTTGCAACAGTAAGGTCCAGACAAAAACTTTCGGCATGTCACTTATATGAGAGTAAAGACCAACTCTTCAGCTTTTACTTCATTTAAGACATTATTTAGTTAAAATGTCACACGATACTTTTCAAAGGCCTTCAAAATAAAAATGACTTTTGTCATTTTCGGGTATATGAATCATTGAACATGGTGCGGAATCGATGAATTTTGCCGGTTTGACCCCTAAATTATATCAAATTAACGGGCATTTGTTCTTCTTATATTCGTTATAATTTTCCCCAAGATTCCAGGGTCGAAAAACATTTAAATATCACTTTAATTTTGTTACAGTAGTAGTAGTAATCCGCTTTTCATTTTTATCGGCTTTTTCGCAGATACCATAGCCCGAAATTCCCGTATTTAGTGCGATAACGCATACCGGAAGACGATACGTATCATCGGTAAACTAGGATACGTATCCAGACCCTGATACGTATCATCTGTAAACAAGGATACGTATCCATACCCTGATACGTATCCTCGACAACCGAGGATACGTATCCTCCTGAAGGGACGATACGTATCCTTAAATGCGGCCCTGTGATTGGTCAAATTGGATACGTATCCCCAATTTTGGATACGTATCTGCATTTGGGGATACGTATCTAGCACACGAATTGTGGCACGGATGGCTTTCCATAGAACTCACGGATCATAGAGAACAGTCTAGGGAGTGGACTAGGTCAGGGCCACCATGGTTCTACGCGGTATGCGGGAAATGTCGCCCTGTAGGCCTACTGTAGAATCTCATATTTGCGGGAGGGAGAATTAGTTGGGCTGTTTTAATGTCAAATCTAATGTTGCTACTTGGGCTTATGGGATGTTAAGGGGTACAAGGAAGATCAATCATCCATTCTGCACCAAGTGCGAATACAACCGAGAAGCCAATTTTCTCAACGGTAAAGTTTAGTTTTGGCTGATAAGTCACGATCGGCATCGGGTAACCGTCTATTCCCAATCGGTAGAGTACATCCGAAAAGTCCACCCAGAACCAGAATTCACTGCATTGAGCGTGGAGTGGAGCGGATAAGCTATACCCGAGGATACCAGGTCCGTCCTGCTCGAAGATTGTAGCACTAGTTCCTTGACCACAAAAGCCTAGTTTAAAAGGAAAGGTATTGAAAAACTCTGGAAATAGGGCCTACACTTGATTGTACTGACTAAAATTTACTAGCAAATGAATTCCATGCATGATCCGATGATACCATATTGATTAACCGGAATATGGCGTACATGTCTGGCACATTTCCTAGGAAAATAATGATAATAGTGATAATGTTAATTTGATTTTGACATTATTACTGCTGTTTTAAACAATATCACACACACACACACACACACACACACATATATATATATATATATATATATATATATATATACTTGATAACAATTTGCAATTCGCAATTCCTCCAATCTTCATTTAGTCAACCCAAAGTTGCGTACTGCCCATAGATCCATAAGACACCATGGTTCCAGACCTTTGGAATCCTCTCCTAGAATAGACTAAATCCAGTAGTTCCCTCTACTCTTTTGAAGCCAAAGTTAGAACCATGTTACTATCAGAATATTCAAGGTAAAATTTCTGTGTCAACTCTTCAGTCTTTTCACAACGTCATCCTTTCTACCATTTGAATGATTACTAATATAATCCTCATTCTCATCCTCATCATCATCATCATCATTGTCACTATTCTTTTAAGTTAGGATTTCAATTATTTTGTTATCCATTCTGCTGATTTAACATGTTTATCTATTTAATAATATTTATTTGGGGTTGCCATATTGTCAGGCATATTGCTTATAATGGCAATCCTTCTTCCGCAAATGATTTTATGTTTAATCGATTAAACATAATTAAATCAAATCATTTTACGATAATTTGACAATTTATCTTTTTTTTTTTGAAAAATGATTGTTACGAATACTTGTGTATTTATGATTTATTGTCAAAAAAGTACCTTTCTGTATATCATGTCACCGAAATATTAATATGAATGCAGAAGAAAAATGAATCAAATCAAATCAATAGAATAACAACAATAAACTCTGGAACAATCTTCCCATCTACATTCGTGAGGCCTCCACTACAGACTCATTCAAAATGCTTCTTAAAACTTATCCCATTAGGCAATACTTAGTTAATGTATTTTATATTTGTTCTTCCTTTATTCTCTCTTTTGTTCTCTCTTTGTTAAACTCTTACATGCGCTTAGAAACATTGTATTAAGCGCAGTATAAATGTTACATATTATTATTATAATTAATAATATTTTCAAATCAAAGTAAACTCTAAAATACTAGTGTTACCATGAATACTAACCGAAGTTTATGAAGTGATCTCTTCGTGTTGTTAACAGCACTAAGAGCAATGTCCCGTTGTCATGTCCACGAAGTTTGAACGAAAGCTTGGTTCGACCTATCGGATACATCACAGGACCGTCTTGAAGGTAAAGGGACCTCTTCAAATAAAACTTACAGTCTAAAAGAGAATGGAGGAAGAACTAAAGAGGATAATGATAATATTCATGATTTTTATATCGGCGAATGCATCTCGCTGTCTCTAAGCGCTTTACAGAGACACTATTATCCCGATCATGGGATTCAGGTTTGTCCGCACACAGTGTATGTACCTTCTCCATTTCCCAGGGAACTTTCTATTCAGCCGCCTTTTGCATATCGATGCTTACAATACTAATCAAATATACACAGTATCCCTTTAACACTTGGGTGGAGAGTGGCAAATGTAGATAAATGTCTTGCCAAAGGACACAAAATGCTGTGCAGAGGTTGTAAACTCAATTCGTTTCTAATACATTTTCCCATGGTATATTTTAAGCTAAGAAAGAGACAGCCTGCAGCTTGAAGGATAATTGACGAAAGTTTGATTTTTTTTGTACGAACCATGACAGAGTTGTCTACAAAAACCTGCCACTTTGAACATGTTGAAGATATATTGCTAGTTTGAGAATCGCCATGGAAAGTACAACGATACTTTTCAAACTTTCATTACTTTTTCAATTTGTAACCGATTTTGATTAAACTTTTGTAATTGCTTCTTTGTAAACTCTCTTTTCATTGAAATTGATTTGTCTCCAAGGTTTTCTTTTTCTGTTCCGTTATAGTGTTCAATCTTTTGATATAAACAATAACATTCGACCGTTTAAAAAAATTAAAAATCAGGTATAAACAATAAAGGCAAGATTAGAATATTGTGGTAGCTGCCTGCTATCAAATGAACTCTTTTTTTTCGTTTTGCTTTGTGTGTTGTTTTTGTTTTTGTTTTTTTAATTCTCCCAAAGTTCAAGCCACTTTCCTTTAAAAATAGTCATCGATGCCCCTATTTTCCTTTTTGTCACAGTATTTCATCCCCGGGGTCATTTTTTCCCATATAGTTTGTACATAGTCACGCGTCACTTTACCTGTCCAACGTTTTAGGGCGTCCTTCCCACGCTTTACTAACAGTGACTTAAGTCCTAGCTGATACATACTGATTTATGCAGGCTCTATAAATCATAATACTTACATTGACAGTACTCTCCAGCATATCTACTTGGACACACACAACGACAGACACCTTGTGAAATCTGGCGCGTACCCCCATTAAGACATGGCTCTGAATAAAAGATATTGATAAAACACCATATTTCAAGCCGTAATGAATTAAATCATAATTTTGAGGCAGAACTGATGAGATTTCACATGTGTAGTGGAGAGCTTATTCGTTGAATGTTTATTCTGTTTAGTATCACACTATAAGCCTACACCAAATTGAACTACTAAAAAGTGAAATTAAAGGATTTGGTGCACACTTTTCATGGATTTTGTGAAAATTTTCAGTAAAAAATTTAAGTTTTCAGAACTTTGGGGGAGGAGGTACTTAACGTATTATCAGGGCCGCACGCAGATTTTTTTTTTCCGGGGGGGGGGGACTAAACGCATGAACGTTTTTGAAGAAGCTCAAAAGCGAGGGAGCGAAGCGACACAAAATTGAACTACTTTGAGATACTGTCATTAATTTTCCATCTATAAATACATTACGTATAATCAGGGCTGCACGCAGAGATTTTTTTTTTCGGGGGGGGGCAAGACGCAAAAAATTTTCGAAGAAGCTCAAAAGCGAGGGAGCGAAGCCACCGAGCTGGTCACGAGGGCACTTTTGCATTTTTAGAAGTGAAATTGAAAAGATTTGATGCACACTTTTCGTGGATTTTGTGAAAATTATGAGTAAAAATTTTAAGTTTTCAAAATTTCGGGAGAGGGGGGAACTGCCCCCAGCCCCCCCCCCCCCCCCCCTTTGCGTACGGCCATGCGTATTATGCATATGCATGAAAGGAAGAATTTCGTATGGATTATTTCATATAATGTTACTGATGATATTATCGAACGGACCAAAAACAAAACAAAACACAACAAAAGAACACCCAACCACAATCATGACAATGAAATCCACAAGCAGTACTCACCCTAATATTAGTATAAATTAGGTGTCCACCAGTAAATCTTCTGTCCTATAGGTTTAGAGTATACTGAGTTTTCGGTTTCCCAGTTTCGCGTACAGTGAAAAGGGTATCAAAATTGCAAAAATCAGGCAAAAAGAGTATACTTTTACATTAGCTTGATTAGAAAATACTTGTTTAGGGTGGGGAAAACATGACAAAATACATGTTTAGGGTATTCTGAGATCAAAGGATAATTACTTGTTTAGGGTCCATTTTGAAAGTCAACGAACGAGCATGGTGTCCATCTTGTAATGACAGTGCCCCCCCCCCCCCGAAAATCCCCTCACATCCGAATCAAGAAAATCTTCAAGAGACTTCGCCAATAAATCACAGGGTTCCCCTACATACCACATTCTTCTTCCAAGATATACTGGTAACGTATAATCGATACATTATTCCTTTCCTTTCTCACACAAAATAACTGCGGTGTCGTCCACAGACCATTTATGCAAACGCCTAAAGAAAATAAGAAAAAAAAACATATATTAAAGAAAAGGAGCAAAATGAAATCTCACGTTTTTAAGAAAAAAAATGATGAATAATTACGTAACTACAAATTAATCATCACACGCAACCATGACTGAGAATTTTAAGCGAAGGGCCAAAGTCAAATATGTAGCTTAGTTTTTGAGTTCGTTCCACCATCTGTACAAACTAAGTACACCATGCTCATTTTCAAGCTTAAAGCATTACACACACTATTCAAGAGGTCTACCTCAAAAAAATCTGTAGCGAAAGCTTCTAAATCCAAGATGGCGTCCAAAACGGTCGCCCTTTTGACGGGATTTGAATTTTTCAAGACAAAATTTGATAGAAACATCCAATTGCAACAAAATTGGTCTCATCTGAAAGAAAATTAAACTCCCTACAGTATGATGCCATTTGTGAGTAATATCAAAGTAATTCGGTCCAGACTTTTAGTCAAAAAGTGTGTTTTTTTACATTTTTTCCCCAAAACTGAAAATTTGTAAAATGCATGATTTAGCATAAATCAAGAAAAAAATTAAGAATTGTCTTGAAACCTTCCAGAAAACTTTCTTGATATTGAATAATGATCTGTGGAAAATTAGAAAGCAATACCATTCTCTGTTCTAAAGTTATAATATCTCAAACTTAAAAACTCATATTTCATAAATTTCTCTTCTTGCATATGCATGTGTTATATTCCCATAGACTATAATGCATTAACATGCATGTGCCCTCTGGAAATTTAAAGTGCAGACGTGGATTTTCGCTCTACAAACCAAGTAGGCCATGCTCATATTTGCGCTTATTGACATGTTTGTAACTAAACTTGGATGATAGATGCCTTACACAAACTCCAGTGTGATTGGGGAGTCAAAGCTCACATATGTAGGTCAAAGGTCAAATGAGGTCAAATGTTAACATTTTTGTGCATATTTCTACTGGGGTTGGTAACTTTAGAACCATAAGTCCATTTGTAACCAAACTTGGATAGTAGATGCCTTTCAGGGACATAACTGGTATTTGAGGGTCAAGGATCATTTATGTAGGTCAAAGGTCAAATGGTAAAAATTTCATGCATATTTCTACTGGGGTTGGTAAGTTTAGAACCATAAGTCCATTTATGACAAAACTTGAATGGTAATTACCCTTAAGGGACCTCATTGTTATCTGGGGGTCAAAGGTCATGGGTGCGGGTCAAAGGTCAAAGGAGGTTAAATGTAAAACTCTCCTGCAATTTTCTATTGGTGTTGATAGCTTTAGAACGATGACTCCAAACTTGGATGGTAGATGCCCTATATAGGGACCTCAATTCTGTTATGGAGCTTGGGTCATAGGTTTATATCATTTGATATTGAATATATGGATGCAAACTTTGAATGAGATACATGCACATATGTTCTTCACAACTTTTCATTTTGTTGTTGACATAATCATTGTGACTCTTCCACGTATAAGCATGGAGCCATAAGCAGAAAATATATTTAGATCATAAAAATTGTTAGAAAATTCAAATTGGAATTAAATAGGTCTCAGATGAAAAGAAAGATTTTTTTTTACAACTGAATGCCATTCATGAGGGATGTTGAGTTACCATGCAATTAATTCTATATTTAGTGGGAAAATATTGTTTTTTGACATACTTCCTCCCCCCCCCCCCCCCTGAAATTAGTGAAAGTGAGAGTAGGGTCAGAAAGTGTCGGAATGGAAAGGTTTCAATATCATTTTGTAAATAGATATATGATAGATAAATGAAATAGTCCTTATCATCTTGCTTCGCAGCCAATATATAATGGCTATTCAATTTTGAATGGGTTATATTCTTTGAAATTACAAATTACACATGTCACATTTAATGGAAAGAAAATAATAACTATAGAAATATGGTAAAATGGCAGCTAGAGCATTCTTTCAAAGAACACTTTAAATATTCTAGTGTCATTAAGTTATTTTTTCAACTCACTGGAAGTGGTTTTTTTTTATCTGGTCCAGTTGTGGTAACGTATTATATAAATTTAATATAAATTAGTACAAAATGACTTCACAAGATAATAAGCTATCACAACCATGATTAGCAGAAAGAAAAAATAATGTCTAATTTCTCATTTGTTAAAAACTCATTATTTGTATATTACAGTTTATTATTCAGCATAATTATATACTCTAATTTTTAATTAGACAGCTAACTTTAAGTTAATTTTAACAGCGGCATAAAAAAATCAATCCATAAAAAATTAATAGTGTGCATGCATACAAATATCAACAGCAGAAATTGGACCAGTTAATAATAATAATAATAATAATAATAATAATAATAATAATAATAATAATACATAGGATTGATATAGCGTCTTTTCCATTTTGATTAAATGCTCAAGGCGCTTCAAAAAAAAATACAAAATAGAATTAAAATACAAATACATACAACATTGTACATGTACCTTTGCACTGTCTCTTATTCATGTAGCAATCGGATACGGCAAAAAGGACTGTTTCGTAACCTTTCTGTTTTTGAAATTTGGGTGTTTTTATTAAATTGTACATAATATTTATGGCAAAAGGCAATGAAAAAGTCTAGACACAGCATTCTACATCTCATGCTTCCAATGAGCTCACTTTAAGGACTTTCTCATATGTTTTGTAATCTTATTCTAATTTTTTTCATGGCATGTGTCTTGATACCTTCAGGGAGCTGAAAATTTCACTAGGTTGAGTACTTAACTTGTAAACAAATTTGTAAACAAATTTGTTTACAAATCCTGAATTTCTCCCATTAAGCTCATTCTTTATTTGTTAAGTACTCAAGTTGCCAATGAACACTGATGAAGACAAAAGCTTAATCCTCAAGGAAAGGATGAATATATCAATAATACAATGTATTTGACCTGCACCCATTACCTTTGACCCCCAAATAACAATGAGGTCCCTAAAGGGTAATTACCATTCAAGTTTTGTTATAGATGGACTTATGGTTCTAAACTTACCAACCCTAGTAGAAATATGCATGAACATTTTACCATTTGACCTTTGACCTACATACATGACCTTTGACCCTCAAATACCAGTTATGTCCCTGAAAGGCATTTACTATCCAAGTTTGGTTACAAATGGACTTATGGTTCTAAAGTTACCAATCCCAGTAGAAATATGCACGAAAATGTTAACATTTGACCTCATTTGACCTTTGATCTACATATGTGAACTTTGACCCCCCCCCCTCCCCCCCCCCCCCCGAATAACACTGGAATTTGTGTAAGGCATCTATCATCCAAGTTTAGTTACAAACATGTCAATAAGCACAAATATAAGCATGGCCTACTTGGTTTGTAGAGCGAAAATGAATGTGTGCACTTTTGTAGAGGGCACATGCATGTTAATGCATTATAGTCTATGGGAATATAACACATGCATATGCAAGAAGAGAAATTTATAAAATATGAGTTTACAAGTTTGAGACATTATAACTTTAGAACGGAGAATGGTATTGCTTTCTAATTTTCCACAGATCATTACTGAATATCAAGAAAGTTTTCTGGAAGGTTTCAAGACAATTCTTAATTTTTTTTCTTGATTTATTCTGAATCATGCATTTTGCAAATTTTTAATTTTGGGGAAAAAATGCAAAAAAATACGCACTTTTTGACTAAAATCTGGACCGAATTACTTCTACACTACTCACAAATGGCATCAAACTGTAAGGAATTTAATTTTCTTTCAGATGAGACCAATTTTGTTAAAATTGGATGTTTCTATCAAATTTTATCTTGAAAAAATTCAAATTCAGTCAAATTGGCGGCCATTTTGGACACCATCTTGGATTTAGAAGCTTTCGCTACAAATTTTTTGAGGTAGACCTCTTGAATATTGTGTGTTATGCTTTAAGCTTGAAAATGAGCATGGTCTACTTAGTTTGTACAGATGGATAAACGAAACACACCCCCCCCCCCCCCCCCTTTCTGCTTTTGGGCCTCCGCTTATTTGGAATTTGTCAAGGCAGAAAGGAATTCTTATAAATCTAATTCTGTATTATGAAAATGACACCTTGGACGAGGTGCGAAGACAACTGACATTGAAAACTTTGTAGGCTTAGATCAAACCTTTGAAAATAACTCTTGCTGAACATTCAAGAGATAGATAAACCTTTGTACATAACATTCTTTCAATCAAATTTTTAAATCGATTTTCAATATTTAATCTTAATTCATCTTGAGAGTAGCAGGTGTTGGGGCACATGCCTCCGGGAACAGTGATGTACTTCACTTTTGTGCACCCTGACACACTTGTTGCTCCCTAATCATTTTTGCATGTTCTTCCATTCTTATTATGTATTTGTCTGCTGCTACTGATGTAATGTATCGGTGATTTTTCTTAATTTGGTCGAATGAATAATAATAGTACTACTACTAATAACAATAACTGAAGCTAACGCATGGGGTGGATGCAAGATTTTCGTAAAAGTCAACATTCCAAAAGTTTAAAAAAGCAGAAAAAAGCTAAAGGAATGCTAGATCGTTTTTTTTTTTTAATATAAGGGTGAAGGACACACCACGCAAATTACTATTGTGCCCCTACAATCCTCTAATGGGGCGACCTTCTCCATTCCATGTAATCAGGTAAAACTTTGACGGAAATATTTCATGAAGTTGAAAAAGGTATAATACACATTATTTTGCATTTTTTTGAGTGAATTGTAGTAAGTTTTCTTCTACACAGGAAAATCGATGGATTTATGGACAAAGTAGCAGAAAAGCTTACCAATAAAGCAGGAGGCAAAGAGCAGTCCAGTCCAACTCATGATGACAGACAGAATGGAGATTCATCTCCAAGATCTTATTAATTTCCACGCTTTTGAGTGACATCAGACAATTTTCTGATTTTATGTAGGTACAGCATATTAAGTAGTCAAGTCAACGACACGATCAAACACTGATTCGACGAACTAATAATGGCCATTGTCCAGCAGTGAAGCTTTTTTAATGGGAGTAGTAATAGCAGTGAGTATGGTGTCGGCCATAGAGTTTGTACACGATTTTTTTTTCGTACTTTTTCACCAATTAAACTTTCATTTCGCACCCTAGTAGGATCAATTAAACTTTCATTCCACACTATCTTAAACGACTTTTCAACCAAACGAACTAATAATGGCCATCGTCCAGCAGTGAAGCTTTTTTAATGGGAGTAGTAATAGCAGTGAGTATGGTGTCGGCCATAGAGTTTGTACACGATTTTTTTTTTCGTACTTTTTCACCAATTAAACTTTCATTTCGCACCCTAGTAGGATCAATTAAACTTTCATTCCACACTATCTTAAACGACTTTTCAACCAAACGAACTAATAATGGCCATCGTCCAGCAGTGAAGCTTTTTTAATGGGAGTAGTAATAGCAGTGAGTATGGTGTCGGCCATAGAGTTTGTACACGATTTTTTTTTCGTACTTTTTCACCAATTAAACTTTCATTTCGCACCCTAGTAAGATCAATTAAACTTTCATTCCACACTATCTTAAACGACTTTTCAACCAAACAGACTTTTATACATCACGTTTTCACCATTTAGACTTTCATTCCACTTTTTCACCAATTATACTTTCATTTCGCGCTCTCTTACAAGACTTCTTAACCGAATAGACTTTTGAGAAGAAAACAAGTGTACAAATGATTTGCCATTGCTTGCCGTTTCATTCCGTATGAGGCATCAAGACACAAAGGCAATGTATGCCAAAATATCATAACATGTGATGAATATCAAAACAGTCTGAACCAGGAAACAATGTCATGAGACATAATAATAATACATAATACCTATAAGGCGCTTAATACTAGTGTTTCTAAGCCACTATGTTCGGTCTAAAACTAAATTATCAGGACATGAAAATAAGATAACATAAAAAATACAGATGCATTGGAACTGTGGCAACCTATTTAACTCACTGAAAAGATATTGTCTCGTGATCAGGAAGGATAGTAGCTCCTCCCTGGGGCTGTTGATCACGTGACCCACCCGCAGAATATTAGCTCCCACGGGTATTCCCGTAAATCTTGGTAAATTAAATCTTTGGAGCATATAATTAGGTGGTCTGTCATCTTTGACAGATCACCTCTTAATTTAGTCAGAATTTTCTTTATTTTTATTTCTTCAACCCACCATTTTTGTGCACTCGAAATCTCAGAATCGGCTGGGTCAAATTTCATGAAATTTTCGTCAGTTATTAGTCTTAACAAGATCTCACCGTTCCATATATTTTCATGCTCATCTGGTCATTGTGACGTCATCCAGGCGCCATTTTGTGAAAATAAACTAAGGGTCATATCTTCATAACGGAAAGTCATTTTTTATTCATATTTGGCATGACGAATATTCATATCAGTCCAAACATTTTCATCTATTAAGACGCGCGCGTACGCGTACGTCCGCGCGTCAGTGCGCGCGCAAAAATTAAAAATGCTCAAAATCGACTCATATTCATTTTGCACACGTTTCAGGCCATTTTAAGCAGTTCAAAAATTTGCGCGCGTTCGCGTCCGCATGCGCGTCATACGAGCGCGCAGGTCCCAAATAACGTTAAAACGTCGTTTTTTTCAGTGGATTTGCGTTTCTGATACTTTTCTTAGCAATTTCCATTAATTTAGAACTGATTTCGACTAACCATAAGGTCACACGCGCGCGTCAAAGTTCAAAATCCGTGCGCGCGTCAATGGGGCAAATAATGTAAAAACACGCAAAAACATGCCCCTTTAAAATCCGCCATAGCTCCTTAGAATGCGTGGAGACCCCCAATTTTTTTCTACATATTCTGAAAGGTTATGAGTTGTAGATGTGAATCCATGACAAAAATTTATCTTATCGATATCATGATGTCATCCTATTCTTATGTGAACTCAAAATTTTGATTTTTAATTTTTGACGTTATATTTTTTGCCTTTAACCGAGACTATCTCTCTTATTATTTGTCAATTTCCGCCGAGATTTCGATATGTTGTAGCTGAGACAATTTTCTACAAATATGTTTTCAGTGTTACTCATTTTGATGAGGTTATCATGGTCTAAATTCACGTATAAAGGTACAATGTCAATTTTTCTCATTTTACGTGTATTCTCTATGGGACATGACCTTTACGTAATTCTCGATTCTACATTCTCGTCTTCTTTGATCAACATTTCCCTTATTTCTGCTTGATTTTCGCCCATCTTTAAGTATGTTGCAGCTGAGAAAATTCTCTGTCTTATGCATTCATAATTATGTTTTTTAAGCAATAGTCGAAAACATGTCAAAATTTTGGCTGGAAAACATGATATTAGAATTCCGTTTTGAATCTACGTGTTATCTCTATGAGCTGTTATGCAGGTATACCTTCAAAGCACTTGCCTCACATGCTCAAGGTCCCTGGTTCGAGTCCCGGAGGGAAGGGGGCAATTTCTTTCCGTTTGCTTTCTTTTTACATGTTATATTACTATCCTCTTTAACTATATAATTACATATACAGTCACAGTCAACGAAATAAACTGCTGATTTTGGCCCGTTATGAAAATTGCAATGCAGTGCACTGTATTTTATGTACAACCCTATAGAAAATCTGATTAGTTAAGGTAAATTAAAGCTTTGGATCACCTTTTAAGTATTCTGCGATATCAAATCATCCAATTTCTATGGCGTTAGTCTCCTATCGATACGTATAAAATTTTATCAAAAGTCTTACCAACGAATTTATCACAATCCACGTCGAAACCTAAGAGATGCCGACAGACCACCTAATTCGTCATGTGACGAATTCAAATGTCTCGTTTGATATTAATATTGGTGATCTTGCGGGTTTAAAACAATTGGTTTCTGAACAAAAGCCCTTATAAGATTGTCACTTTATTCTCCTCCGTTATTTTCCGACCTACAGTTGTCTACACTGCTTTATCCGTGCCGCCAGCCCCGACATCATGCCCAACCTCCAAGCCAATTGCAGGCACACACAACTGACCGCACTTTTCTGTCAGTGCTGCCAGCCCAGACATCCTGCCCAACCTCCCAGCCATATTGAAGGCACACACAACTGACCAAACTGTTTTATTAGTGCTGTCAGCCCCGACATCCTGCCCAACCTACAAGTCATATTGCAGGCACACACCATTGACCACACTGTTTTATTAGTGCTGTCAGCCCCGACATCCTGCCCAACCTTCAAGCCATATTGCAGGCACACACAATTGACCACACTGTTTTATTAGTGCTGTCAGCCCCGACATCCTGCCCAACCTCCCAGCCATTGCAGACACTCACAATTGACTACACAGTTTTATCCGTGCTGCCAGCCCCGACATCCTGCCCAACCTCCCAGCCTTATTGCAATCACACACAATTGACAGTACTGTTTTATCAGTGATGCCAGCCTTGACATCCTGCCCAACCTCCCAGCCTTATTGCAGGCACACTCACAAATGTGCAGTGATCTTTTCTGAGCCCAGAGGTATCTTTCACTTATATGTATACTATCTTTGTCTCTCCCAACCTCCCAACCTCCCAACCATGCTGTATCTGTATATGCCTTTTTGATAACACTCTGTTATTGCCGAGTCTGGAGTGAATGACTTTATGCTCCTGCCCAACCTTCCAATCATTGCAGGCCCAATTATGTTTCCGTCAAACATCCCTTGCTTCTGGATTTCCAACATGAAGCTCTATAACTTAAATCTCTCCCAACGTCCCAACCATGCTTCATGTCACTTCAGTAACTCTCATGACAAACCTACTACCTCAGCAACCCAGTGATATTACAAGCAAGCGACCTGCTGTCACAAATTCTGCCCAGCCTCCCAGCCATAAGTATATAACTTCCCACAAAATTCCTTAAACATGTTTTTCTTAACCAGTAACCCAGCTCTGCACGTGGGCTAAAACATACAACGTTTTGCATAATAAACTTAATAATTGTTGCACTTTACTGCCTTATGTAGGTTCAGTCCGCCTATTCGTTTAATTATAAAGGAGCTGAGGCCCTCCTATTACTTTCCCGGTAAACTGTAATTTCCCGTGTGTCTTTATTGGATACATATGTTAGGTCCTCCCGTTACAATCAGATTGTAAAAGTAACTAGGGTGGGAGGGGCGGGAAACTTGTTACCTCGACGGAATCTCAGACTGCACTGGCTGTGCACGTGCTACATGCGCGCATTAATACACTGCGCCATGCACTTCGCGTACCGCGCGCTGTTTCCCACTGAGATCAATTCACATGATGCCCAGCTGGTTTCCAGCATTTGCGTATGTTAGTATCTGAATTATTCTTTCCATACAGTTAACACTTATTTCTCTCAAAAAATTACTGATCACTGAAAATGATCATTACATTTTGAGAAGAAAACAAGTGTACAAGTGATTTGCCATTGTTTGCCGTTTATTCCGTATGAGGCATCAAGACACAAAGGCAATGTATGCCAAAATATCATAACATGTGATGAAAACAGTCTGAACCAGGAAACAATGTCATGAGACATAATAATACATAATACATAATACACGTACCTATAAGGCGCTTAATACCGGTGTTTCTAAGCGCACTTTGTTCGGTCTAACACTAAGGCCGGTATTGTTGAAAGCTCACTAACTTTAGTAGCCCTACTAAGTCGATATTTAGTAGGGGTTGCTATTCTCGAAAGGTAACTAACTTCAAAATGACGTCATCAGCTCACTAACTTTAGTGACAGCTCACTAACTTTAGTGACCCCTCAATAAGTTAATCCACCCCTCACTAAGTTAATCCCCTTCTCCATAGAACTGTGTACTAAAGTAATTTTAGTACGCTATTCACGAAGGGTGACTAAAGTTAGTGAGCTGTCACTAACTACGTCATCCAGGGCAGATTCGGCCTAAAACTTAGTAAGCTCAGGGGGCATGTTTAACTCGTCGCTCGGTCAAAATTTCGTATTGAAACAGAGTGGAAATGGGTCTATTTATGCTGCATTTTCACCTTTTCTGTAAGTATCATATATCTGTTGGTTCGCTCATTTGTATTTTCATGATCAAGCCGTATTTACCATGCTATGATGACATCAGTTTATTTGCAATAAAATGAATTATAAGCAGTCAAAGTCAATTTGACCGCGTTTGAAACTTGAATTATTGCAACGCTCTGTCACCTCACAGTCCCACACGACCAGATTTACGTATGGCGCTGTGAACGACCTGGTGCATGTAACTGTATGGAACGACCAAGTTAGGCCTACAAATCTACTGACTTTTTCTACGGAGACCCGAAACAAACAAATGCATAGGCCCTATGTCTTTTCGTGATCTCGTAAACAATTGCAAATTGCAGAAGGAAACTCTCCACAAAAATTAATGTGGCACTGTTAGTGTTGGCATAACCTGGCTTTGCATGGTCTAGACTTGAATCCGATTCTGAGCACTCAGTCTCAGGAGGGCCAAACTAAATTTTGTCTCAAAATTTCGCCGTTACGAGATCTACCTCTTAAGTGGTAGGGCCGGCACTTCTCCTTTTAGTTTTAACAGTTAGGAGGACCCTACCAGTATAAGACTCTAGTAACAACGAAATTTTGAGGCAGAACTTTTGGTCTATCATGTCTACTGTCTAGGCCGGGCCAAACATACCTCGGACTGTGTGGTGAATGCCGAACATTCACTGATGGCGTTGCAGCACCAGAAGTCCAAAACAGACAACAAAATTGCCTTTTAAAAAGCAAGATTTATTTTTTTTCAATTTGCTAGATACCTCAAATTTTGATTCAGGGACTTTTCAAGTTTAACTCTTGATAATGCACAAATTTGTGGATTCAGAGTCGAAAGTAGAATTTAAACTGCCTTTCATGTGTGACCAAGCCCCAAAGCCTGAGAATAAGTACGTACACAAAAGGCTTTTCCACGGTGAAGACTAAAGTAGCTTGTACATGTTATTAAGTGGAATCCTAGCAGGCTAGCATCTTACAGTTAATTCACCATGTAAGGCTCTATGATTGCGCAGTTCCGAAAGACCAAAGTCAATACAAAGCCACGTGAGTCTAACACTGTTAGATAGTAACAGATCTAGACCTACTCACCTAGTCTGTCTCATGACCGTATTTTTTGTCTTACCCAAGTTGGTTGAATACAAAATGTGTTTTTTTTTTTTGTTTGTTTGTTTGTTTTTTTTTGGGGGGGGTGGGGTGGGAGAAATTCCCAGATGTAATAATTTTGGCATTATCGCCGGGACACCCGCATAGCCAAGGGGGATGGTGGGGGCGGTCACTCTCCCCCCCCCCCCCCCAAATCTCAAATAAGAACAAATTCTTCAAGCAAATTAGAGTTGGGTGAGCAATTGACCCCCCTCCAAAAAAAAAATGAATAAAATAAGAATGATATGACCAGTGACTCTCCCCTTCCCTCCCCTATAATGGCAGTTATATCGGGTAAAAAAAGAAAAAAAAACAAGACCAAAAAGCAATTGGGGGGGGGGGAATAGAGCGGGGGGAGGCTGTCAATTCACAAAATGTGATGGTCCGACTACCTACAGGTTTTTGGCCTTCCTATTCATGTAAAAAAAAAAAAAATCACAAACTCTCAAACGTTCCTTCACATCGTGGGAGGGAGGGGATACTCCAGTTATGGAACTCACAAAGGGGCACCCCCTTCCATCGCCCCCGCCTCATCCACGGCTGCGGACAATAATTTTTTTTGCCTTACATCCCATCCACCCCATCCAGCCCCTTAAAATGAATATTTCTGTCGATTTCTCATACAAAAAGTGTACAGAAAGGGTCTGCCTACGAGGCTTGAAACAAGGACTTGTATGGTGGTACGGGGATGTGCAGCTGCTCTTATGGGTCGCCGATTCCGAGGTCCCCCCCCCCCCTCCAAGAGAGAGAGAGAGAGAGAGAGGGGAAGAGAGAATCCAAAATTTGATTGATTGTGGGAATTCCCATGAATGAATGGTCAGACAGGGTGTTTGAATGAGGGAATTATTTCGTCAAATTAGTCTTTAACATGACAACACACACTTTGAATTATTCCTTAGCCATTAATGCTTATGAATTTTTTTAAAAAGGGGGCGCAGATAAGAATGTCCCTTCTTTAAATAGTATAGACAAATCCCCTATTAATTCGCGCAAAGATTCACAATCCGCCCTCATTTTGATTCAATTGTGACGTCACTGGCCTCCAGCTGGATGCTAGCTGACGGTGATGCGTAATGATGTCACAATGCCCTTAATCTGCAATCCTATGAACTGAGCATGCTCATTGCGCGCTCCTAATCCCATGATTAACTTTCCGAGCTCACAAACTTTAGTGAGGGTCACTAATTAGTATGCTTTCGTGAATAGCTCACTAACTTAGTGAGCTCACTAATTAGTGAGGGTACTAAGTTAATGAGGATACTAAGTTCGTGAGCTTTCGAGAATACCGGCCAATATTACCAGGACATGAAAATAAGATAACATAAAAACTACAGATGCATTGGAACTGTGGCAACCTATTTAACTCACTGAAAAAATATTGTCACGTGATCATTAGGAAGGATAGTAGCTCCTCCCGTGGGCTGTTGATCACGTGACCCACCCGCAGAATTTTAGCTCCCACGGGTATTCCCGTAAATCTTGGTAAACAAAATCTTTGGAGCATATAATTTGATATTAATACTGGTGATCTTGCGGGTTTCAAACAATTGGTTTCTGAACAAAAGCCTTCCTCCCATTTTTTTTTTTTTGTTTGGCCCGTCCTAAATGATAAGAGTTCGGAGCCCTTATATTAAGCATTGCATATTTGCACATAAATCCCTTTTCTAGAGTGGGTATTTTCCACATTAAGAAGCTTAACACTTTAACACTTAAAACCTGCAGTGCCCTATTCATGAATGTAGATGCCCTTCTGCAGAACAGTTACAGTTCCATCTAGGTAGATAGAACAAGAAGACTACCGACTTGGTACTGCATTCAACACTTGATACTTTAACATTTTAAACCTGCATAAGTGCCTTATTCCTGAATGTAAATGCCCTATTACAGAACAGTTTTTTCTTTCTGGGTTAAAATAAAGAACAAAACAATAACAAAATAACGAGAGTTGGAGGATACTAACACGATCTCCTGAATAGGGCTGTTCACAACGTTAACGTCATCAAGTTGGCTCGAGTAACTTGTCTTGTCGTGCGTGTAGCGGCTGTTAAATATTTCTGTGTCCGACCGACTTCTCGAGTTCGTCCTCGTTTAGACCGAGAACATGTTTGTGCTGGTTCGGTCTTTCTCTTCTTTCCCATTGTTTTCCCGTTCTGTTTGATGACGAAGTGATAAAAGTCAGTGGCGGCACCAGGATTGTTAAAGTGGGGGGGGGCAAATGGAGGGCAAAAGAAAATAGTGGGGGGGCAGAGGCAGTCAATTTTTTTTTTTGCATGTATGGGAAAATCGAGCGTGAAGCGCAAGTTTGAGTCGCTTACACACATTTTAATATCAATTTTGTGAGCGAGCGAAGCGAGCGAACAAAAAATGACCGCTTTTTTGGTTTTTAATTGCATTTTCGAATAAATATTCTGAAATATGACGAGCGAGCGAAGCGAGCGAGCCAAAAATGGCTACTTTTCTTGTTTTTAATTGCATTTTAGAAAAGAAATTTAAAAATATGACGAGCGAGCGAAGCGAGCGAGCCAAAATAACCACTTTTTTGGTTTTCAATCGAAGTTTTGAAGAGCGGAAAATGGTATTTTAGAGCACTTCACAGCTTGATTATGATGCTTATCACAACATCTACTTATTTACAAATTACTGTAGAATTTTTCTTTTCAGTCCTCAAAATGTCTGGGGGGCAACTGGGGGGGCAAAGCTTCTGAGTGGGGGGGCAAATGCCCCCCCATTGCCCCCCCTTGGTGCCGCCACTGGATAAAAGGAATAAGGTGAATATCACTATTTATCGTTGGGGAAAACATTAACGTTGCGACCTCGAGCCTAAACTTGTTGCCTCGACGGAATCTCAGACTGCAACGGCTGTGCATGTGCTACATGCGCGCATTAATACACTGCGCCATGCACTTCGCGTACCGCGCGCTGTTTGCCACTGAGATCAATTCACATGATGAACAGCTGGTGATCACATGCAACCAACTGAATCAGTTTCGAGCATTTGCGTATTTTAGTATCTGAATTATTCTTTCCATACAGTTAACACTTATTTCTCTCAAAAAATTACTGATCACTGAAAATGATCATTACATTTTATACAGCACTATTTCACCAATTAGACTTTTTTACATCACTTTTTTCAGCAATGAGACTTTCATTCCACTTTTTTCACCAATTAGACTTTTATACATCACTAGGGCCTATTCACCAAAAAGACTTTTATGCATCACTATTCACCAAGATAAGACCTCTATTATTTATTTTTTTAAAGCATCCTACAAAGCGTACACGTTTTTATACTTTTACATCAATAATCACACAGTAAAAACCATATATATATATAATATTGAGAGTTACGAACAAGAGCGTACACACTAAGAAAAAAGGTGCATGTTTGCACCTTAAATGCAACACTGGCAGCACATTTTGGGTGCAATCTTGCATCCTACATGAAAAAAGTGCAAAAATGCACCTTCTTGTTCATGTTTGTACCCGGAAATGCCAGTTTGCACCCCAAAAGGTGCAACTTTGCACCTTTTAGGGTGCAGAATTTTTGCGTTCAAAAAGCAGCAAATTTGCACATTCACTACAACTCTGCACCCTTTAGGGTGCAAAAATGTAGCGAACTGCACCCTTAAAGATGCAAAAAGCTTATTAGGGCGCAAAGTTGCACCAAAAAAGGAGCTCCCAGTGTTGCATTTGAAGGGTGCAAAATTGCACCTTTTTTCTTAGTGCGTAATATGATGAGTCAGGGATTCAAGATGAGTCAAGTGAAAAAAGTCGACTTTTTCAATTCTTCAGTCCATGCAAATGAGGAGGGTATGGAGTGGGTGGAATGCAACGAAGAAAGATGTGATGTTGTAAGAGCATCCGTGGAAAATGAGCAAAAGAGACGTAAAGAAAGACATGTTAAAGATGAAAGTATGGATTGGATCGATAGTAACGAGGAAAGGTGTGATGCCATAAGAAATACCGACTGGATGTGTTGTAAGGAAGAAAAGAGTAAAGTTAATAGAGCGCCCGTGGAAAAAAGACCCAAAGAGAGAATTTTCTTTACGGAAGAACAAGTTAAAGTGATTGAAAAAAACAGGAGCGAAAGAGCTTAAGTCGAGATTGCATTATACGCAGTGGTGTAATGAGCCAAAATATTTTTTTTTTTTTTTTTTTTTTGGGGGGGGCTCAATCTTTGCGAGGAGCAAAGCGACCAATCCTGAGGGACCGAGCCGGGGATACCCCCCCCCCCTCACGATACCGAGCTTTTTCATTTGTTCGACTTAAATATGTGCAATCTGCAAAACCTAAAAAGAAAATTTTTAACTTCAGTTCGGTTCAATTTTCATTTTCTCTCATTTCCAAAAAAAGAAGTAAATATCATGAAAAATAAACATTGAAGTACAATACATGCAATATAAAACATCAAATTTCATGACATGTACTATTATTATCGCTACACTCCCTCAGGATTGGTCGCTTCGCTCCTCGCAAAGATTGAGCCCCCCAAAATATTTTGGCTCATTACTCCACTGTTACCGCTGCATTGCGCTAAGCTCCCTGTCACGACGCAATATCTTGCCCAGACTTTCGGGCGGATTGCCTATGATTGTAAATGCAATGCAAAAACGGTTGACAGTGAGATTCAACGTTTATCCCACCTACATGCATAGTGTGTTGGCGAGTTGACGAATCGGTTATCCTAAATTGTTGCATGATGTATGGCTGTGTAAAGCAAGGGGGGGGGGGGTGAGGTAGGGGTCTATGACTGTGTGTACAGTTTAAGCTCAGATTTCAAAGACAACTTAAGGAAGCATAATGAGACTAGGTATGATTTAATCCAGCGGTGCATTAGGTTCCTGTTATCGGGGGGGGGGGGAGCCCAAAATTTCTGGTAACTCAGTCAAGAATCAGTGCATAGTTATGATTTCAATTGAGGGGGGCAGTAGCGAGTACACAAAGCATTCAAAACACTGAGCGCGCGAAGCGCACTCGATGGGGGGGGGGGGGGGGGAGGTGCAGGGAGGGGGAGACTACTGCCCCCTTAAGTTATATCCTAGCTAGGCCTATGCCACTGATTCTAAATTTACTTTTTTGCTCTGTTTTTCCCCCCCCCCCTTCCTCTTTTTTTCCATATTTCTTCTTCTTTCTCCTTTTTCTTCTTTCTTTCCCTTTCTCCCTTCCTTTTTCTTCCTTTCCCTTCCTTTCATTTTTTTTCGCGGTGGTTTGGTGGATTTTCCCGCTGAAATCCTTCAGGGGGCAATCTGTCCCTCCCTCCCCCGCCCCTGGCTGTTACACCACTGATTTAATCTTGCTTCTACTTCTTCACGGATTGTTGATATATCTATAGACTCCAACAGTGTCCAACGAAAAGTTATTTTCTTTTTTGAGAGGTAGATCATAGCATCCAATTCATTTATTTATTTTGACTTTGTTCATCAGATTGAACATGCCTAGGTTGAAACTTGATGCTGCATTTATGTCTGCATCCACATCATGCTGGAGATGTAGGTGATGATTGCTTGTTGACTGAGACTGAAGAAAATTTCTGCAAGAAATGAATTAGTCTACTATTCCAGTTGTGGAAGGTAAGTGAATTCTGCATGAATTTAGTAAGGCTGCTACATGTACATGTATGTCAATATTCAGCCAGGGTTTAGCATCATTTACAAGGCCATTTGCCTTGGTTGCAAATACACCCATTCTTGAATTTATTTGTAACATTTCTTTATTATTATTATTATTGTCTCCTTTGAAATTTTTATCAGTCTGGCATGATGAATATTTTTCTTCCTTGAGTTTCATGGGCACCAGGATCAAAATATCTCACCAACATTTCTTGCTTACACTTCATTAAAAAATGTATTGCTTAGTCAAAGCCAAATAATTTTTCAGCTTTACTTCTTAATTTTTGCTATACAAGCATAAACTATATTTTGTTTTCTGATTTCCTCTCATTTCATTTGCAAGTTTGTTTTTTATTATTAAATTTCAATTGAGATATTTATTGTTCAATGTGTATTGTTCTAAATTTCTGTTGTATAAATTTCAATTGTATTTTGAGTTCTGTGAAATAAAATAAAATAATTTATAAACCTTGGTCTGCAAATGTGTTCTCTTACTGTCCATAATATTTGTACATGAACTTTGCATTTATCCTAATTCAAGTCAACTTTCAATCTCATCTTGTTTTCTTTAACAGAAAGAATTCAGCTTCTACTCTACATTGCATTGGACCCCTGATTTGGAGATCTGCCTCTCAATGAGTGAGGAGTCATGGCCCTGTATGCAGCAGGGGGGGGGGGGGAGAGGGGACGAGAGCAGTAGCCCAACCCACACTTCAATTCAATTCAGATTTATTGATATGCAATCAACAATTTTGGATTATTATCGACATGCAAAATGTTTTGCAATGTCATTAAACAAAGTTACAAAACAAATAATTGCTAACTAAACCCCTCGCCATAGGTGTGTGTGAATTATTTGAAACTCTTACAGCAGATTGGTTCATTTGAGGATTTGAAAATACATAAATTCAGGACAGTGTACTAGTAATTTGAATTGAATGATGAGTATGTAAGTTTCAAAATTACCGTTTTCAGTTGCGTTTTAATTAATTTTATTGATATTCATTTCATAAGAAAGGGCTTCACTATTTTCTTAGTTGTGCATGTATACATGTATTACAATTATCACATTCTTTTAAAAATTGCTGGGGATTACACAATCACTATCAAAGTACACTTGTAGTAAAAAAAAAATGGATTTGCTATGTAAAGATTATTTTTCTGCATGGTGATTACAGTCATGTACATGTTAAAATAGGTTCATTCCGATAAAAAGGAAACTACATCAGCCTTCATTCATCACTTAAAAGTAAAATATACATGTATTTCATATTACTCATAACACTTTTTTTTAAATCATATACTCTGTTCAGAACTTACAACAAAATAAAGAATAGACTATAGAGTTTTACATCACTACCATTCAAATGTTAGTAATTCAAAATGCCAACATGTATCAAGGCCCAATAGAATCCTTTTCTACTTTAAATAATACTTGTAAATAAATCATTAACATAGCTCATAGTCAGATGTTGTGCACAACTCAGGAAGAATGAGCTATTCCACATCCCTTTAGAAGAAATCAATAAAATTAATTAAAACGCAACTGAAAACGGTAATTTTGAAACTTACATACTCATCATTCAATTCAAATTACTAGTACACTGTCCTGAATTTATGTATTTTCAAATCACTATGATCATTGATTGTAAAGAAAAGATATATATTTGGCATTTCCTTGGAAGTCTGTTAATACGTATAGAATTCGACAGAATAATGAAATAGAAGTACTTGCATATCATAAATGGATTAATATCAAAATTTATTTTTTTTACCCGATACTTCGTCATTTCAAGGTAGTTTTCTCACGAATATTCGTGTAAAACATTAGTCTTATGTCAATGACCACAATTGCTAAAAATCAAATTTTTACCACACGATTTACTACCACACGATTTACCCGACCTTTCGCAAATAAAGAGGGCTGTTTTCACGAAAGGTCGGGTTACGCGATTACACGGCCCGACGCGATCACCCGATGGTTCGAAGTAAGCCCATTGATAAAAGTATGAGTCGTATGTACATAACATCATTCCCACCACCATGGACGTGGGGATTGAAAACTCCCTTTACTCTCTTAATCGGTGGACCGTCAGGATCAGGCAAAACAACATTTGTTTAAAAAAAGCTCTTGAAACATCAGCACGATGTGGTGGACCATACTTTTGACCGTGTTGTCTGGTGTTATGGAGAATTTCAGGAGGGGTACGTTATCGAGGAATATGCCTGATGTACAACTTCACGAAGGAATACCTTCCGACCTTGAGACGATGTTTGATCGTAAACAAAGCAACCTCATCATTCTCCATGACCTCATGACTGAAGCCAGTAAAGATAAGAGAATAACACATCTGTTTACAAATCTCTCTGTTATTCTCATCACTCAAAATATTTTCTTTCAAGGAAAAGAAAGTCGTACTGTAAGTCTAAACGCAAACTACATGGTAGTATACAAAAATCCCAGAGATAGTTCGCAAATGGTACATTTGGGTAAACAGATATACCCACATAAAGTGAAATTTCTCCAAGAAGCTTACCACGGTGCTACTTCAAAACCTACTATCTACTTATCTACTTATCGATCTTAAACCAGATACGGATGAACGTCTACGTTTAAGGACTGACATTTTCCCCCGGAAAAGGACACTACGTCTACGTTATGAAATAATGGAACATTCATAGTGAAAGTATAAAAGTAAATGTAGATATGGAGTATCATCATTTCTCGTACAAATATCGGAAAAGTACGACACCAAAGCCCATTAGTCATGTCTCAGAGACCGCGGAAGAACGTACCGTATCTTCACGTATTGGCTCGTGAAAACAATACCAGAGAGAAGGAGTATTAAAAGGTGCAAACATAGACTTTGTTAAATGTCTTTCTATCTCCGTTTTCGCTACGCTCTCACTCCGAAAGAAAGTTCATTTATTTTCTCTATCTCACTTATATTTACGCGGACACGGATGCGAAACACAAATATAAACACTCCTGAAAAAGTTGGATTTTGTGAACATATTGAAACTGGTTGAGCATACTAAACGCTCTCTCTTTAATTCAGTATCAATGATCATAAATTTTCTTTTTCATATACATTCAAAAAGAGATGCAAAAATATGCAAACAATGATATACGAATGAAACAGTTTCTTGCGTCTCACTGTATATAGATAACTTTCGTAAGAGAAAAGTAATAATAATAATATCGAACATCTTGAATGTCAAAGCTTCTACCCATTTCAATCTTGCATGCTAATTGATCTACTATTCCTAATTGTGTGATGCTCATTGAATTACAATAACGGAGCATGAAATAGAAACCAGCAAAAATTTTGGCATATTGGCACATCGCACGAAAATAATTTATCAAGATTAGGAAATGACGAACAATACGAAAAAGACGAAGGTGTGTGAGGGGACGTCTTGTACAGAGAACCATGTAGGGTATAATACCAAACCTACGAAGAGCAAGGCGTTTAGTGGCAAAACTAAAGTGTGAACAATAGTTACGGCCAATAAAAACCCATTTTATGGAGGAAACGTGGTTGCGTCCAAGGATACTAAACGAGGATGTACTCCCTGGCTCCTCGCTCGGTTGCAAAAGTTAACAAGGTAAATGGAACAAGTTATGAAAAAATGAACCCACATAAATTACGATTAAATCCAGTTGTATGCGAAGATAGGCAAATACGGGTAAAGTTTCCGAAAGTCTTAATATTATTACATCCATGAATGATAAACTGCTGTGCCAAAAGCATAAAAGAATGCATTTCTTGGAGAAATACATTAAAACAAAGAGTATCGAGCGTATCTTTGAAGGAAAGATAACTAAGTGGTACTATAAAAATGCCAAATAATTTAAATAATAAACATACAATTATCACAAAATTTCAAATGTGCTATTATAGGGAAAATAAAACTGAGGTTTTGAAAGTAAAAGGCTCAATAAACATTAAAAGTACCGAACAAGAGAAGAACGTTTGTTTATGTTAAATGCTAATTCCGAACCGTCAAAATTATGAGTATTTCTATTATATGAAATTCTGGTACCGATGGTTTACGACAACGCTTGGTTGCTAACCTGTGAATGCCAGAGCATGACAAAAATAGCTATACAAAAATTAAACCAACTTTGCTAAAGAGGCTGAAAAGGTGGCTTTTTATATGCCAAGAGATTTAGAAGCGAAAAGCTTTGAAACTGAATCAGTTTGTAAATATTTATTGCGAGCCTTCTCGGAATTCCATCTGCCGTGCTTAGAAATTAAGAAAGGAGGTACGTGAGAGTTGAATGCTGCTGAAGCACCGCCGGATCTCATACTATGAAGCCCGTATCTGGAGATGTCAGGCACAAAAGGTTTGATGGCGTCCAAAAAGATCTCGCGTGTGCGAGAATAACTAAGGGGATGAGAAGTAGGAATCAGGCCGCGTTTAGAAGTTTGAAGCCTGCGAAGAGCTGGTAGAGAGCAGTCTGAAGGGTGGCCGAGAGCAGCGATGTAGCATTCCGCGACTCGAACCGGACAGGTGTCCTTACCTGTTCTAGCGATAACAATGTCACTGCCTTGCCTGAATTGATCAGATTTCGAGCTTGGTAGATGGATGCTGAGACAATCCTGTGCGAATGTGCAACTATTTCGTGATATTTTATTTAAATCATCAAATGCAAAAAAAAAAACAGTGTAAGAAATGAAAGTAATGAACAAATTCCGAAGATCGGCTAGAGATGTATGGGGTTGGCCATGTGCTTTCCAAATTTCCCATAAAATTTGAGGAGTTATGGGGTGCTTACGGGTGGTTGGAGAAGAATGTACGCGCTTGAAACCTTGAAGGGCGGTCTTTACCAAGGGAGTGGTTGGTTGAAATTCACTACCCCCATCGTTGGTACAACTATCTGTCGGCAGATAAAGATTCTAAAGTAGCGTATTCTACAGAGTGAGTCAGAAAAAATGTCCCATCATTTTGAAGTTGTATGAACGTTTAATTATGGGTTTCATGATGTGTCTTGGTAGAGTTATCCTCCCAGCATTTATTATTATTATTTTATATGCAACAAATTGAATTGAATTGAACTGAAATCGTTTATTAAGATCAACACATGGTAGCTGAAAGGCTGAAATGGGTGTGATTTACAATAAAAACAGTCACAGATATATTTTTATTATTTTGACAAAATGCAAACAACTTTGGCAACTCCCTTGTAAATATAGGATTTCCCGGCCAAATTCACAAGTTTGACATTCAAAGTCATTCATTTTGCATTCAAATTCGACGATTTTACTGCTGTCAGGTGTATCTAGAGTTCAAATCTGTATTTCCCTGATCACTAGTTTTCAAATCTATAACAATCTCTTTCGAATCTACACATTTCTCTTTCAAATTCATGAAAGAGCTATTTCTTCCACTATCTTGTCTTTCAATTTAGCGTAACACAAATTACTGACCTCGCGACGTTGTCATTCCAGCATCTTGATTCGTTTTTAGCATTCAATTTAGCTCTTTGAGCAATTAAATTCGAGGGTTGATATAAAATGATTGTTTTCACATGTATATCGCTCACTCAATTTTTCTTTCATGTTTATGTTTTTCTTTTGTATTTTGTGACAAATATAAATATTTTTATTTAGCTAACAATCAGAATGTGTCATCAATTCACGTCTTTTCCATATTAATAATTCATGAGATTCGTATTCGGGTCATTAATGTCCTGTTCTTTTTCATTTCATAACCATTGACATTCAGATTTAATTCTAAATAAAACAAAAGCAACGACAAAAAATAATGATAAAACCCTTCATCTATTGATTGTCATTTGTCTCGAGTTTTCTCTTAACAAAGGAAAGCTTCTATATAAGGATAATGTAAGGATAATGTACATGTAATTGTGATTATTTGGTGTTGGGACTTGTGTCCAAAATTGTGAGCATAATTCCTTATCTAGCTTTTAGTCAGAGGGGCGATTAGGGCTCCCTTCCCCCTTGTCCCAGGTACGTGTCCATAAAGCACCAGCGTCTAGCCCCGGTTTTTGCCCCTCTTTACTTAATTTCTGACTGCGCCCCAAATGTACTGAAAATACGTAACCATAAGTATGCTCTTAACGGAAATAGCAAAATAGACCACACTGACAAAGCATGCATTTTATATTCGCATTATTTATGGTTGTAAATGTCAAATATTCATATGACTAACAAACTAGAGCATGTGTGATGCATTACTTTCCCTTATTGAATGTGAACTCACATTTCGAATATGAATGCTCGGTGTTAGTTTGAAAGTTGGAAATAACGCCTCGACAAGTGTCGGCGAATTTGAATGCCAGTTAAGCAGTTTTTAGATTAAATGATATATCTATGAAATCCTTCGACTGAAATGTTAAATAATAAAACAGGGGAATTGAATAATGATTCGCATGGCAAAATCAATTCGAGCGAATTTCACTGAAAGAAAATGAATTTGAATCACAAACTTGCGAATTTGGCCGGGAGATCATATAATAAACATTGAAAGAAATTAAAATGGGAGAATAATGATTGCGTAGCTCCCTCAATGTTCCCCAGAGCTGTCATCCCTTTTTTTGAATCAAGGATTGAAAAACAATGCCTCCGCCGGAAATCGAACCCGGGTCACTGGCTTAGAACGCCGATGCCTTTAATCACTAGACCACAGAGGCGGGTCAGCGTTCTATAAGCCAGAGACCCGGGTCCGATTCTCGGCAGAGGCATTTTTTCAACCCTAGATTAAAAAATGGTTGACAGCTCTAAGGAACATTGATGGAGCTACACAATTATTATTTTCCCATTTTGATTTCTTTCAATATATATACACACACACACACAACACACACAACAATTTAAAAACATCATATAATATACACAATATATACAACACAATAGTGATCAAATCATTTACAGGAAAGAATATATTTTGTTGCTTTTATCACTATTTATATTATCATTATTATTACTATTATTATTTATTGTTATTATTATTGTTATTATTGTTATTATTATTATTATTATTATCATTATTATTATTATTATTATTAATATTATTATCATTGTTATTATTATTATCATTATTATTATCATTACTACTATTATCATCATCATCATTGCTGTTATCATGGAAGAGAGTAACTGGAGTTCATAGTTCATAGAGAGAAAAGGAGTACAGAGTGTACTTGAGGTTGAACTGCATGACGAGAAAACGGGACAGGGAGTGTGTGTGTGTATGTGTGTGTGTGTGTGTGTCTGTGTGAGAGAGAGAGAGAGAGAGAGAGAAAGAGAGAGCCTGAGAGAAATAGGGAAAGGGGCAAGGAGCACCGGCGTAAATCCGTTTTGAGGAGTGGGGGATGATTACCTTTTTTGCAGAATTTTTTCCGTGAACTCATTATTATCATTATTATAATTATTATTATTATTATTATTATTATTATTATTATTATTATTATTATTATTATTATTATTATTATGTATTCATTTATTTATTATTTCCTTTATCCACAACTTGATGTTCTGTTGGTATATTAAACAGCAACCGGACTTCTTCCAGAAATCTAGGGTTATCTGTTCTCTATTCTATCAAACAAGTCCTCTTTTCATTGTTCATTTCTCTTTCTAGTTCAAGACCTTTCGTAGGATGTGAGCTGTCCCAAGCAAGCTTGCCTTCTGTATCGTTTCAAAGGACACCTCGACTCCTAGATCAGCCAAGAAGCTTCTGTGTCTGGTTGTTACAGTTCCTAAGGCTCCGATGACTATTGGTACTACCTTCGCCTTCACCTTCCATATTCTTTTCAGCTCCCATGCCAGGTCGTTATACTTCTGTATCTTTTCCTCCTCTTTACGCCAAGCTCTGCAGTCTCCTGGAATCGCAATATCTATGATGAGGCATTCCTTCTCCTTCTTTTTTAAGAGAACGACGTCTGGTCGTCTAGCTTGAATAACCTTGTCTGTCTGGATATTAAAATCCCATAAGAGTTTAACATCATCGTTCTCTGCGACAGGCTCTGCCCGATGTTCGTACCATTTTTCGGCATGGGGTAAACCGTACTTCTTTGCCAGACCCCAGTGAACTGCAGCTGCTACTCTGTCATGCCTTACTTTGTACTCAGTCTGTGCAATTTTGCTGCATTCACTCACCAGATGAGTAACCGTTTCGTCTTTGTCATGGCACATTCGGCATGAGGGAGATGTGTGCTCCTTCTCAATTCTGGCTTTCCGGTAATTTGTTCTAAGTGCCTGGTCCTGTGCAGCAACTAACATACTTTCCGTCTCCTTTTTTAAACTTCCTCGTTTCAGCCACTGCCAGCTCTCTGGACCAGCAAACTCTTCTGTCTGTTTTAAATGCTGTCCGTGCATCACCTTCTCTTTCCATCCTTCCAATCTCATTTTCTTCTGATCAGTCTTGAGCTGTTTCGCTGTCATATCTTTTATTTTTTTTTATTTATTATTATTATTATTATTATTATTATTATTATTATTATTATTATTATTATTATTATTATCATTATTATTATTATTATTATCATTATTATTATTATTATTATTGTTATTATTTGGTTTGGCGTCACCTGGGCCTGGGAGGCGGAAAGCGAAATGAATCACCGTAACCTTCAGGTCTCTCCTCCCGATATCACTAATTGGGGGTCTGCAGGTGGACCACATACACCGGAGTTTCCCCTACTCTTATACGAATAGTGCAGTGGGATCTTTAACGTGCAAAGGTGGTGACTCTCCTTTACACGGGACCTCCATTTAACGTCCTATCCGAGGGACTTAGTGTTTTCCACTGTAGCATAGCATGCGTCTATGAAACAGGGGAGGGGCGCGATAACACACATCGTAGGCTTCAGTCATCCGCCTCTGCTGGACTGGAAACCCACGGTCTTTGGTTGGACAGGCAGACGCTTTATCGACTGAGCCAACTCGCTCCCTCATACTTAAGTATGTAACACCCTCATCCCGCGCAAAACCTCACACACACATAATATTATTATAACCACTTTTATGGCTTTCAAGAGCATTTCAAATAAAAATTCCACGACATGACCGTCATCATTCATTTTTATAAAAAAAAAAAAACACCAACTGATTAATTCCAATATCATTTCCGTCAAATGAGGGATTTGTTAACCTGAAGCCGGAAGAAATCTTATTCGTCGGTACGAGATTTGTATCTGCATGTGCCACTGATCTGCGCGGTATGCGAGAAATCTCGCCCTGTAGGCCTACCGTACAATCTTATATTTGCGTGAGGGAGAATTAGTCGTGCTGTTTTAATGTCAAATCCAATGTTGCTACTTGGGCTTATGAGATGTTAAGGGGCACAAGGAAAATCAATCATCCACTCTGCACCGATTGCGAATTTTACTGTGAAGCCCACTGCCTTGACGGTAAAGTTTAGTTTTGACTGATAAGTCACGATCGGCATCGGGTCACCGTCTATTCCCAATTGGCAGAGTCCATCCGTTAAGTCGACCCAGTAAGAATCGAACCGAACTTGACTGCAGTGAGTGTGGAGTGGAGCAGAATTCCTATACCCGACGATACGAGATACTTCCTGCTCGACGACTGAAGCAATATTTCCTCGCTCACAAAAGCCTAATTCGAAAGTTAAGGAATGGTATTGAAAAAAAAAGTTAGTAAAAACTCTGGAAATACACCTATTGACTAAAATGTACTAGCAAATGAATTCCAGGTAGCCTATGACTCGATGATACCACATTGATTGCCCGGAATATAGCGTTCATGTCTGGCACATTTCATGGATAATGGTAGTGCTACAGTCTGATAATGATTATGATGACGAAGATGAATTATGATGTTGATGTTGATGATATGGAGGATAAAAGAAGCACAACAACAAAAATTCTAATAATGATAATAGTTAGGCCTATATTGAAAACCAAGAGTAAGAACAATAACAATTGTAAAGATGCTACTTCTACTTCTACCACTAATCATAATATTCATGATGATAATATGAAAAGTTGACCATTACTGCTATAGAGTACCAGTAAAACTAATAACATATGATGATAATATATAACAATAATGATAATAACAATAACAACAACAATGATAATAATGATAATGATACTACTACCGATAATAATGATAATAATAATAATAGTAATAATTAGTATTATCATTATTATTTATAATGAAAATAATATAATACATAAAGATAATGATAAAAATAATGATAATAGTAATAATGGTAATTGATATTGACAGCATTACTGCTGTTTAATGATAATGTCACATATACTTGATAACAATTCGTAATTCGCGATTCCTCCAATCTTCATTCGCATTTCCTCCAAGCTTCATTTAGTCAACCCAGAGTTACTTATTGCCCATAGATCCATAAGACACCACGGTCCAGACCTTTGCAGTCCTCTCCCTGAATTAATTAAATCTGGTAGTTCCCTTTACTCTTTTAAAGCCAAAGTTGAAACCATGTTACTATCAAAATATTCAAGGTAAAATTTCTGTGTCAACTATTCAGCCTTTTCACAACGTTATCCTTCTACCAGTTGAATCATTACCAATATATTTCTCCTCCTCATCATCATTACTATCATCATCATCGTCATTTCATCATCATCATCATCATCAACATCATCATCATTGTCACTATCCTTTTAAGTTAGGATTTCAACTATTTTATCCGTCCTGCTGATTTAACATTTTTATCTATTTGATAATAGTTATTTGGGGTTGCCATATTGTCAAGTATATTGCTTATAATGGCAATCCTTCTTCCGCAAATGATTTTTGATTAATTGAAATGTTTACTTAATCAAAATAATTCGACAATAATTCGACAATTTTTCATTTCTTATTTAGGGGGGGGGGGGCTGATTGTTACGAATGCTTGTGTATTTATGATTTATTGTCAAAAAAGTACCTTTCTTGTCTATTATGTTACCAAAATGTCAAAGGAGAATGCAACCCAGGTGAGCTCTTAGTGAATAAAGATAGTTAAGAAGAGTAAACAGTGAGAGTTTGAGCAAAATCGGACAGTCTGTTCAAGAGTTATGTATTTTGAAAGTTTCAGTAAATCCCTGTTATGGGGATCATTTAATGGGCAACTTTGCCATCATCTGTGATGTCATGTGGACAGCTCTCAATTGTGTACATGAATTTTCAAAAATTTGATTTATATGAAATTTCGAGTCAGGAATCAACATACTTCTGCTCAAAATGATTGCAGAATTCATATAGACATGTCATACTCAAACCATAAATTAAAAGAATTTTTGAATTCTGTGTACAAAATGAATGGAGAGTTGTCCACGATGACATCACAGATGCTGGCAAAGTTGTCAATTCAAGGATCTCCATAATAAGCATTTACTTACACTTTCAATGTCATAACTCCTGAACACATTGTCAGATTTCGTTCAAAATTTCACTATTTTACTCTTCTTGTTCTTCTTCATTCACTGGAAGCACACTCAATGCTTGGGTTGCATTCTTCTTTAATGTGAATGCAGAAGAAAAAAACAAATCAAATCAAATCAACAGCATAACAACAATAAACTGTGGAAAAATCTTCCATCTAAATTTGAGAGGCCTCCACTACAGACTCATTCAAAACGCTTCTTAAAACTTATCTCATTAGGCAATCCTGTACTTAGTTAATGTATTTCATATTTGTTCTGCCTGTTTTCACTCATTTGTTCTCTGTTAAATTCTTACATGCGCTTAGAAAAATTGTATTAAGTGCAATATAAATGTTACATATTATTATTATCGTTATTATTAATAATGCTTTCAAATCAAAGTAAACTCCAAAATACTATTGTTATCATCATGGTAACATTAGTATTTTGGAGTTTACCATGAATACTAACCGAAACTTATGAAGTGATATCTTGGTGTTATTGATATGTACAGCACTAAGTACGATATCCCTTGATCATATCCGCGAAGTTTCAACGAAATCCTGGTTCGACCTTGCGGGTACTTCACACGGCCGGTATGTATGAAATCGGATCTCTTCAAATAAAAATTGCAGTCTGAAAGGGAATGGAGAAAAAGCCATAGAGCATAATGATAAATGTCAGGATTTTTAAATTTTATTATTATTTTTTTAAATCGGCGAATGCATCCGTCTGTCTCGCAGCGGTATGCAGAGACACTGTTACCCGGAACATTCTGATTCTGGCTTGCCCGCTCACAGTGTATGTATCTTATCCATTTCAGTCCGGGGGGGGGGGGGGGGCGTTTCATCAACATCTGTCGTCTGACAAGCTGTCAGATCTGACATCTCTCCTAGATTTTGATTGGTTGAGAAGCATCGTTGCTATGGCAACTTTCGAATAAAACAGACTTTGTCGGATAAAACATCCAACAAGTCCTTTCATGAAACGCTCCCCCGGTCAACTTTCTATCAAGGAGCCTTTTGCAAATCGATACTCAAAATACCTAAACAAATATACATTGAATCCATTTAACATTTGGATGGAGAGTGGCAAATGTAGATTACTGTCTTGTCAAAAGACACGAATGCTGTGCTGAGGCCGTGAACTCAATATTGTGTCTAATTATATTTTCCCCTGATAGCTCTATATTAAGCTTAGAAAGAGACAGCCTGCACCTGAGGGATATAGTAGAAGAAAGCGTGAATGAAACATGATAGAGTTGTCTACAAAAACCTGCCCCTTTGAACATGTGGAAGATATATTGCTGGTTTGAGAATCGTAATGGAAAGTACATCGATACTTTTCAAACTTGTATCACTTTTTCAATTTGCAACCGATTTTCACTAAACCTTTGTAATTACTTCATTGTATACTCTCTTTCCATTGAAATTGATTTGTATCCAATTTTTTCTTCTATTTCCTTACGGTGTTCATCCTTTGATATAAAAAATAACATTAGGCCGTTTCAATAAACAATAATCAGGTGTAAACAATATATCCAAGATTTATATCGCTGCCTGCTATTAAATGAACACACTCTCTCTCTCTCTCTCTCTCTCTCTCTCTCTCTCTCTTTCGTTTGGTTTACTTTGTGTGTTTTTGTTTTTTTTTTTCTTCTTCTACGGAAGTTCAAGGCACTTTCCTTTAAAAATGTCATTTGTTATAGTATTCATCCCTGAGGTCATTTTTTCCCCCATACAGTTTGTACATAGTCACGCGTCACTTTACCTGCCCAACATGTCCAACGTTTGGGGGCGCCCTTCCCAGGCTTCCGTGTCATCCACACTTATCAGTGTTGTTGTGCATTGATGCCAGGCAAGGCCAGTTTTTATAATGCCTTGGCCTTGAGCATGCCTTGGCCTTGGGGGTTTGAGGTCTTGAAAATCTCCAGAAAATTCTAGGCATTTTCAAGGCATATACTTTTATCAGTGTTTATAAGTATAATTTCAAATATTTTGATGAATTTTTTGTACAGTGAAATTATACCATCTTCCAATCTCATACAATTTTATGTAGTCATAACAGGCTTGGAAATGTATGTATTTTTTCAGTCTCATAAGCGCCTTTGATTTGGCAACTAGATATTGGCGCTCTACAAATACATCGATTGGACTGGATCACAAAATTTTAGGCAATTTTAGAAGACTTCGATAATAATTAAAATTAAAAGTATGTTACTGCAGTATATGTAAGAGCCCCATGGGGGTGTTTGGGTTCACACTGCAACTGTATTTTTTGCCACCAATAATAATCTTATTTTATTTGCTTGCAGAAAGTGGGGGGGGGGGGGGGAGGGAGAGAGAGGAGGGGAGCCGTTAATTGGTGAAAAGTGCAGAGAACAATGAATCTGCTGTGTACATGCTCTCCAAATACTTTTATAAAGTTTGACAGATGTCAGTTTTTGTTTCAACTACCGTAAGTTTTGTTATAACTTTCTTTTGCTATGGTTTCCAGGCAGGAGAAAGTTTTAAATAAAGTCTGTTATGATATAGACTTGAGCATTTAAGTTGCAGCTTTATCGTTTCAAATGTTCTTATCCTTAATTCTCTGAAGCCCTAATTATGTTGTGCAACATTATCCAACTCCTTGTTGCTCTGAAGTTGTAAGGGCTGGTCTAAGACATGAATTAACTACACACAAAATGTATATTTAAAATGTAATTTGTGGCTTGCTCACTTCGCTCGCTCGTAACTATTCAGAAATTGTGCCTCATATGCCATGTTCTACACCTCAATTTTTTGGCTCCTTATATGCCACTGACTCAGATGTCTAATACAAAACAGAATACTTTCCTTTACAGGTAACAGATACAACTTGACTTAAGAATAAGTTTATCAATTATGATGTCAACGTCTATACTTTTTATGCTGCTTTAGTGCATGCGCGATCCTCCTTTGTTATTTGATCCCCTTTTCTAGATACATTTTATGCCTTGCCCTTGGCCTTGACCTTGAGGTTTTCATGCCTTGCCTTGGCTTTGGGTTTGCATGCCTTGACCTTGGCCTTGGGCCTTGGAGGTTGAAGCCTTGGCCTTGGCCTTGGCCTTTGCCTTGAGGGTTTGGGCCTTGACTACAACACTGACATTGATACATACTGATTTATGCAGGCTCTATAAACTCTAATCATAATACTTACATTGACAGTATTCTCCAGCATATCTACTCGGACACACACAACGACAGACACCTTGTGAAATCTGGCGCGTACCCCCATTAAGACATGGCTCTGAATAAACGATATTGATAAAACACCGCATTTCAAGCCATAATGAATTAAATCATAATTTGAGGCAAAACTGATGTGATTTCAGATGTGTAATAGAAAGCTTACCCGTTGAATGTTTATTTTATTTAGTATCACACGTTAAGCCTACACCAAATTGAACTAGAATGAGATACTGTAATTAATTTTCCATCTAATACTTTTTGCGTATTATGCATATATGCATGAAAGGAAGAAATATTTCGTATGCATTATTTCGTATAATGTTACTGATGATATAATCGAACAGGCCTAAAACAAAAGAAAAGAAAAGAAAACCCAACCACAATGAAATCCGTAAGCATTCAACTCACCCTAACACTGTATAGACTAGGCGTCCTGTAGGTCCTTTAGGTTTAGAGTATAAATTTAATTGAGTTTTCGGTTTCCCAGTGTCCTCGCAGAAACCCCACTGGACCTCAAATGGTTTTTCTTCAAATGGCTTATTTTCTGTACCTAGATCTAAGGTGGACACCATGCTCGTACACAAAACGCGTAGAAAGGGTTTTTGTTTGTTTCTTTGTTTGTTTGTTTGTTTTCACGGACGGGCGATGTACGCAGTGAAAAGGGTATTAAAATTGAAAAAAAAAGGGGGGAAGGATATACTTTTACAACAGCTTGATTTCAAAACACTTTTTTAGGGTGGGGAAAACATGACAAAATACTTGCTTAGGGTCCATCGCGAAAGTTCATGTACATGATGTAAGAGCATGGTTTCCACCTTGTAATGACAGTGCCCCCTCCCCGGGAGATGCCCGCTTATTTGAATCAAGAAAACCTTCAAGAGACTTCGCCCATAAATCGCTGGGTTCCCATACATACCACATTCTTCTTCCAAGATGTACTGGTAACGTATAATCGATACATTATTCCTTTCCTTTCTCACACAAAATAACTGCGGTGTCGTCCACAAACCATTTACGTAAACGCCTCAAGAGGAAAATAAGAAATATATATATATATATTAAAGAAAAGGAGCAAAATGTATGAATCTTACCTTTAAAAAAAGATGAATAATTACGTAACTACAAATGAGTCATCATAACACGCAACCATGACTGAGAATTTAGAATTTGGCAAGGCAGGAAGGAATTCTTATCAATCTAATTTTGTATTATGAAAATTACATCTTGGACGAGGTGCGAAGATAGCTGACATTGAAAGCTTTATAAGGCTTAGATCAACCCTTTGAAAATAACTCTTGCTGAATATTTTTTCAATCAAATTTTTAAATCAATTTTCAGTATTTCATCCTAATTCATTTACTTTTTTATTGACATAGCTTTCTTCATTATGTGCAATATTCTATGTATGTCTCGGGAGTAGCAGGTGTTGGGGTACATGCCTCCGGGAAACAGTGATGTGCTTCACTTTTGTGCACCCTGGCACACTTGTATATACACTTGCTCCCTAATCTTTTTTGCATGTTCTTCCATTCTTATTATGTATTTGTCTGCTGCTATTGATGTAATGTATCTGTGCTTTTTCTTAATTTGGTCGAATAAATAATAATAGTTATAATAATAATAACTGAAGCTCACGCATGGGGTGGATGCAAGATTTTCGTAAGAGAGGGGCAACCAACATCATGAACATTCCAAAAGTTTGAAAAAGCAGAAAAAAGCAAAAGGAATGCCAGATCGTTTGTTTTTACATATAAGGGTGAGGGACACCACGCAAATTACTATTGTGCCCCTACAATCCTCTAATGGGACGGCCTTCTCCATTCCATGTAATCAGGTAAAACTTTGACGGATTATTCAACAAAGAGTGAAAAAGATATAATACACATTTGTTTGCATTTTTTGAGCGAATTGCAGTAAGTTTGCTTCTACACAGAAATGTCGATGGCCATGAAAGGATTGATGGACAAAATAACAGAAGAGCTTACCAATAAAGCAGGATACAAGGAGCAGTCCAGTCCAACTCATGATGACAGACAGAATGGAGGTTCACCTCCAAGATCTCTTTATTAATTTCCACGCTTTTGAGTGACATCAGACAATTTTCTGATTTTATGTAGGTTAAGCATGTTAAGTAGTCATGTCAACGACACGATCAAACACTAATTCGACGAACTAATGACCTCTCTCCAGCAGTGAAACTCTACTGATGGGGCTAGAGGCAATTATTGAAATGTTCATAAAAAGGTTAGTTAGCATTATGAAATTCGTGATTGATTTGGGGGTAGAATTATATTAGCTCATAACACTGCTAATGCACGTCTTACGTTATTATACACTCTAAAAAATGACTGGCCGAATGAACAAAATATAGGTCGATTCCAAGCAAAGCTAATGGCGAACAGTGAATATGACTTTGTGTCCGACCGACATAT
>CM057171.1:4959375-5009375 GCA_029962745.1 Echinometra lucunter
TAGCAAGATAAATGTAAACGTGATGTGATAAAACCAGTGTATATAGACTCAATATGTGAGAAAATTTAAGCTTTCTTTACTTTGGATATCAATGCAGCAAGCATTCATGATTGTATTCAAAATCACATAGATATCTACTCGAAGCATGGACTTCTTTTTCCAATCCAAAGTATAATGATAATAAAATGGCACATTCAATACATTCAGTGATAATAAAATGGCACATTCCCAAAATGATCTTTTCGAAATGGAGATGAGTATGATATACGTCGCCTTCGTTCAACATCTTCAATACAAATGATATACCCTTTGCAATATGTAAATTGGTTTTGAAGTTTGTTTTCCCCTCATCAACACATGCTCACATTTGTCTAGTTTCTAAAGAAATAAAGCGAAACAGATAACAAATGAACATTCGTACAAGATACTTTATACTAAAACACAAACACACACACTCACACACACACACACACACAAAACTGAAGGGAACATAGGTTCGCAGTGACCAAGTCCAGTATATCTCGGTTCTTGTTATCATGATGTCATGTTTCTTATTTCTGCATTATGGTTTATGTGAATGTAATTTGAAGGACTGGTATGATGATACTATACAGGGCCCCTTCTAGAAGAATGGTTTCACAGGGTCCATCCGGCATCCTGCTATGATGAAACTAACACAAAATTAAATCAAAATCAAATCAAAATCGATTAAAACAAACACGCGGACAGTAGAGTACAATACTGGAATACAAACACTTTTGCTACAGGTGTAAAATCAATAATTGTTGTCACATTTCATATCTAATGTGCACATGGTGTAATCAATTCAATATTAGCATTTCGTTCTGGATAATTCTTCGTCTACATTATTCTTAAAAGCATTTAATATAGTTTGATCCATTGTAAATAGATTGCTTCCATTCCCCAGGGCCCTGTAACACAAAAAATACAATCAGTCTTACGATTGATATCAATCGTAAGATTGATTGTATCTCTTTATGTTGCACCCCCAGATTTGAAAGGGGAATGTAATGCGAGATCACATTTTCTGGAATTCTTAATCAAGTAGATTAGTGTCACTGTTATTGAGATGTCGATGTACTGAGCATTTAAATATGAATATGTCAGTGTACAGTGTAGAAAAAAATATTGCATGCTTTCATGACGAATTCAATGTTGAAGTACCTAATTATCATTATTTTTTTACAATAATTTACAGTGTAAAGCAACATTCCATTTATTTTTCTTGTACATGCCATTATAGTACGCACCCTGCTTTTTACCTTCTGTTAGTCATTGATGGACCTTTCTCTGATATCTAATTGTATAGAGTGAAAATTTGCTATAAAGTGCTAGGGGAAGGTGCTACCGATGCGATGTCACCATGATGTACATAACTGATATGATTTGTAGACATATGTGTATATTATTATCTGGTATGAACATGAATATATAGAGCAGTGCAGCATTCATATATATATATATATATATATTGAAAGAAATTTGACAAATGCAAACAACTTTGGCAACTCCCTTGTAAATAATAAACACTGAAAGAAATTTTTTCAACCCTTGATTCAAAATGGATGACAGCTCTGGGGAACATTGAGGGAGCTACGCAATTATTATTCTCCCATTTTCATTTCTTTCAGTATATATATATATATATATATATATATATATATACATACCTTCCACACATCTTTACATTTACCACTGTAAGCAATATATAAAGGTGTATATACATGTATTAAAGGTAAATACATTATAAGACAATCGAAAAGTAATAACTTTTTTATACGCAAACAATGTGAAATTACGATTTTGCACATTTACATATTACATGAAACTGCAACGTCATGGCAAAATGAATTCTTTGTTGATGTCATTAAGGAACATAATGACTATAATACCATTGTGTTTTATCCGTTTTCCTTTTGTCTTCAAATCCACTTGGTTCGATATTGAACATCACCGTGGTCATGGTGGTAACTGTGGATTTCATGGGTAACACTGTACGGAAAACAACTCTGTTTTACAATACACGTTTATAATGTATAATTATATCCTTTCTTGTTTTTCTGATACTGTTGTTATGTAAAATAGAAGTTTTCAGAATGTAAACACATTGATATCATAATTGTTTTGTTTATATACATAATGTCTTGACTTGTTTTTAAAATAAAATGGAGCAAGAGAGTAAATAACATTTTGCCTTTCGACGTGTTCGCGATTCAGCAACACAGGAATAATCATGCGTAGACATTTACAGCTAGTACTTTGATCAGAAACATTAATGTCAGTTTACTCAGTATGTATCGTTGTATTCACTGCCTGTAAGATATTTTTGCGTAAAGTAGGTAATTCCAAGATCTTATATTTTATCATGTGTATGCATAAAATGAAATCGTAAGTTACTTAAGAGTGTGTACTTCTATTGATACTTATGTCCTTTTTGACGGATGGTCTTAGCTGGAGGAAACATTTATGTTGATTCGCTTTCTTTGAAGCATGTGTACAATGAGTGAATGGAAGTAGTTGTTGATCCGTACCACAACCGGGGGGTGTAACATAAAGAGATACAATCAATCTTACAATCAATTGTTAGATTGGTTGTATTTTTTATATTACAGGAGCCTGATCTGATATTATACTTGTCAATGCTAACTAACACACACTCAAATGAGCAGGTGTTTGTATCAAATTTATATTTACATTTGTATAGCCATCAACTTTATTTGCACATTTATATCGGTAGGCACGAATGCAATTGTAGAAGGATCCGTATTTCTATAGTTGAGTGATTTCTATTTAGTACTTCGTAGTTACTTGGAATGATTACTATTTCCATTGTCTTTTGTTGAAAAATGTATGAATGATGTTGGCAGTTGAATATATGTTTCTTACGAGACAAATTAATGCAGTGATATATCGAATGAAAATAAACCCTTTGACGACTGGAACCGGATGGCCCATATATAAGGCCTATGTAAATGAATGAATTCGGTTGTCAGCACTGGTATAACAATGTCAAAGGTTATCTCTTGATATATTCTGTTGTGTATACTTCCGCATATAACTTGTGCTTGCAATGTTCATGCAAATAACCCCATGATGTACATGGGACGCAGATAAAGTCTGATGACAGCGCCAGGGTTTCTAATCATACTTTCAGTATCTACCTATGGGACATCCTTTTATGATATTCATGAGGTAAACTCGAGTAAGATGATAACCGCAGTGCTTTTTTGTATAAGAAAATGTGTACTTAGCACCACGGGAATTATATTTGTTATTTTGTTGCTCATTCTATTATATTGTTATTTGTTGTCATGGTTGTTGTTGAGTCGCGTATGTACATAACTTTGCATTCACAAATCATCATTTACATTAATTGGATTAGAGCATGCAGTTACCGACTCTTCATCGAATAGCTTATTGCCTTTTCCGTGCTTAATATTCTGTTTCTGATCAGAGACTTTTAGCTCATAACCATCCGACAAACGCAGTGCATGTAGAAGAAAATGTTTACTTAGCACCACGGGAATTATATGTTTTTATGTTGCTCATTTCATTATATTATTGTTTGTTGTCATGGTTGTTGTTGAGTTGTGTATGTATATAAATTTGAATTCACAACTCATCATTTACATTGATTAGATTAGAGTATGCAGTTATACCGACACTTCTCATTCCTTTGCCGTGCTTAATATGGTATTTAATATGATATGTAAAATCATAAATTGTTGTCAAATTTCATATCTAATGTACACATGGTGTAATCAATTCAATATTAGCATTTCTTTCTGGATGTTTCTTCGTCTACATTATTCTTTAACAGCATTTAATATACTTTGATCCATTGTAAATAGATTGCTTCCATTCCCCAGGGCCCTGTAACACAAAAAATACAATCAATCTTACGATTGATATCAATCGCAAGTCTATGGCAAACCATGTACAATAGATTTACAATTGATCGTAAGATTGATTGTATCTCTTTATGTTACACCCCCAGATTTGAAAGGGGAATGTAATGCGAGATCACATTTTCTGGAATTCTTAATCAAGTAGATTAGTGTCAGTGTTATTGAGGTGTCGATGTACTGAGCATTTGAATATGAATATGTCAGTGTATACTGTAGAGAAAAAATATTGCATGCTTTCATGACGAGATTAATGTTTGAAGTACCTTATTATCATTATTTTTTACAATAATCTACAGTCTAAAGCAACATTCAATTTGTTTTTCTTGTACATGCCATTATAGTACGCACCCTGCTTTTTACCTTCTGTTAGTCATTGATGGACCTTTCTCTGATATCTAATTGTATAGAGTGTAAATTTGCTATAAAGTGCTAGGGGAAGGTGCTACCGATGCGATGTCACCATGATATACATAAACTGATATGATTTGTAGACATCTGTGTATATTATTATCTGGTATGAACATGAATATATAGAGCAGTACAGCATTCATACCTTCCACACATCTTTAGCATATATATATACCTTCCACACATCTTTACATATACCACTGTAACCAATATATAAAGGTGTATATACATGTATTAAAGGTAAATGGGTAACACTGTACGGAAAACAACTCTGTTTTACAATACGCGCTTATAATATTATTATGTAATTATATCCTTTCATGTTTTCCTGATACCGTTGCCATGTAAAATAGAAGTTCTCAGAATGTAAATACATTGGTATGATAATTATTTTGTTTATATACATAATTTCTTGACTTGTTTTTAAAATAAAATGGAGCAAGAGAGTAAATAACATTTTGCCTTTCGACGTGTTCGCGATTCAGCAACACAGGAATAATTATACCTAAACATTTACAATCTAGTACTTTGATCAGAAACATTAATGTCAATTTACACAGTATGTATCGTTGTATTCACTGCCTGTAAGATATTTTTGCGTAAAGTGGGTAATTCCAAGATCTAATATGTGTATACATAAAATGAAATCGTAAGTTACTTAAGAGTGTGTACCTCTATTGATACTTATTTCCTTATTAAGCACCTTTTTGACGGGGTGATCTTAGCTGGAGGAAACATTTATGCTTTCTTTGAAGCATGTGTACAATGAGTAAATGTGAAGTAGTTGTTGATCCGTACCACAACCAGGGGGTGTAACATAAAGAGATACAATCAATCTTACAATCAATTGTAACTCTTTAGTACATGATTTGCCATAGACTTACGATTGATATCAATCGTTAGATTGGTTGTATTTTTTATGTTACAGAACCCTGATCTGATATTATACTTGTCAATGCTAAGACACACACACTCAAATGAGCATGTGTTTGTATTAAATTTATATTTACATTTGTATAGCCATCAACTTTATTTGCACATTTATATCGGTAAGCACGAATGCAATTGTAGAAGCATCCATATTTCTATAGTTGAGTGATTTCTTGAAATGTGTCCATTTAGTACTTCGTAGTTACTTGGAATGATTACTATTTCCATTGTCTTTTGTTGAAAAATGTGTGAATGATGTTGGCAGTTGAATATATGTTTCTTACGAAACAAATTATTGCAGTGATATATCGAATGAAAATAAACCCTTTCACGACTGGAACCGGATGGCCCATATATAAGGCCTATGTAAATGAATGAATTCGGTTGTCAGCACTGGTATAACAATGTCAAAGGTTATCTCTTGATATATTCTGTTGTGTATAATTCCGCATATAACTTATGCTTGCAATGTTCATGCAAATAACCCCATGGTGTACATGGGACGCAGATAAAGTGTGATGACAGCGCAAGGGTTTCTATTCATACTTTCAATATTTACCTATGGGACATCCTTTTATGATATTCATGAGGTAAACTCGCGTAAGATGTTAACCGCAGTGCTCTTTTGTATAAGAAAATGTGTACTTAGCACTACAGGAATTATATTTGTTATTATGTTGCTCATTCTATTACATTGTCATTTGTTGTCATGGTTGTTGTGGAGTCGCGTATGTACATAATTTTGCATTCACAAATCATCATTTACATTAACTGGATTAGAGCGTGCAGTTACCGACTCTTCATCGAATAGCTTATTACTTTTTCTGTGCTTAATATTCTGTTTCTGATCAGAGACTTTTAGCTCATAACCATCCGACAAACGCAGTGCATGTAGAAGAAAATGTTTACTTAGCACCACGGGAATTATATTTGTTTTTATGTTACTCATTTCATTATATTATTGTTTGTTGTCATGGTTGCTGTTGAGTAGTGTATGTATATAAATTTGAATTCACAACTCATCGTTTACATTGATTAGATTAGAGTATGCAGTTTATATATCGGCTCTTCCTCGAATAGCTAATTACTTCTTGTGCTTAATATTCTGTTTCTAATCGGAGACTTTTAGCTCATAACCATCCGACAAACGCAGTGCATGTATAAGAAAATATGTACTTAGCACCACGGGAATTGTATTTGTTATATTGTTGTCATAGTTACATTGATTAGAGTATGCAGTTATACTGACACTTCCTCGAATAGCTAATTGCTTTTCTGTGCTTAATATTATGTTTTCAGTCAGAGACTTTTAGCTCATAACCATCCGACAACGAAGAGTGAGAATGCGTATTTACTGGAAGCAAATGTAAAAAAAAATGTACTCACATTTTTCTCGGTTTCCCTTGGACATGAAATACTCCTTTTTTTCTCTTGTACATAGAATTTAAGCATCACGTATTGTAGGAGTTTCTTGTTTTGCTTTCTTCACCATACTGTGGTTACACAATGTCAAGTATTATCGTTCAACAGATATTACCTTCTAAATAAATGACATGACCTTTGGATTGAGATGCTTGACTTTTTCGGGGTACAAGGGACTTTTTCAATTTTTTTTACTTGAAAAGGTTAGTTAGCACGTCATAGACTGTTAATCTAACTGCATCAAAGATCAGACAGATTATACTATCATTTAGTTTTTCCTCTTTTTTGTCTTCGGCTGCATTATGCGTTGCTGCATTTGATGTTGTATACAGAACATATGTGTTATTTCTTCATCATAGGCGACATTTTGAAATAAGGAATGTACTGTATGAATTTGATATAAGGTACAATGTTGATGTTCGTAATCACTTGACTTCCATGTAACATGTTTTAGCAGTAAGTTTGTTTCTATTACTATCAAATACCTGTTGATATATTGCGTGGCATCAAATACACTTTCTGGGTGATATATATATATATATATATACAGTCAAACCTGCATAAGCGACCACCTGTATAGAAAGACCACATGTCTATAAAGACCACAAATTTTGTTTCCCTTGAATCGTTTTTCCCATGTGTATTAAAGGAACCTGTCCATAAAGACCACCTGCTCATAAAGACAGCTTTTCCTGTCTCCCTTGAGTGGTCTTTATATGCAGGTTTCACTGTGTGTGTGTATATATATATATATATATATATATATATATATCTTCGGATGGAGAGTTGCTCTTTATATGGAATATGTACATTCATGACTCAAGAGAAAGGATTTTGAGTTGTTGAGTATAATACGTGTGTGTATCGATTTTTATGAATTATTGATCTGTGTCGGGAAAATACTCGTGCTCACATATTTTGCAAATCATATTGCTGAGCGTGATACAGTTTTAGGGAATATGAAATGTACAGGGCCGTACGCAGATTTTTTTTTCCGGGGGGGGGGGGGGGGGGGGGGGGGGGCAAGACGCGTAAAAATTTTCAAAGAAGCTCAAAAGCGAGAGAGCGAAGCGACCGATCTGGTCATGAGGTGGCTTTTGCATTTTATAATGTGAAATTTAAGGATTTGGTGCACTCTATTCGTAGATTTTTGTGAAAATTTTCACTAAAAAAAATGTAAGGTTTCAAAATTTCGGGGGGGAGGGGCAACTGCCCCCTGCCCCCCCCCCCCCCCCCCCGCCGCGTACGGCCATGAAAATGTATACATTCATCGAATCGAATCGAAATGTAAAATGGAAAAATAGTCCACGTGATATTACAACCATAATCCTTGTTACTCGGAGAACAGCCGAGTTTACATGACTGAATAAGATCTATCCCTAATGTAATACAAAGCCTTAGCAATGTGTATGTGCATGATTTACGCAACATTGTGGATTAGTATAGGAGTAAATCGGGGTACAAGGCCCTTATTTTTCATTTTTTATTTTTTGGTTGTTGTTAATTTGGTTGCTTGTTTGTATGGTTGGTCGGGTTTTCTGTTGTTGATGTAACACGAGTACTTAGCTGTTTCATCTTATGACTTCTTGTAATTCGTACGTCCCACTGTATAGTTTTATACATTCTGAACGAACCGGCTACAGCTTCATGGGACGTCAGTTGATTTATTAAGTTTGATTTGCAAGAAATGAATAAATTCAAACTAATCTGAAATAAAAGGAAAACTGTAAGAATTTTTTCAGTTATTTCTTCATAGAATTCGTGAGTTTTGAGTTAACAAGAAATATTTTTCGAACTAGTCTTTTTTTTTTTCCTTTCTGGTATTTAAGCGAACGATTCCTAGTATCCTTTAGCAGGATTCTTGAAAAAATACTTAACCTCTTTCGTAATGGGCAGAACTGAACCCCAAATATGCAATTTTCTTCAGTCCTCCAATTCAAAGATTGGGAGTGGAATTTTGGAAAGCTGTTTGCATATCCAGATATAATCATCACTCATACTATCAAAAAACCATGAATATTTACTTTTGAAAAAAATCATATCATAATATGATTTCCAATGGTAGCTTGTTTAAGTTCCCAGGACAAGCACCATTGCTTTTTTAAATATATATTTGCAGCATTCTTGATGCTTCTTTTTCTGAGCAAAAAATACAATGGGCAGGGTTGGATGAAATGGCTTTATCAACTCGCCTGACTGCTTTCCGTAGCCATTCGTTAGTGAACGAATCTCACTGTGATTGAGTTCAGGGCTGACTTTACGAAATTCACATGACATGAAACAAGATGTTCTAAGATTTGACCAAGAAGGAGATCTTCCGAGGGTACAAAGAGCCTGTCTCCGGTACAGACTGTAAGCATCTTCAACCATGTTAACATCATGATTACACGTACTGTGTGCATAATAAAGTAAACCAACCTGAATTTTGCAAGACAGAGAAATTCTCTGAAGAATGGCTATAGAAACTCAAAGCCTCAAGTTTCTATCTAAAGCGAATGAACTACTTTTTATATAAGATATGATTTTCATCTCCTGTATCAAACATATAGTAAATTGACGGGTCAGTGTTTCATTTTCGGTTTCCTTGTTTTTTCAAAACGCCCAAAATATTGCTACCAAATGAGACCATCACTGAGACCGCGAGTTTGAAGAAATGGCATGGAGGGCTCCTGTAAGACTATATAAAAGAGCGCCCCCATATTTGGGATACGATTGATTTGCCTTTTCTTCTTCATTATGATCAATTTATTTCTCGGGATCGCTCTCAATTTGGCTATTATTTTTTCCTTAGTTTCCCTAACGTACTCATCTCCGCCTCATGTAATATTGTATCTCTTAGTAATGTGTAATAGTCGCAAAATTCAAATCATAAAGCTTATGAAATTCCCATCCCCGGATTCCTTTTTTTTTCGTTTTCGTTCCTGTTTTTGTATTGTATTTTTTTTTATTTTTTATTTTTTTGTTTTTTTAATCTTTGTCAGAGTCTTTGAGAAAACGCCTGCATGTACAGGTACCTAAATTCCAATTTCTGCCGTGATAGCTTAGAAGTTATGATTGCTCCGATACTGGAGATTTCGAAATTCGGATGGGGGTTGGTGCGCCCTGTGAGTCTTATGGTTCGGACGCTAAAAAGTATTCATAACTTCTATACAGTGAGCCGACAGCACGCCCCCATTGATCAAAATTACACATAACTTGAAACCATTCTCGAATTTCATTCCTGGGTAATTTGCACAGGACTGCAGCGATTGGTTACAAATCGCATTCAGTTTGAATTAATGGCAACTATTGGTAAGAACACCCTCTCCTCTCGTATTCCTCTATGGTGCGTCTATTACTATCAATCAGCAAGGATAAGCAGATCAGATAATCTCCAGTGGTAGATCAACTAATCTCGTTTTCTAAGTGTGACTCGTTGAGGGACTATTTAATCCTTACCTGCCTGAAGACTTTTAAGGGGAATGTCTTGGATAGTTAGATGAGAATGCCAGACTAGTCTAATCCCAGAAAATACCCTCACGAACTAAAGCAGTACCTTACCCATCAATAGCTCGTATCTAAGGCTTGCCTTGTCTAAGAGAGCTCCATAAACTTTTTATCCAATGCTGCCTTGCTCTGTCAAAAGGAAGCAATTGACAAGAAGTTAAAAATGCTACAAAATGAAGAATTTCTCTTTTTTCGACCAGGCCCTAAGACATGGAAATATGTTGTCAGAAGTAGTATTTTTAGTATTTCTTATGCCATTTTTTTCCAGTGATATCAGTGCACTTTCTTCCCTCTGCCATCAACGAATTTTAAAAAGGGGTTAGATCTAGGACAGATTCAGGCGCGGTTCTAGAGCAAAAATTGGGGGTAGGGGTTACTGTTGGCTTGGAAAATTGTAATGTATATTTGAATATGTATATGAAATTAAACATTGCACCTTTATCGTCCAATTTATCGCCCCCCTCTCCCCCCCCCCCAAAAAAAATCGTTTTTTACCTCCATGTCTCTATGGTTGATGTCAGATCCTGATATCAGAATCTGTCAGATTGTGACTAAAAGAAGATTGAGAAAGAAGTGATGTCGTATTTCAAATGGAGCTCAGATAAGAGTGACACAGACTTTGTGAGCTTTCTTTTTTCTGTTAATATTAGTTGAGACGAATATAATATAATAATAAACCCTGCAATACATTGCTATTCACTAACTCCCATAATCATTTGAAATATATGAAATTATTTAGATTTAAGTTTCACGTCACACGTTGGTGTAGTCCTATCTACAAATTTCTTTGAGCAGTGCATGTAACTGTGTGTGTGTGCTTTTTTTTTTTTAATTGACCAAGTAAATTCCATACCAACACCTTAGACTTAAACTATAACCCAGGTTTTACTTACTGTTTGAACAATCTTCCTTAAATCACATTCACATACTTTCTTTTGCAACATAATTCCTTGCCAAGAATTCACTTTTATCTTTACACTGAGCTTCCTCGGACTCCATCACGTACGACGCGTCCTTTGGTTTAATCCCACAACTAAGCCTTTAATCCCTTAACCAGTGGGGCTATGATTAATTCATTCTGTATGGAATAAGCTGTACATCCCAACTCAGTGTTTGTAGAACGGGCCGTTCATTATTCACGCATTTATAATTAGAACTTTCCTGACACGGGTTCAGTTTGGCTAAGTAATCAGTGTGATGTCGGAAGGGTTATTTGCAGGAAATGGACAGAATTATATATTTTTTTTAAAGTTTTGTTTTGTTTTATTCACCCTGATGAATAGATATGCTTTTTCTAGCCCCGGCCACATTATGTTTTTTATTCCTTTTCTTGTAACGTTTAATGTTTGTATTCTTATTGTTCCCTTTTGTTTTTGTACATAATTTGTTTTCCTTTGTTTCATGTGCCCAAACCTGTACTTTGTACTACTTGGTATATTTTTTTTTATTTTTTAATTTGGAGAAATAAATGAATGAAATGAAATAAATTAGTATATAAGGAGTTTTCGTTGATGGTTGTTCATGTGCAAAGTGCACTTGTATCCCGGGCCTCTTAATTTTTTAAGGTGACAGAAGAATTTGATTGAAATATATAGTAGGGGCCTATTCCTTACTTTCGATTCTTCGACAACTTTTCCCCTCTGCATCAACATTTTCTTCTGCAACTTTGACATAAAGGCCTCTTTGTTTTGAAGAAATAAATTACATATTATTTTTGTTTACGGTAATTTTAACCAAACATAAAACGTACCCCCGGCTGTAACATGCAATTTTCGATCTTACGTTACTAACTGAGTACAAAATAAATGTTGCGATATAAAACATTTCTTGTACTTTTTTAAATGTGTTTGAGTCGAGAACTGCATCCATCATGGGGGTTGGCACAATCATGACAATGCGGATGCATTTTTAATATTTTGCTTATAACAAACCTAACGTGGATGTACGTTACATTGCATTTTCCCGAAAGGGTAGGCAGTACCACTCCCCCCCCCCCCCCCCCCCTCCTCCGGGGCCGGTTGGATACTCTCTTGCTTATGGGCACATTTTATCGTATGCTTTCGACACTGGGTGTGATCAGCTGGCTTTATTCAGCATGTTCAGTACAGGTCAGCCTTTTCTAGGGGAACTCTTGCGTCCGGAGGCGTTTGTGGAATTGCATTGCTATTTTCATATAACACACATGGCACATGCGCGAATGTCAAGTTCGAATTATCTTATGTGACTGTGTGGAGGAAAACTGATTCCCCCCCCCCCCCCAAAAAAAAAAAAAAAAAAAAATTTCTCTTAATAGACACTTTCGTCTCCAGACTTCAAGGTGAGGAAGGGGGGATACAAAAAAGTGGGCAATCTGACTTCTTGGTTTCTGGTATAACGTAACCAGGTAGCTAAGATGATTGTTATAATACTATACACCCAAAAATATATTAGGTAAAAATTTTACCCAGCATGACGGTAATTATCACTATGAACATGACAGACAAAGAAAGCGGACAAAATAAACAACCCCTCTTTCTACCCTTCACAATGGTTCTGGTAGTCAAAAGAACATCCCTTCACTGCTATTGTCTAAGATATGTGGAACAGGTGTCACATGCATATTCACCTGGAACTACATAATTAAACATAATAGCTGTGAAGGGATGTTCTTTTGGCTACCAGAACCATTGTGAAGGGTAGAATGAGAGGTTGCTTATTTTGTCCGCTTTCTTTGCCCGCCATGTTCATGGTGTATGTGTCCAACCAACTTTTGGCTTTTTACCCAATGTGAGAAGCATTTCGTCTAGTTAGGATACAAATGAAGAATAATTACTTTAAAATGGGCAAAATTTCCATCAAATTGGATAAAAAGAAATGCCCAAAAGAAATTTCCAAAGTTTCACCCAAAGGTTGAACACATGATTACCCAATATTTTCTAGAGCGTATATAGACAAAAATCTTATTCATTTAGAAATGAGTGAGACTTCGTTTAATCGGCTAATTCAATATTTTACTGAATTAAAACAATCAGTGTGCATGGCGGGGGTGGGGGTGATTCCACTACTTGAGCAAATAAAGTTTTCTTTATTTCCTGCAAGAAAGGTGTTCGTGCAGAGAGAAACGTGGCTGAAAATTATTACCTAAAATAAATTCAAATCAGTCATTTAGACTACCAGATAGATAAATGCCATTCTAATCATCGTTATTATAGAATTTCTTTTTCAATCAATGTCCTGCAGGCACTAAAGATAGACCCATGTTAATTATAAAGAGAAGTTACTGGTAGCGATAATGTTTCAGTGATTGCCTTTTAATTTTGTCTGAAAAAAATTACTAATACGGATTAACAATAATGACTCAGTGGCACACTCTCTTTATTCTTACAGTGAATTCTAAACCTTAACGTTTCAACCGTCTGAGATATTCGTAACTATGCAGGATGTAAGCCTGCAATTCCAAATACCACTGCATTGTTTCAAATCATCCCAGTTGTCTTCTGACAGATTCAGCGGGATTGGACTTACTTATCAAATGTAGTTGTCGAATGATTCATCCAGCCGAGGCCTCTTCAATAAACTGCCTTCCGTCACTTTTGTCGATGCGGTATTTAGAAGAAGAAGAAAAAAAAAAGATGCACCTGTCATATAATGATTTCTTTCACAAGGTCCTATGCTACTTCTCATTGCTTGCTGTCAATGAAAGAACACGTGACCTGATCCATTTGTCTCGTTACGTTGAACAACATTCTGAAACTTTATATTTGACTGTTTATATGAATAGATCTTCTTTCTTGTTTTGAACAGAAATGGAATTGTATACACCAGATACATGTAGGCTTAGATTTAATACTTTCTTTTGTGTTTAGCGATAAAACGAAACTTGTCATGTATGCCATGGAGCATTAATCTACCACTTCAGTCTGTTGTCGATTCAGTTTAATCGTTCTTAATCTTATTCAAAATGTAGGACAATGCATTCAGGGGGCTAATGAATTGTTCAACATTATTGATGCCCCTACACAGTTTAATGCATCGTCCGCTTTCATTATTCTGGCGAGTCTGTATTTATGGGACCCATGTGCAAACCTTGTTTAAAAAATAGTTGCACTCTAAAAAAGGTTGGGTGAAAATTTACCCAATATTGAATAAAAAGGGAACATGCATGTTTGTTGGGTAATTTTTTTTTCCCCATGTTAGGTATTATGCGTGTTTTATGGATAAATTTTCACGCAAAATGTGTAAATTCATCACAGTATTTGGTATCATTAATTTTTACATGACAAACATGCATGTTCCCGTTTTACCCAGTATTGAGTAAACCTTTTTTTAAAGTGAGGATAACGGCCTTTTGTTCCGTTTTGTTCATCACCAACATTTCTGGGTACATTCCCCAGCAGGAAGATAAATTTGTGGTTTTGACAAAGAGTTGATGAAGATTACGTCACCCGAATGTGCTTATTTCTCTTATTTCTCTAAGTGTCGAATGCGAGAAGCCTAGTAAATGAATCAGATATTACAAAGTAAACGGGGGCAAAAGAGGGAGACAAAAATAACCCTCGACAACAAAACCCCAGGTCAACGTTGGGTGAATCATGGAAACTTTACCTTGATATTGTGTGTTTGTCATACATCGAGTCAGAGCGATTGATACCCAACTTAAAATTGCCCAGAGTGATGCTGAACGTTGTTTTAACTTAACTATCAATGAATTTATTTGTGAGTTTTGGTTTCTGTCCAAGTCTAAGGCATTCTCCCTCATCTTTCAAATGAAGATTGTCATAAACTGTCCCAGAGTTCCCCCATAATATCATTTTCGAGGTTCCATTTAAGTTCTCTCTCTCTCTCTCTCTCTACCACGTTCATTGCTCTTTACCTCTCTTTATCCCCTTACGCATTGAGGTTGTCTTCTATTTGCGTTATCCCTTTCCCTTCTTTTTTTTATCTTGTCATATTTACTTGGATATATTCATGAATTAATTCTCCCCCTCCAATCCCCCGCCCCTTCTCTCTTTCTCTCTCAACCCTTCTGTTAACGCAGTTGGTTGATTTTCTGTCATGATAACATTGACCTGATTGATGGATATAATATACTCCCTCTCTCTCTCTCTCTCTCTCTCTTTCTCTCTTCTGTTTATTTAAAAATATTTTCTTGTCTAATCCCTATTTGTTTCTGCTTTATAGCTGTGAATAATGTCGTTGCTGTCATTCTTCTTATATTTGCTGTTGTTTCTTTTGTTATTGCTGTTAGGCCTATCATTTTTGTTTCTGTTGATGTTATTTGTTGTCAGGTGTTGTTATTGTTGCTGCTACTGTTGTTTTTGCAGCACTTTCCTATTTCTTTGCGACATAACCAAGTCAGCAACGGTAATTTCCAAGGTTATTCATACTTTTCCACACCCTTGAAAAAAGGGGAAAAAGGAAAAGGAAAAAAAAATAATTGACCCGCCTCCTAGCAATCTGCCAACTGCAGTTTCAATGACAACTGTTATGATTCAGGAAAAAGAGATTCAATTATAACTGAATATTCATCCTTTGACCACAATCATTGCTTTGTGGGAATGCTAGAGTTAAATTTCGAAATGACACCACCTACCGATGAACATGATGTCACAGGGGGTCTACATTTGCATTTTTTCAACGATGCGGGCGCTATCTGCAAATAGTACAAGGGGAAGGTTCGGACCGTTGCAGAAACACAAGGAAATATGTTAATATTCATCATCTTCGTGCCGGAATAAATCATTATTTCCTGTTCGACCTACTTGTCTCTGAAAAGATGGTGCAGGCTAATATAATGTTGTACCAGGGAGTCCATGGAATACATGGACCCCCTTCCAATGTTCATTATTATTGACTACGTAAAGACATTCGGTTTCCACAACAGAGATGGTAAACAATCAGGTGCTATCGACATCATTAATAGTCTTGTTGATAGTAAATACCCTTCATAGCTTCTACTTAATTTCATTTTATTTGACGTAACTAGGAATGTGAGGAACGACTAACGTATCCCTATATCATTTCTCTGATTGACTGATTTTGAAATTAAAATCCGTAAAAGGCCTCTTGTGCTGAACGAATGTTTCCTTCTACCGGGATCCCTAATAAGCAGCATGTCCATCTATCATGTCTACCGGTGTGTTTACGGCTCTATTAGGAATACAGAATCGGCGTTTTGAAACACAGTTCTGAAAGACAGTTTCTGAAGCGTCTTAGTTTAGATTTCTTTTCCTGACACAAAACAGCGTTTTGAAACGCTCTTCTTAAGTTAGTTTTGTCTTTTAAACTATTTAAATCAAATCCATTTTTCTGCAAAACAAAGGAATGGGGAGTCGGGAACACTATTATTCCGCCTGCGAGTCTGCGACAACCATTTTTATTACATCAAAGAAACAAGGCCAGGCTCAGGGCTGCAATAGGACTTAAAGTCGGACTTACGGTTTAATATAGTAACTGGTCCAGGCGGTATTTGGTTAGTATATCATATCAACTATTGCCACGGTAGCATGCGCCGTACAACTTCAGACACAACTGTGTTTTGAACTAAGCATATACCAATCCACTGATCCTAGGCTGAAGAATGCCGCTATGAACGCACCTTTCGTCCTCTTATCGACCCCCATCTCTATCCGCTCCACCATGATACCTCATATGGGGTACCCCTATTACCCCTCATTTCCCCTCCGGAAGGCTCCTGTGAGGGTAACTCCTGGGGTAATGTACTTGCGGCAAGCCATTCCTACGCCAGCTGGGGTCTAGCCCCTCGTGTATACCCTAGATTAAATTAGATGTTGACGTCATTGGCTGGAAATAAAGAGCAGTAATGTGAAACGACTCACCTCTCTCAAGGTGCTATTTCTGGTCCCTCTTTAAACCCTCTTGGCTCACAGCAATCGTTCCTTCAAAGGTAGAAAGGGGGTACTAAAAGACCCTTGAGTAAGAATGGCTCCCAAAATAAATCTTTGCTTATAGTTCAATTTCCGAAGACCAATAATGTGACTGAATGTTTATACTGGATTTATTTAAAGGTGAACGTGGAAGATGAGATAAACAGACGAGTGGAAGTTTGATGAAACTAAACTGAAGATAGGAAACTTGTGATTTTTTTTAAATCGTTGTAAACAGATAAAGCAGCCTATATTGGCACATCCTGCAATTTAGAATGCATTAAGAGGCCTTCTTCATGTTGCTCTGCACGAAATGATAATGATCAAAATTATGTCTTATTTCTTAGAAAGAAATATCTAAATACATTATGCATGGCCTAGATGTGAAATATTCTCGAGCATAATACAGTGTTTAAAAAAAAACGGCTGGATTAAAGAGATTCATTCTTTCATTAACAAATAAGGAAACAGAAATTTATGAAATTCACAGGCTTGAAGAGGTTTATAATCTTCAAAGATTTTGAATAGGATCATTCCACCCCCTCCTCTGGCCTGCTGTATATATATGCCCCTGTCCAGTCTCAGCTCCCGATGTTTAGTCACGCCTGTATCCTAAACAGACCCGTGCAGACAACATCAGTTCTCCCCTTGTTTTGTGTGCCTTCATACATGGAATTAGATCTAGCCTCCAAATTTAGAAGATGGATTAACGCAGTGATCCCTTAAGGGATTAAATTGGTAGATGACTGATTCGGGGCTGTTAGCAATGGTTTCAGTGGTGGAAATCGACGGTAACAGAATCGCATCCCTTCTTTCCTTTAAACATGAAAGGTTCATCGGCACCGAAAAGCAAAAGAATTTCTCCAAAGTCGTGATAGAATAGCGCCATGACTGAGCAAATATTGGACTTATATGCAAACGTTAATATTGTACCTGAAATCTGCGCATTTGCACTAATCCCTCAATGGCATTTCTGCTTTGAAAATAACTTTAAAACAGTTATGTAGGAATATAATATTTGAGAGGATGGGGAATACAGGCGATTGCATCTGAATTACCGTGCAGCTTATAGATGATATTCCCGTCCCGTTCAGGATTTATTGAGATTTTCTGCTCTCTGTAAAAGAGATTTCCCGAAAAAGAGGCCGATAGACATTTAAAGAAAAAAGGCGAATTGAGTGACTAATATCTTCAGGAGCACTGAAATCCCACAGACAACTGTCGAAAAGTATTTCCAGTGATTTTGTTATAAGGTTTAAGGAAAGCATAGTATGAAGAGCTTATTTCAAAAAGGAGCTGAAGCTACTTTAAGTGATTTCAAGTAAATCATGGATTTTTATTTAAACCATTTGCCTTCTTCAAAACATTAAAAAAACTATTCAAAGTTGCAAGCACCAACTATAGTCATCTAAAACTTGGAAATGAGAGAAATCCTGTATGAGTAGTTTTTTTAAATTCTTTATATTTTCATACTTGAACTCCATTGTTGCAACAACAACAACAACAACAAAATCCAAAAGGCGCTAAATCCGTATAAATGAAAACTATCAAAATATTCTGTAAAAATTCTTTCATTCTCATTTGTTAGATGACTTGGTGCTTGCAACTGTGATAAATTTTGATGTTTGGAAAAAGGAAAACGGTTTGAATAAAAAAAAAAATCCCAGTTTTATGCAAAGTGGATTTAGAGCCTATTGGGAATAAACAAATTTGAATTTGGCAACTTTTCAACCCATTTTTCTACTTTGCTAAAATAATTTTGATATTCAAATTAGTCCTAATAAATTGGACACCGACATAACTACATGCATATCCAAATAAGACTGTCCCAATCTAGTCCTGTGGCTTTATCTCCTGGCGAGCCATAATCAATGCGTTAAAAATCCGTGAAGCAAAATAGAGGTTTCTTGAAAAGCCCTTCCTATTGCTGGAGGCTGCTTGGTGGTGATTAGGGGACGGTTTACTCTGATTAGATAAGGGAGTAAAGTGGGTAGAAACAAAACGGCCAAATACTATAGAGTAAGTAATATGAAAGTTAAATATCTAAATTGAATAATGATGTGAAAAAGAGAGGAATTTGATAAATCTTAGTTAAGATGTTTTGAGATCAGAATTTGATGTCAAAAATATTAGTTACAGAGTTATCGTTAATGTGTTCGCTACGCTCATATGTATTAACGAGCGAAGAGTGTCAGTTTCATAAACAAAGAGTGAAATTGTCTATTTTGCTTGATAAGATTAAGCCTAAAGAACGTATCGATTAAATTAAGGTACAAAAAAAAAGTTTGGTTTATGTAATAAAACTGTGTCAATTTTGGTACAAGGTACAGGATGTATTTTGAAGGCCAATTTGTGTTCTTAAAAGGTTTCAAAATTCAAATATTAGTTAGACCTAACAGTTACATGTGTTTTAAAAAGGTACAGAACAGACAGATCAAAAGAATGCCTAAGATAAAGGCTGAATATTCAAAGAGGTTTTATGAAGGAAAGCTGTTAAGCTTCATTATGCATGTGTATGTGTTAAAGATACTTTGGTCAGGATGTAGGTCATAGGCAAAGGTCATATTTCATTTCAGTCAGATGTATCTGGAATTTCTGGATAAATTAATTTTTTATTGGATTTTATGCCTTTTGGGTTTGATCTATGGTTATGGAGCTACAAAAACAATGTAGCAATAAAGACGTGCCATTTGATGATTTAGAAAAGGTTATTATCAACTCTGAATAATGGGAATATTGTTATAAACCATGTAAGAGGTTTTCAGGGTTAATTTAGTGCTTTAATAAGCATGTTATTTAGGATTTGGGGTAGCTCAAATACACAAAAGAGCAATAACTTGGTACAGATTAAGAAATGAGAGAACTATTTCTTGGAATCATGCTTATAAATAAACAGCTATAGGTTATGTTGTTAATCCAAACAAAATTATGGTGTTCGTGAAATTCAGTAAGAAAAAGACCTGTTTCAAAGAAACAACTTTATACGTGTATTTCTAGGCAAGCTTTCTGAAATCAAAATATCACCAAGACAACCGTGAATGCTGGAGGAATTGAGGTTGGAGAAGATCTAGCTGAGATTGTCTGTTCTCTGCAATTTCTTGTAAGGCCTTTATACTCATATTTCAGTACACTCGCGGGTGCGGTCTGGATTTTCCTTCTGGGTCATTAACCATGTTAACGGTTTCAAACGTGCATGTACTGTGGGAATAAAGCATCCCGTCTATTGCTTCTTTTAGGCATTGGTGTTTCCTGGCGCAATCCCTGATGAGAGAGGGGCGGATCCAGCGGGGGATCATGGGGGCTTGATCCCCTTTCTTGATTTATGCTCGTCTTTTGGTCATCAAGATTTGATGTAAATCAAAACTCCAAAAATGGGATAGCTTTTTGCTTCTGTTTATCCCCCCCCCCCTGTGAAAAATGGTTTGGTCCATCATCTATAGGCGGATCAAGAGGGCGCCGATCATGGTGGCCGGATCCCCATGTTCCAACTTTTCTTCCGAGTGTTTTTGGACGACATGGAATTGGGTATAACTTAAAACTCCAAGAGTGATATCTCGTGGAGGGGGGGGGGGGTGTCTGTTTGTCCTCCCCCCCCCCCTCTCTCTCTCTCTCTCTCTCTCTCTCTCTCGCTCTTACTCTCTCTCTCACGCTATCTATCTCTCTCTCTCTCTCTCTCTCTCTCTCTCTCGTCACATAATTCTTTTTCAGTGAATCAACTTGGATCCCTTAATGTAGTACGACACATGATCTGAGTACACTTGCTCAACTCATTAAACAAACACTTGACTTTAACACGAAACCAAACACGATGCCAAATCCTTAAACCTTAAACATTATGCTTAATATAATGTTTATTGCAACCATCACCCTAAAACCGTGTATCATTCTGTGAGGAAAGAAAGCCAGGGGCAATAATGTCGCCAGGGGATGTTTCATAAAGCTGTTCGTACAGTTACGAATGACTTTACGAAAAACTTAAATATGGCAACCCAAATAGGATTCTCAGTCATTTTAAATCACATCAACTAACAGTGAAATATGCAGACATACATAAACATTGCTATTGTTTGCAAACATTTTTATTATAAAGTATGGATTTTTTGCCATAGTTTAATCGAGATTATGGGAATTTTTTCACATTTTGTTGAAGCGTTGGGAAAACTGGGGCACCCCATTCAGCTTGCCATATTCAAGTCGTTCATAATGTCATGCGTAACTTCGCAAACAGGGGTTAATCCCCCTACCCCGTTACCCCATCCCTAGCTAGCTCCCCCTCCTCCCATACCCTTCTGGATCCCCCTCTGGTTTCGCTCATGTACCTAAATATCATAGATGAATAATACATCCCCTAGCCTGGTTCACTCGTGACCTTACCAGACCTACTTTGAGTCATCCCTGACGATGTAAGAATTAATCGAACCCAAATGTCACTACTTTCTATGTTTCCTTGAAACGACTTCATTCTTCCTTTGGTTTGCAGTTCACAAGTCTAACATGAATAGGTTTGTGCGTGGGTTTAATGAGGGTGTGGGAGGGAAAGACGGGGGGAGGGGTATGTCCGTGTGTGCTTAGTCATGGGCGGTTAACATAATGTTTTAGTTTTGAAATTGTCAGATCTCCCGAAGTAGTTCTCTGACACACACACACACACACTCTCTCTCTTTCTTCCTCTTTTCGTCGCCCTTCTCCTTCTGTCTTCTTCTTCTTCTTCTTCTTCTTCTTCTTCGTCTTCTTCTTCTTCTTCTTCTTCTTCCTCTTCCTCATCTTTTTTTCTTTTTTTTCTCTTATTCTTGTTCCTCTTCTATTATATATTTTTCTTATCACCATTCTCCTTCGTTTATACTCATTCTCCTCCTTCTTCACCCAATCCCCCGAAGCAGCAATGAACTATACAAATTTTGCATTATTTCCAAGCTTCTCAAGTCTAAATTCTAAAACGTTTGAAAGTATGTATTTACTCATTATTTGAAGATGAAATTTAATATTCATGAATTTTCACACCATTAATTGGCTTTCCAAGTTTTCAATAAAGAAACGTCTAAATTATATTCAAAACATAAACATTGCCGATAGGGAGATAAATATATAATTTATATGCCACTTAAAAAGCATAAAACATAATTTTAATTTCTTGAGTATAACGTTTTATATTCATGTAACGTTATAATGACGATTATGTTATGTGAACAAAATAAAGTGTTATTTTATTGATATGACTACTCTGAAAGTAATGATATGCCACCGGTTTATTCTTGTTTGAAATATTAATTATGAAAATGAAATAAACCCAACCTATCCTTCTTCATAATATCATGGAGAGAACGAATTCCACGTATTTCTGATAAAGCCAAGTCTTTTAAGATGAATTTGGAGTAAGCATTGAGGATTAAAGTACTTCCATCTACAGCCAAAGTGACCTCAATCCTAAAGAAATGTCTCTAACCATCTTATGCTGTAAGCGCCCACGGCTTTACTTAAGACCGAAATTCTATTTCTTTTGCGATTTTATACGCAAAACGAGCATAACTAGTCTTGACCGCAAAATTTCCATCCGATCATTTCCTCCTTTCGTATAAGCTTGTTTTAAGAAAAACAGCTACTACAGTTTCGATTTCTTTCTAAACATATATTCAAAAATTTGGCTTCCTAACTGAGGGGGAAAAAAGTCCCCTGAATGTTCTAAAAAATATCCTTAGTATAAGCATGATAACAGGAAAACAATGAATGGATTTCAGCTCAGTGCTTCATTGGTGTAATACTTTCATTCCAATTTGAAAAAAAAAGATAATTCAGCAAGTTTGAATTGTAGAGGAGAAATAAGGGGGATTTGATCACTAAAAGGGGATCTACAGAATATTTGTAATACAGGACTTCTTCCGCAAACATGTTCAAAACGAAGTTTTTAAAGTTTAATGAGATATTGGCCTACAGTCTCACGTCATCACGGAATGGCAATGGCAACTGTTCCAGATTCATATTGGCTTTTGTCCTTGCTAGTCCTCAAAGAGAAGGGCCTGTGCCGAATTACTTCCATAAGTAAGCCGTATTTATCGACGGGTCTATGGAGAGACAACGGACCCGGCCCAAAGGGATGGTAACTTGGAAGATATGGTCTTCGAGGGATATTCCTCCTTGGTCCTGTGGGAGGTTCTCGACTTGCTCCTGGGATGGGCATGGTCCCTTGCTTACCAGTTGGTGACGTAGGACTTGTCCCAGGAGAGGTTTGACCAAGCTTGTACTCGCAGAGAGCGGATGGCCTGTTGCCCCATTCGAAGGGATCCTCACCCTCCCACCTGGGACCGTAGCGTCTATGGTCATTCAAGAACAGAACAGCGCCCTCTCCGTAGTCCAACGGCTCAACCAGATCGAGGATACCTCTTTCTCCGCTTAACCATACAGGACCTTGCCCGGCCACGCGAGGCTGGTATAAACCGATCCAAACTGGTGTAGGTTCTGCTGCGAAGCGGCTGATCCAGTCAAATACAAAGTTGTTCTCCTCGAAAGTGTTGATCGTGACCAGACCAGCGCCAGGTTGGTCGAGACCGCACTCCGTGTGGGCAGCTACTTGAAAACCACCTACGTAGGGTGACCTGCTGTACTTGAACGGTATTATCCTAAAAGCAAAGATGGGAGAAAATTATTTGAAGCAAAGTTGTTACTGCCACAATATACACCACTTCCCGTACCTCTTTCGCTCTTTTCCTCTTACTGTTTCTCTTTCTATCAATCTCCCCCTCTCTTTCCCATTTGTGGGTGTGAGTTTATTTCACCTTCCTTCTCTCTCTGCTTCAGGTGTTGGTTTCAACTGATGATCTTCCCAAAGTTCTACGTCAAATCTTATAGCACCTTAAGAAAACATTATTTCGTTATGCCTAATCCTTTTTAAATCACATACTTCAGTAACTGAATATAATTTCCTGATACAAGTATGTAAAAGCAATAAGCCTAGGATACCTCCTGTATTACAAGGGCGATACAAGGCGAAAATTAAGAAATACAAACATTTACAAGACTGTGTGTATTTACCACTGTTTACATTAGAGAATTGAACATTATGACATGAACATAAACTTTGGTCGCATATCGACAGCTACAGAAAATTATGATTAATAAAAGAATAGGAAATGAAAATAACATAGTACTACGATTTTAAATTTCCGCTATATTGGAAGGGCGAAGATATAATTGTAAAGTAGTGTATGCAAATAGTTGAAGAAACACAAACAGGTGATTATGATTTATAAAGATATCATTACAAGATAAGTCGACAAATAGTCGAAAAAAATAGTTGAAGGCACGAACACAGCCAAAGGTGTATTTCGGTATGCATGTAGCATATATAAAGAAGCACACAGTATGTAAATTTAGATTTATCGAACAACGGACGAAGAGTCATCATGAATCTAGATCACCTAGCAGGCCTGTGCCTGCAAACATTAACATAAAATTCTTACTATTAACTTTTAACTGATAATTCAGTCAGTTACCACACTTAACACTATTAAAACTACGATTCAAAAACGGTGGAGCCTATTCGCTTATAAATATCTAGCCTTATTCCTTAAACTTGTTTCCCTCTTTTATTCCCTTTAATCTTTTTTAAATCCCCCATTATACTCCATTTTAGTACTTACTGCAAAGTTTTGCAATATTATGTATTTGATTTGCTAGAAATGTCAGAAACCAATCTATGCGACGCAGTAATATTCATTGGTGAGTTTTAGTAAATGAGCTTTAAAAAATAATTAGTAGCAAGTAAGAAGAGTCATGAATTGATACTGCAAAAAATTATGTATTAATTAACTAATCGCTAATGAATTATAGAATCATCAGTTTTTATTGCGATTCTTTATCAACAGAACAAGGCATAATATTTCTATCGCGATGATACATTTTTTTCAGAAACCGAACAAGTCGAACGTCATTTGAAACAATGCATCAACGCATTGCATATTGTTCTCAAATCACCAATCATAATTATCATAGTATGATCAATTACGAATTTGTCAGTAATAACAATAGCCACTTGATAGCTCATCACATTAGGATAGGATCTAGCGTCTATGCGCTAACTAACAAGGACCTTGCACTTTATTTCTCCGGCTTTAGATCTGTAGATCCTACAACTGTATCCCGCCTTTCGGGAATACATCCTACCAATATACTGTAATATAAGATAACGAAATAAATTTCTTCATGTGAAGGTACACTCTAGATATACAAAGTAATTTTGACAACATAATCACTAAAATATGAATATTACTGTATTTCAATAAGATCAACAGTTTAGTTATTCAACTTTAAAAAGGCTGAGCCCACGCCCCCGCCGTCTTCCCTCAAAATGCAAGGAATTCGAGCAGCCTTATTCTAACTTTTTTTTTATTACGATGGAATATAAAGACAGTATAATTATCCAGACATTTAGCCTACAACTTCCCTCATCCCTGAATGTTCATATTCCTGGATGTCACGTGCGTGGGTAAAGAAATGGAAAGCACGCACTATGTTTATATAATTAAATATTTCATAAACTCCTCCTGTGTTCTAAATCCAACCTATCCTGTCGATACTATAGTAGTGTACCAAGCCCTAATTTCCCCCATCTGTTCTGTTTCGGAAGTGCTTCATTTAGGTGCCAATAATCGCGTCATTATAGTTGTCATAGTGATTGACATTTAAGGTATGAAAATATTGTCCACCGATCTTAGTTCAAATGTATTTGTATATTTAAAACTGTGGGCATAAAACAATCAGAGCCGGGTGCAGGGTAGTGAGGAAAAGGGGAATTCCCCTCCCCTCTCTCTTTTTGGGATGGAGTGGGGTTAATTTCAAAGGTTGTGAACTTTGACAACCATACGCAGCGGTGAGTGGGCATTTTTTCCCGAGGTCTCTATTTCACAGGCAGACAGGCCATTTGCAAGTGGAGATGAGTGGGAGAGGGAGGTATTGGCACATACTTGGATCATTCTACCCCCTTGACTAACCGGAGCTCTGGACACTCCACCGTGAATGCACATTCAATAAATAGAAGTACAAGGTTGAGGGCAGTGCACAACATTACACCCAGCTAGTATTCTGAGGACCCCTTTGAAAAAAATCAACTCCTGGTAAAAGGGCAATCCACCCATTTGAGGAAATACATGAATAGATGATTAGATAAAAATTAGATTTAGAAAAATCTTGGATGCGCTCTATTTATCTTACCCTTTAAGCCAATACAAATCCGACATAGTTATTGATGAAATGACAAATAATTTGAGGTCTTCTGATCCACTCATCGAGCTGGGTACAGCAAACAGGTAAAAATAACTTTATGATATTTATGTATTTGTTCCTATCGTCATTGTTTCAAGGAATCGTACTTTTGTTCATCTGTTCACCTTCTCGGGGGTATGACTTTAAACTATAAAAGATGACCATGTAAGAAGACAACTGCCGATATCTTAACATTCCTGAAAATAATTATTGTTCTCGCCACAAAATCATAAGCAGCGTGACGAAGGTTTTATCTGATCCACACTCAGAGGTTGGGGTGGCATACTTATTTGTACTTTTAGCGCCATTATTTGAAGGAATTATCATTCTTTTTTCTAGGTGGCGTTTAATCAACAATAAAAACAAATCGATTCTGTCATTTCAAAAAAAAATATATGTATTTAAGCACTCCCGAAAATAATCATGATTCGTTCCTGTGATTTTTTTCAACATTATTGGATTAAATTATGCAATAGATTTATCTCTTGGTTAATTGAGATTATATGAATACCATCATGTGCCATCATCATGCCCAGAAAATAATCAAATATGAATAACATCCTCATTTTCAATCATTTGGGAGACTCCGACATCTTCTTTAATTACAGTTTCCACACTTAAATTGAACAGAGCACTTTAAATCTTTGACGCAGTATGTGTCCAATATTCGATTGTCGGTGGTTAGCTGTCTACTGCTACAGATAAATTGCAGACCTGCTCTATTATACGCCTCATAGTATATATCATCATGTGCTTAAATTTCCAATCTCCATGGCAGAGATAAACAGAACGTCTAGGCCCTAAGAGTTTAGAGCCCAATATCGGTCTAAGGACAATTTGAAATGAATTGTATTGAATTAAATCCTTCGACTACCGACTTGTCTCATTCCCATAGACTTGATCCATGGAGAACCGAATATGTACAACGTAGAAGACACAGAGGAGCATCCAGCATTTGCGTTTATGTTCAGGATTTATCGTGAAACTTCGTTGACGTTATTTGTTAGTATTATTTTACTGAACGAAAGCACACGTAGGAAATGTGACAAATTTGATGAAAAATATCATACTAGATACATGTAATCAATATGAATAATGAATAATTCAAATATGGTGTATATCAGTTATCAAATGGAATCATTCCAGGAATGAATTTCATGTCATTGCCTCCAAGACTAATATATTATCAAGATATAGATGCAAATTATCTGTTTACCTTATCATATTTCTCAACATTTAAAAATATTTATGCAAAACCTGCAATTCGCCCATATAAGCAGGGACCTGGTATATTTGCAAACTTCCCTCCATTATGTTTATGTCACTATTGTTTTCTCTTTCTTGTCAAACTATGTTGAACTGATTCTACTATGTTTACTTTTGTATATTTGTATTCTTTTTCTCTAATAAGGAAATGATATCAACAACTTACAGCCAGTCCCTAGTTTAACGTACCAATAGCAACTTCCGTTCTCCTTAGTGGCAAACCTAGGGCATCCTGTGTAATAACAGCTTCCACCGATCACCATGGTAACCAAGACAGAAAAACAAAGAGCATTTCCTCTCATCTTCTCAGATTTTTTTTTTTTTTTTTTTTTTAATTGCTGATGGTTTCCCAGTGCCCGCATCCACAAGAAACGGCAGTAATTAAAAGTGCCCTTATATAACAAGTTCTCCTCAAATGGCAGGAAAATAGCAAAAGGGTATCAATGTTTAAATCGGTCGGACATTAATGCGATACATTAGAACAAATTTAAAACCAAAAATGATGCCGCTACAATCCTCAACATCCGCCGCTCCTCTGGCGTACCAAATACCCCAATTTTGGTAAAATATGATTTCGGTCGATCCCCAAACTGTGGATTGCTGGATTAAATTCGGAACATACATGTATGTGTAGGACGAGATGGTTTTGGTAGTAGGTATATATATATATATACTATGAATGTATTTATATTTGTTTCATTTGAACCCAGCTGGAATCATTTTGGAGATTGACCAGATTTCAGATTAACTTAATCTTCAGATTAAAGTCTCGGCAACATGGATGACGGTATCCATCGATAGGTTCAATGAATTATCCTTAACCCTCTCAAACCTAGGGGGTTGACCGTGCCTTGCTTGTCAATACAGACGTGTATCCCATAACAGATAGTGGGTTAAGATATCGTAAAGTATTAAGGTATGCCTACTATTGATTTGGCTAAAAGATTAGAAACACAAGAATCTATGCAAACCGTATCTGGGGATGTATTGGGGATAATCGTGGATTAAAGAACTTTATGAATCATTTATCTAGTTTTTGAAATTGGTCGTTCTAATAATTTTGACAGAAAAATGATAGATATTTGAAAACGGGTCAGGTCAACTATACTTGTTTTTATCTTAAAAACAACTGATAGATTATTTCCCCCTTTAATGATTTGACATTGTGAAAGCTTTTTCAACAGGTTGAGCCGATTTCTTGTCACTGGTATGCCCTGCGTTTACGAAAATCTTCATTTACTAGTTATTAAAACTTTCCCAAGTAATTTTGAAAAAGTTTCTTTCACACTGGAATCGCATGACCAGAACTTAAATTTATCTTTAAATTATCATCAATATTATAACCAAAAAATAATAATCTAAAATTAGCACTTTTGTAATAAGTTAATATTCTATTAAAATAAATAATTATCACAAACCTATGTCTTATGAGCTGAAGTGCGCAGGTAATAAAGAATCGTAGTAATTTATCAGTGTAAGGGTAATTATGACAGTTGCCTCAACTAAAAGTTTTTTATATACGTTGTTGATTATTATCTCCATCTCACTGATTGTTTGTTTGTTTGTGTTGTTTTAAATAATTATTTCTGCGTGCTTCCAGAAGAAGATAAACAGATGAATCCCACAAGGATGGCATTTAGACAACTAAACGAAATAAAAAACGACAACGTCTGTACCTTTCCTTGACGGCGATGACGCATCTCTTTTAATTCCTTTAATCCGAATAATGATGAAATTCCGGGTGCACGGTGTGAGAGGATAGTGTTACGTAAGATAACAAGGAGTCTTGTGATTGCTAGACTTCACTTGGACCACTCCCTGTACAGTAGAATAACGCCCGTTGTAGATCATGATCAAATTAATTAGCAAATTACAAGTTCAACATGGTCAACGGTCTAGTGCTATATAATTAGATTCACCCAGTAACAACTCCGTATCCTCCCATGATCCCGCCAATCCAAGGAGCTGTTTAAAAGTTATAAAAAAATTCAGTTTAATTGCTGGTCATGTACATCCATAGTAAGAATGTACAGAAGTTATTTGGTAAGGTTGGTTTAATAAGTATAATAAACATGATAAATACGGGTTTGGGTATTTAGGTATATATTTGCAGAATAATGAGGAATTAGCAAAACTTGAGGGGTTATCACGTTAGTAAGAATACTACACACAGATGATGGCATTTGATACCGTATACATAGATTTCTATAGTTTTAGTTTTAGTTTCTAGTTTCTATTTTGCTTAGTCCAGTACTATAGGTGGGGCTAAAACAACATTTAGCCCCACCAATAGTATGGGACTAAGCTTAGCCGGCTTTCTGTTCACATTACACTTTACCAAAGTGGGCTAAATCACAGATAATACGGGACTATTTTAGCCCTGGAAAAAAGCAGGGTTAGCCCACTTTTGGTGGGGCTAAATGTAAAAAGGGTGGGGTTAAACGCTCAACTGAGAACAGAAATCGAGATAGTCCGGGGTTAAGGATAGTCCAGGGTTAAATATAGTATGGGGTTTAAAAGAACAAGTGTAAAAGGCTACTAATTCTCTATTTGTAACCTATACGATAACTTAGTAGAGTGTGCAGACAGATGATATGCTTTCATGGTTATTACTTGTAGACATACTATTATTTAGACATATTCAGACATATTTACAGGCAATTAAAAAACTACAACTGATTAAATGTTTTATATATTTTGTTAATACTTCGCCCAAGCCTCTACAAAAGGCTAATATTACACTCTCATACAAACAACATAATTTGTGAACAATTTCAGATATAAGCCTGCTGAACTCTTGACAGTATACTTGTCTCGACATCCATTATTTATCATTATTTGATAGGATCAAAAAACAGACATTGTTGACAGAAATTTACAGAACTGGGTTTTAAAAAAAGTTTGGATTACAATGTCCCCAGGCTCAGTTCCCTATTATAATCAACATATCATATTTAAAGGTTTTATCTAAGATGATTCATCGTGTCGTAACAGCTTTTAGTTACATACAGCTTATGTCATTTTGAACTATAGAACTTGCAGCTGTTTATGTTATTGTATTTCTGACAGTATGTTTTACACTTTCTTGATTGCGATTTCTCGGTGAAATAATTCGGGGAGATCAAAAATCTAAAAGACAAAAAATTGCGTTTTACAATTAAAAACAACTTGGACCCTTTGATCTTGTTTGTACTTAAAAAATAAAAAAAAAGAGTGAACGCATTCACTTTGTCAGGGGTGAATTTCAGAAGAGAGTGTATTTAGAGTGAATTTAGAGTGAATTAAGAGGAAAAATTGTGATATTCACTATTTCAAACGGGGTGACCTCAGTGATCACTCGAGAATTTTGAGTGATCACTGAGGTCACCCATAAAAGAGTGAATAAAGAGGGAATATTAAAATTTTTACTCTTAATTCACTCTAAATTCACTCTCTTCTGAAATTCACCCTTGAACAATAGAACATGCAGCTGTTTAAGTTCTTGTATTTCTGACAGTATGCTGTATTTATTTCAGTTTGTTTTAACCTTTCTCGATTAGGACTTCTCGGTGAAATAATTCGGGAAGGTCCATCATATATAGGACAAAGCACTGCGTTTTACAATTAAAACAACTTGGATCCTTTGATCCTTTTTTCTGCTTAATGCAGTGTTATTCTGTTATGATCAATCATAACCCGAATTATAACCGAAAAATAGATCAATACGAGTACCTACGCTAATTTGCAATTTTGTCTGTTCATGGCTAATGGAATAACTCTGGTTACTTGAATTAATCAAGTCAGATTTTTTTAAAATAATATCTATCAAGATTCGAGATTCAAGATTTAAGATTCTTTTTTGGTTCATACGTTTTATTACATAGAAATTTTGTTTCCATGTCTCTTTAAAATAATACAATAACAATAAAAAAAACAAAAACAATGAAAGGACATACCTAGTAAATGATTAGGTAGGAATGCAATAATTCATGAAAGAATAACATATGCATATGTTATCTAATATGATCATGGGTAAAACACTTCCGGTCTAAACGCCATAAATGCTCTGTTACAAGAAAACGTTAAAAACGTTTTTAGTGCTACGTTCCGATAACACTTTCAATACATTAGGGATTAAGCCCGATAAAAAACGGTAAAACAAGTCATTTTGATAACACTATCAAAATGTCGTTACTCAGAGATTGGTTCCAAAATATCGGTTAAAGGTCAAAACGCCATGAATTATTCCAGGGGAGGGGCCGTTGGAGAACGGTCAAAACGCCATTTCCGATTTCTTCAAGCTTGACAAATCTGACCAAGGATAATCGTTGATTTAAATTCGGATCAAAGAAAACTCCAGCGTCATTCCCCTTGTGTTTCTCAAGGAAATAAAGGATTAATAGATTAAATCTTAACTTGCCTATCGCTAATACTCCAGAGCGATTACTATGCGTAGCAAGACACAGCAGCTGAATTTTGTCGGAACTTCAAGGGTTAATGAAAAAGATCAATCTGGTTGCTTTGAATCACCTGAACAGTTGGACGAGGAACACCTCAAAGATATTCTATTCTTAGTTCTTGGTTTGCGCTACTAGGAAGTGGTCACTTTTACATTATTCAAAGCAATGATTTGGGACTAGAACGGTTTGAGTTCAGGCCTATCTTGATATAGAGGGATGATTAAGCTTCTCTTTTAAGCAATAAAGTAAACATATTTTTGAAACATAAGAATCTTTTATTCAAGTACGCCTATTTCATATAAAATGATGAGCATGAAAGAGTGTGAAAAAGTACGTGAGAATATGATTTTTATTCATCTTTGTGACCCTAATGTTGCATCACAAGCATGACAAGTGGAAACCTACAACTAAATCTTACTTTACGTACTGAATAAAACAGTTAATCCTGATTAAACCCCCATATCACGTATGATTCAAAACAATAAACGCAGGTTTGGTAAGCATGCATGATAAATATGTGCCCACCACTGATCATAAATGCATGTTTAATTTGTATTGTGTTTAATTGGTGTTTATATAGGACAACTCTGATGGTGGTGTTGTCCTATATAAACACCAGTGGTGTTGATTTAACACCAATTTAACACAACCGTTTTTGCAATACACCACCATCAGAGTTGTCCTATATAAACACCAATTAAACACCACCCGTTTTTGCAGTGCAGCACCTTTTGGGTGCAATCTTACACCCTGCATGAAAAAGATGCAAAAAAATGCACCCTCTTGTACTTATTTGTACCCAGAAATGCTCATCTGCAACCTTAAAGGTGCGATTATGCACCTTAAAGGGTGCAGAAATTTTTGCATCCACATAGGGTGCAATTCGGGACCCTTAGGGTGCAAAATGTAGCTCACTGCACCCTTAATGGTGCATAATTCTTCTTGGGATGCAAAGTTGCACCCATAAACCTAGACATAGAAAAGTTCAAACACTGGAAAGACGAGGATGCTAAAAGAATGAATAATAATTATTCAGGGAGTCATCAGTTCAGGTGCGTGTGTTAGCACAGGAAGTGACTCATAAAGTCAACATCAAAAACGACAAATTGATTAATTAGGCCCTCGGAAAAGTGATTAAAATATTGCGATTAGATCACATCTTGAAAGGGGGGTGTCACTGGTCGGAATATTATTTACGTTCAAGATTTTTATCTTGAACTTAAACTCCATCTTATTTGTTTCACTATTTATTTATTTCTCATTTTTTCATTCACTTGTTTATTGTCTAATTTATTCATCTATTCACATAGTTATTCCTTTAACCATTTGTTTATTCATCAATTATTTATTCATTCATTCATTAGATATTTAGATATCTATTCATTCATTTATTAGCTGACATGACAAGATATATCTTTCGCCTCTTGCTGATCATGTTTATAACTAAATCTTAACAAAATCTCGTTTAAAATAGTTTTGATCTATTTTAGATCGTCCTTGATTAAAATTAAAACCTTGTAAATTCCCTTGAATCAAAACAAAGATCTTCAACTAACAGGACACGTAGCGTATTAGTTGGAGAAATCGGCGTTAATACTGAGCTAAAACAGATGTCTTAATTTGGAAATACTGTAAGGGCTTAAGTATAATGAATGCCACCTGACTTTTCGTATTTCTGTGAAATATATCAGAGTTCTTTTTATATACATTTTATCTATAGGCCTGAAAAACAGATAGATAAAATGATAAAGGTGAAATGACTTCACAAGGAAATGGTCATAAGTCTACTTGTCAAGTCGACGAGGGGATGAGTTTTACCATAATGATAATAATAAAGATAATATTGATATAGTAGTAGTAATAACAGTAATGATAATAATAGTAATAAATAAAGGGTGTCGTGGTCTAGTGGATGGGCCATCGGACTGTGGATCTTGTGGTCTAAGTTTGATTCCAGCCACGGCCCTAATTGCCTTCGGCAAGATATGAAGCTACATTTGCCATTCTCCACCCAGGAGTAAATGGGTACCTGTCAGGATTGCCCATAGCCAATTGTGACTGCCTTTGCCATTGCCTAGCATGTACGCATGTTAACCATGTGTACGGTGAAAAATGGTAGGAATGCTCCCTAAGGTGTGGGGATGGGGCACATTTAGTGTGCGGGCTAGAAATCCAGTGGTCAGGGGTAATAATAGCAACATTGTAGAGCGCTTTGAGGTATTCATGTAATGCCCTAATCATGATGCAAATTTAAGGTGTGGGGATGGTGCACATTTAGTGTGCGGGCTAGAAATCCAGTGATCAGGGGTAATAATAGCAACATTGTAGAACGCTTTGAGGTATTCACGTAATGCCCTAATCATGATACAAATTTATGACAATGATAACAATTATTATAACAATAATAATGGGGAAAAAGAGAAGAACAAGAACAAGAACAAGAACAAGAAGGGGAAGTATGAGAAGGAGGAGGAGGAGGAGGAGAAGGAGAAGGAGAACGAACTTCTATAGGCCTTATATAGGCATATGACGTCCATTATGTGAATTAAGGCATGAAGGAAAACAAAATATCTGACACTTTTAATATTTTCACTGCCCCATCATTTCAAAAACAATAAGAAAAATGAGAATGAAAAGTAAACATCTTATTTTCGATGCTACTTCAAATGGCTCACGATTCAATCTTTAATTATCTTTCTTTTTTAAAAGAGAATAATTCAAAAGAGGGGACAGTGGAGGAGGGAAGAAAGAGGGATACCAGTGTCAAGCTGGCGAGATGCAAAGCAAAACAGTAGCAGAAATCAAATTCAAACTTAATATATATCTAGACAATGTTTTTATCTTCTCTGGAAGGAAGGAACCTTAGCTTTTTGCCGAGGTGGCAAAACTTTGCAATGAATGTTTCTTGACCGATTTGACCACTGCGATGAAATTAATGAGGAAATCTAGCTTCATAAGGGTCAAGCCATGTTTATTCCTCGGGCCGGTTTTATTTCTGTTACTATTGAAGCTGACGGTTCATGACTGCCATATTATGATTTGCTACAGGTCTCTTAGATTTATCAATGTTTGATGAGGAATATGATAAGTAATTGCGGTAGATGAAAGCAGTAAACACGTCTAAGTATAAACGTGTAAATCTCTTGCCCATATAAGGTAACACGTTCAAAAGTTCTTGCTCGTAATGATCGACATATAGAAAGGTGACGGTCGATTAATTTTGCTTGACCATTTGACCAGTGCGATCGGAGGAATAAGGAAATGTGGATTTTCGGTCAGGCCGAGGATTTAATATCTTATTGTTAAATTATGGATCATCCGTTTAATATGACCAGTATTATCAAAACAGAATTATGTTTAGCTCATCATCGACTAAAACGAGTTGAGTTCATTCCCTGAAGCATTATTTTGAAGTATTAAATGGTTGGCTATATATTACAGAAATGAAAAGTGGCTCATTTTACAAAAATGATCCTTCTCAAGCAAATTCAACGCTTTCATGTTTATCTCTTTGAAACTTGTTCATTGATAGCACTATGAGGTGCAATGAAAACAGAGAATCGTAAACATTTGAAAACATTACTCTGCCCTTGTAAACTTCTTTTTGTTTTCTTTATGAAGCTGCATTTTTCAACTTCACCTTACCAAAAAAAAAATTATGTTCAAGGAGGCCTTTTTGCAAATGTATAACGAGGGAGCGCCCCTGCACAGGAACATTTGTCCCGTTTCTTTAATAAGATCACATAATTGCGTCAGAAAGAGGCCTCCATGATCATATCCATACTTTCATTCTTTTTTGCTTCATATTTCATGAAGTCCATAGAGCAGAGAATTGAATCTTGACAGGTTGATTGAAAAGTTTCTTGCCAGACAGAGCAGCTAAGGAGGCACCGACAAATAAAACCTACATAAATCATCCTTATTTTATAAACAGTTATAAGAAGTGACATTCAACAGTGTTCAAGGCGGCAAACTTTCAAAAAGAGGCCTAGAGTTATAGAACTGAATAAACAACAACAAAACGAAACAACAAACACATTTACTAAAAACATACATATTACATATTTATGTCGTGATGACGTAAGCTAAGCAAAATTAACCATATCCTTAGTCCGTTAAATAAAAATTCCAATTTATTAATGCAAATGGGGATTATTGGGGCTTTTTTAACCTAACGATGTTTACTATTATCTATAAATTCACGTAGCGATCCGAAGTCATAATATCAAAGTACACTATCTCGAGTATTACCTCTTTTTAGCCAACATCCATAGAAATTAAACTGTGAAAGCGTTCAATATCATTGCTCCTGTGTTCAGCTTGGCATTTGGACATGGGACTTGAACCAAGAACCTACCCATTCTAAGCCTGATAACACATCCACTAGACCTGGATGCCACGAGGACACGGGCGGGGGGGGGGGGGTCTAATACCAGATGAAGGTGTAGGCCCAATACACCTGGCCCCCTAAAGTTCTGTAGACCCGTTGCTGGTTGACGGTCGTATTTCTTCTTAGCCTTTAAAGGGGGCACAATGACTTTAAAGTAAGCAGGCGGTGTTCATGAAGCTGTTCGCAGCGTGACTTTACGAACGATTTGAATATGAAGTGCCAAATGGGATACCCAAAGTTTTTCCTAATGTTTTAACAAAGTGTGCCTGCATTTTCCATGATCTCATTTAAATTGTGGCAAAAGATATACTTCCCAATAAAAATGTTTGTAAACAATTCTAATGTTAATCTACGTCTGCATAATTCGCCTTCAGCTAATGTGATTTATGATGACTTAGAATCCCATTTGGCTTACCATATTCACGTCGTTCTTAAAGAAAATCTTGAAAGAAGCTGGAAGAAGAGGATGCCAATGAGAATATGAAGAAAACATGAATATATAAATATGAAGAAAGAAAACGCTTGCTTCATTCTTGATTAATGAGAAATGGTAAAAAATAAAAATCCTTTTTAATTCATTAATGTTATCAGCTTGTGCGTGTGAAGTTCATGTCAAAAGTATAAAAAAACTTTTCATTATCAAAAATAAATCTGAATATGTTTCGACAAGTGGTGGCCAAGATTCTCGCGGTTAATGAAAAGATGGCATGAAGAATTCCGAAAAGGGTATTTTAAAAAAAAAATTTTCTTGTAAGGTATACATGTGTTTTACCCCTTTCCTTTATGATGGTAATTTATGTTGACAGGGCTGAAACCAGTTATGGGCTAAAATTACATGTCATCACCAATTGTTCAAAGAAAAGGGTTGACAAGAGGCCTTTGCGTGAAAATGAAATGAGTAATACTACGAGAAACGGGATCATTACACATGGTTATGGTGTCCGTGTACTGATGTAAGGCTAACAAGAAGGCAGAGTGTCAAGATGTTACATAGTATCAACAACACATTTAGTTCCAATAGTAAACATACGATATAAAGAATGGAGCTGCGGTGAAAGAAGCAGGATTCTGGATTCTTTGTTTGCTTTTAGGTATAGGTGGTGGCGATGGTGGTGGTGGTGGCGGTAGACATAGAAGTAGGAGAAGACACTGTGGTAGGAGTAGTTGTAGTAGTAGTAGTAGTAGTAGTAGTAGTAGTAGTAGTAGTAGTAGTGGTAGTAGTAGTAGTAGTAGTAGTAGTAGTAGTAGTAGTAGTAGTAGTAGTAGTAGTAGTAGTGGTGGTGGGGGTGATGGGGGTGGTGGTGGTGGTGGTGCTGGTGCTGGTGCTGGTAGTAGTAGTAGTAGTAGTAGTAGTAGTAGTAGTAGTAGTAGTAGTAGTAGTAGTAGTAGTGGTGATGGTGATGGGGGGGGGGGGGGTGGTGGTGGTGCTGGTGGTGCTGGTGGTGCTGGTAGTAGTAGTAGTAGTAGTAGTAGTAGTAGTAGTAGTAGTAGTAGTAGTAGTAGTAGTGGTAGTAGTAGTGGTAGTAGTAGTAGTAGTAGTAGTAGTAGTAGTAGTAGTAGTAGTAGTGGTAGTAGTAGTAGTAGTGGTGGTGGGAGTAGTAGTAGTAGTAGTAGTAGTGGTAGTAGTAGTAGTGGTAGTAGTAGTGGTAGTAGTAGTAGTAGTAGTAGTAGTAGTAGTAGTAGTAGTAGTAGTGGTAGTAGTAGTGGTAGTAGTAGTAGTAGTGGTGGTGGTTGTGGTAGTAGTAGTAGTAGTAGTAGTAGTAGTGGTAGTAGTAGTGGTAGTAGTAGTGGTGGTGGTGGTGGTGGTTGTGGTAGTATTATTATTATTATTAGTAGTAGTAGTAGTAGTAGTAGTAGTAGTAGTAGTAGTAGTAGTAATAGTAGTAGTAGTAGTAGTAGTAGTAGTAGCAGTAGCAGTAGTAGTAGTTGTTGTTGTTGTAATAGTAGAAGTAGGAATTGTCGTCGCTGTTGTTGATGTTGTCATTGTTGTCACAGTTGTAGTGATGGCGAAAATAATGATTTAAATCTGTGGGAGTGGCATACCTTCAGCCTCTCATTTTGAGTATTTAAAACTCTTGTCGCATGTTTTTTTACTTCATTTTATTCTTGTTTTTGTTTTCGTTCTTGATTATCATTTCTCTCACTAAATCTCGTCTGTTAAGAATCTGAAGGGTATGAACTTCAGATACTTGACTCCACGATTTGGCGGGAATTCAAAGGTAATTCTAATCTCATCCAAGTCTAAAATATCTCAAGATCATTGCACAATGACTCTCCAGTTTTAGATATATCTCACCAGTGCCAAATTAAACAATGGCAACGTATGGCTTTTATCCAAATAGTTTTCTTCTTTTTTTCAAATAAATGATCCTGACCTTGTACCTACCAGTGGTATAATGTAGATAACGCGTTATGTTCCCCACCTCTTGGCATTAAGATTCTATACTGTAATGTGTAACTACCAACACGCTGCCTACTGGCTAAGGCCTGGGTAATAACATCCAGTCCTTTTGAAGCTCATATAGGCGTTATACGTGTATAATAATGTGATATGCGCGTTACAAGGAGGGAATGATATTGAAATTTCATTGCATTCTTTTACGTGGACATACATGATAATAATGCCATGCATTATCATGGACTGTACGTCATATTTTTTTTTTCTTTGTCATGTTTGTGTCGATCCATTCACAGTAACGCCTATAGGAAATGTTGCCTCTTTCTACTGTATATGCTTATGCAATCGATTTTTTTTTTGGGGGGGGGGTCTTCTTAAAAAGAAGGAAATTAAGTGGTTTTGTACCTCGACATGCTCGAAGTCTGAATAAAGTTTGCATCGAGGTGTACAGGCAGCATTAGCTTTTGTTACTAGTTATCGAATTTGAGCTTGTCCATAAATGCATTCAAAAGAACGAAATGCGATAGAAAATTAAAGCAATTTTTTTAAAGGATAAGAATAAATGAAAGTTTTTTTTTAAAAAGGCTGCGATTATGGATAGATTAGTGATTTACTTGCAACGCCAATTTTTGTATAAATCATCCCAGACCCGTAACTGGGGGGGAGGAGGGTTCGGGCGAACCGCCCCCCCCCCCCCCCCCCGGCGAGCAGAGGACCGCTTACAAGAACGAAAAAAAATCGAGGGGAGAGATGAGAGATGAAGTAAGAGGAAAATTAACATGATGACATGACAGAATTTTTGACAAAGTAAATTGTCAAATGATTTCTTGGATAACGGAACATTACAGTTCTTGAAGAGTTACAGTTGCTAAATCACTACTGTTACCACAGTTTAATCATTTGTTTATGTCAATCCCAGCTCCTTCAGCTAAGTTAATGAAAGCAATAAAAGTAAAGTTCTTTAATTTCATATGGAAGAATAAGCCTGATAAAATTAGTAGGAAACAGGTTGCGGGCACTTATGAAGAATGGGGTCTTAAGATGCCAGATGTCGAGTTTTTTAGTATGTCATTAAAGCTCACGTGGATTCGAAGACTGGTATTAGGTACATGTAAAGATGTTAATCATTTAATGCAGTCGTTTTTAACAAAACCATTTGTAGTAGGGTTTGGTGATGAATATTTTTTAACATTATCCCATGAAGTTGCCAATCCATTTTGGAAAGATGTATTTTATGCTTTGTCTTTGCTGTGTCAAGATGGGTGGTTAACTTATCCATTGTGGAGGAATAGTTCTATCCAAATTGGGCAAAAATCTGTATTTTTTAGATCTTGGTATGAAAAAGGCATTAGATATATCAATGACTTAATTGATAGTAAGGGGAATTTGTTAACTCGTGAAGAATGTGAACAAAAATTTTGCTTGAAACTGAATTATATGTCTTAATATTCTATTAGTCAAGCTATAAAGTGTCAGTATAAAATTTATATTGAAAATGTGAAAAAATGTAGAAGGTCCAATGATGCCGTCACATATCAAAATACTTGTATATGACCTACAAGGATGTCGATACATCTACAAATCTCTTATTGGAAAAACAAAATGTATACCCTCAGTATGTTTAAAATGGGAAAGACATTTAGATTACAACCCTGATAGTTCATTTATGCAGAAATGTCATACTATGATATTTCGATTTACTCCGGATATTGCTTTAAAATTTTCAGTATAAGATAGTAAACAGGATTTTGTTCTTGAATAAGCAACTGTATAATACTGTTTTCACACTGCCGAAACGGAATATCCATGCCGTTATATTTTATGACGCTTCACTTTCAAAACGCTTCCAAAACGCTTCTGGTTTCTGTTCACACTGAACCAATGAAGTCCGTTTTGAGCGAAAGCGTAATATTACGGTGTGAGAGAGTGCGGAAATACGTCATTACCCACCATGCATTTTGCTATCTCTAGCTGTATATCTTGTGCTATGTACGCAATACACGAGGTATGCTACACGAAAAACATAAACATCGTGGCTCGATCAAAATTAGTAAACTTAAATTTTTTTGTTTTATTTGATATATGTAACAAAACAAATCAGTTATTCAGAATAAAATGTATAATTATTACTTAACTTATTGCAATTTGTTTAAATTTACTGAATAATTATTTTTTTTATTTGTATGTATAGTTTAATTTTTAAACTCATGTACGAATGCTAACGCGTTTGTTTCTTCATACATGATTCGCGTCCATGCAGCTAGTAGCGTCGAACGTAGGCTGCGCTGCCATGCCGATCCATGCAGCTCGCTAGCGCTGCGATCCCGCGCTTTCACTCGTTTCCCGCATTTTCCAGGTTTTTGGTGGGAACCGGGTTGACCTTTGACATTTCATTCCGCTTTATTTCCTTTTTTCTGTACATACCAAAAAATAAAGCGTCATATTTGGAATATTCCGTTTTCAAAACACCTCAAAACCTAGTGATAGACCTCACACGTAGATTGCGGAATATTTGATTCCGTTTTCAAATATGACGCTTTGCCGAGTGTTCATACCAAAGCGTTTTTTTCAAAAAACGCTTTTATTCCGTTATATTTGTTTGGTGTGAAAGTGGTATAAGATGAAAATAGTCAGTAATGAAACCTGTTCGTTTTGTAAAAAAAGAGGTGGAAGACATTGTACATTTCTTTTACGACTGTGAAATCAGTAAATCAATTTGGAAGGAAACAGCAAAATGGATAAATGAAGGTTCTTTAAACTAAAAAAAAAACAAAACAAAACATGATGATAGTCTTTCCGTCTATTTATTACTCAGGCCTTAACTGGGGGGGGGGGTCGAAATGTGCCACACGCTGTCGAGCAGAGGTCCTCTTTAAAAAAAAAAAGAAGAAGAAGAAGAAAAGCGAAGTAAAGGGAAAATTGGCGTGATAAAATATAGGTCCTTCCGTCCATTTCCATCTATAGATTACTCAGGTCCTTAACTAGGAGGGGTTCGACCCCCCCCCCCCCCCACCGCCACTGGCGAGCAGAGATCCCCATCCGTCCCCCCCCCCCAAAAAAAAAAAAATAAATAAATAAATAAATGGAGAAGGGAGGGGAGAGCTGAAGGAAAGAGAAAATGAACGTGATAAAATATAGGTCTTTCCGTATATTTATTACTTTTTACGATTTTGTCCCGAAGCCGCCTAATCTGGCGAATTTAGCCGATGCCGGTTTCATCATTTATTTTCAAATTTTGTACATTATGCAATCGATTTTTCAAAACGTGATTGAAGAATTATTCAAATTTGGTCCATGGTAGAACTTTTACAGGAGGGGGTATTTGAGCACTCTGAGTCCCCCCCCCCCCCCAAAAAAAAAAAAGCCGGCGAGCAGAAATGAAAGATCATAAGCATGATAAGGAGAAAAAATCTGAAATGCCGCAGAATAGTGATCATTTTAGTTCGAAGATTTAAATAGATTGCCGTACCAATTGGCTTAGATAGGGAAAGGGTGCATAGGGGGTCAAATGAAAGGGAAGAAAGGTGGAAAAGGAGAAAATAATGTGAGATAATAGGTTTTTCATTGCATTTGGACACATTTTAACTTTTTTTGTCCCGCAACTTCATAATATTGCAGTCATTTCTAAGGCCTAAAGAATTTACATGATTGGGAATTCACTTTATTAATTTTTTTTTTTTCATTTTGCTACTGATCACGCTGATTTTTGTAAAAAAAAATGAATGAGCTATTAGTCAACCAAACTTGCCAAATTCTGTTTGGTATGTCTTGCCTATATGACGAACAGGCGCGAATCCGGGGGGGGGGGGAGGGGCGAGCGGGCCTTGCCCCCCCCCCATTCAAAATTTGTGTTTTTCAGCCCATTTTTGACCATTTTGGGTACTTCCCCCCCCCGAAAAAGAAAGGGGCCACCCTACAAAAAAAAGAAGAAGATGAAGAAAAGGAGAACGCCGAAATGGCAAATGTAATATTCAACCTTTCTTTCCTCTTTTTTATTTTTTATTTTTTTTTTTTTTTTTGCTTGCTTGCTTGTCGCGAAATTTTTGGACCTGTAATAGAAAACGCTTACACCCCTAATACAGTTTTTACGACACACGCAAAAAAAAAATTAGTCGCTACATCACACACAGATAACAAATTCATGGCCATGGCCCCTCTCTCCCCCCCCCCCCCCCCATCAAATCCTGGATCCGCGGCTGGTGACAAATTCTATGTTCATTTATTGAAATCGAATCCCCAAAGAGGGAGTCAAGTAATGATTTTTTTTTTTTTTTTTTTTTCAGCAAATCGCCACGAATTCGAATTCGAACAAAAATGGAGATATGTTGACGTTATTCTTTCCTGCAAACAAAATACGCAAATGGAGTCATATTCGGCAGATAAAGGCGATCGATATTTTGATATCTTAAAAGCTATTGGTGTATTTACGAAATAACACGCACTAGCACGAAGTGGTATAAGCGACGCAGCTCAGACGACGCGGAATTTTGCTGAGTTGACTTACGTTCTCCTTTTTCCTCCCGTCGCGTTGCAAAGAGGCTTAAGATTTTGGGAGGACGCTGTTAGTCAAACAAAGCGCGCGCGCTCAAATATGAAGCATTGTTACGTCATAAATAAGGTCATCAAAGGTCTCGCGTCACGTATTGGGAAGGACGGTAAACTGGCTCCAGAACCGTGGTATATAAACATACGACGCGCGCAGGATGGATTGGAAAAGAGCTGTCTCGCGCATGCGCACAACAACATTTTTGGCAAGATTCCGCGTCGTCTGAGCTGCGTCGCGTATCTAAAGCTCCCCATTATTACTAGCACAAAGTGGTTATTATTCCTCGCTCGCTGCACTCGCTCGTATAATATTTAGATAAGGATGGTTTCGAAAAGCAAATAAATTCGCGGCGAATGAGGTGACTGAATATAGGCCTATAGCATATTGTAATGAGAAATTACATTTCTACCGCCATGGAATCGTTCGTTAGCTCACTCGTGATATCTAAAACAGGGTGGTTTCAGACAGCAGATTTTTGGACCAATGAGATACCCCCCCAAAAGACACATTTTGCAGTGATTTTTTTTTTTTTTTTTACCATCTTATCATTTATTATGTGGACTATATAATAGCCATGATTTTAACAGAAAATGGTAAATTATGTTGTGTGTTTGGGGGGGGGGGGCAGTATAACTATCAGCACCACCAAAAAGTTTGTCGGTGAATCTAGGTCTTACATCTCCCTATTCAAATTTGTTTTAGGCGACGACCCTGGCAGCAAGGTCCATGGATATTTCAATATGACGTTATTCGGACACGCAATATTCAGACACGTCGCTGCCCTGTCGCCATGGCACCCGAATACTTAATAGGCCCACCTTACTTTCTATGTTGAAATGAACAAAGTGTATTTCTCCTTGCTCGCTTCGCTCACTCGCCAAACTTATAATGGGAATAGTTTCAGGCAGATAGGTCCATGAATATTCAGTGTTGTCATGCCAGTTTTCGTTCACTTCACTCCCTATATCGCTCTGGCTCCCATATACTAGGGTTAACTTACAGTACTTTCTCTAGTGAAATGCGCAAGAACAAAGTACCCCTCCCCCTTGCTCCACTTCCTAAAATCGTTTGTTAATATGAATGATTCCTAGCAACAAATTAAACGGATTCCACCTTTTGGTGACTAGTTTCCATTTAAAGGTACGTTTCATTTTTTTTGCTCGCTCGCTTCGCGAGCTCGCATTATTTAGAATCCTCCTCAGTGGTTATTTGGACCTTCACATTTTACCAACCCCATGTCAATTCTGACTACGATTGTACCCATACACTGGGAGGTTCACGCCTCCTGACCCCCTACTCGGTTGCTTCGCTCTCACAGAATGGTCCACTTCTTCCAATGTCGAAACCCCACCCCCCCCCCCCCCCAAAAAAAAAAAAAAAAAAAAAGGACCAAAAAAAACACTCTTCTTTTCAATTTCGAGAACAAGCTCAAAAACACCTTTTTTCGCTTTCGAGTACAAGCCCATGAAAAGAACTCTTTATTTTTAATGGCGAACATGCTGAAAAAAGACCCCGACCATGCGTACACGAAGTCAATACAGAGTGACAACACCGGGAGTTAATCCAGAGAAGTGCTAATTCTTAAACTCTCTACAGATAAAATGAACCCTAGAACTTATAAAACGTCGCCTTCCCCCAAAAAGGCCACTAACGCGCACGTGCGCGAAATGTACGTTTTCGAGAAAAACGCGAATGAAGTTTTGACCTTATTTTGAGCTTTTAACAGCTAGTGTATTATTTTTCCGTCCTAACTCTCAAACTTTCTGACAGAGCAAGATTTTTTCTTCAATGAACTTTTGTGCTTTTATTTAAAACAATCTAAAGGTTTTCTAATCATTAGCATTTTATCCTTAACGGCTTTCTTTCCAGACCAAAAATGCGCGAGTATGTAAATCTTGTTCCCGAAAAAGGCCCCTAATGCGAATCGGTCTATGTGCGTAAGCACGTTGAGTGAGGAGAAATTCAGGTGCTCGTGTAAATTTGTTTTTTGGCTTATTGCGTCATAATGACGTCAAATTGAGGTTCGAGAATGGTACGAGAAGAAAGCTTATGACATGCTTTTTCCATTTCTGCAATGAAAAAAAGGCGGGAAAATTGAGAAAAGGTCGCTAACGGCCTTTTTCCGGGAAGCCGACGAAAAAGAAAAATTAGAAGTCATTAGGTATACCCCTTTTCTAACTTCATCGGGCACATTCTAATCTAGCCAAGAGCGATATAACAAATGACGATGAATCATATATGATAATGAAGTAGATTGGTGTAAATGGCATAAATAGATATCGTTACAATAATCAATCTCTATGTTTTGTTAATAGCACTTGTAGGAAGCATCAGTGACTTAATGGTCCGTGCCATTAGCCAAATAAAGAAACAAGATCTTTCAATAATGACTGAAAATTAATCATCAATTATTACATAACCCAACTATCGCCCACACGAAATTCTTTCATTCACACGTTGGTCTGGAGCATCGTCCCTCCCCTCTTTGTATCTAACGACCTTGTAGTGAACAGTGACAGGAAGTTAAGCGCATGAGTGTGCGTTGTCACCTAAACCTGGCACATCAAGGAATGATCAGTCGAATTGACAGGCTGCAGAACTGGCCAGGAGGCACTGTATAAATAGGACTGCAGAAACAGACCAGCTAGGACATCACCATCGTCACCATTTGGAGTTGGTTACCTGCGAAATCACTGTCAGTTCTCTTCTCCAAGATTTAGTCAATTTACTTTACGGATTTTCATCAAGAAGTCTCGCTCATTGTCCGTGAAGATGCGGGGTTTTGTCTCTGTGCTAGTTTATGTCGCGGCTTTGGCTGCCCACTCGTGGGCCCAAATGCCTGGAGGACCGGGTTTCCCGGGACATGGTGGTCCTGGACACGGTGGGCCAGGACACGGTGGACCAGGCCATGGGGGACCAGGCCATGGGGGACCCGGCCACAATTTCCCCGGTGCAGTCAACCCAGACCCAAACAGGAAGGAGCCATGTGCTAAGTTCTGGATGCAAGAAGGAGACAGCTGCTATCTGTAAGTTTTATTAGTTCTAGTGTATCTTATCTTAAAACGAACAGTATGATTTTTCTTAGTTAAAATGATAAAATCATTTCAAGCTTTTAGTTAATTCATAATATGTCTTTAATTTGCCGTCCTTGAATTTATTTCAATACCAGAGGTACCTTCCAGTTCAGTCAGGTTTCGCAGTACCTTAGGCAGAGTTTTTCATCCCTCTGGGATATCTCGAACGCAAGGGCCACAAACCTAAATTTTGTTGGATATCTCGGCCTCACATCTTTTTGAAAGGCACATGGAAATAAACGTATTTCACGTTTCTTTCACGGTCCTGTTCATTTCCTGGCCTGTTTGAAGAATTCAATGTCTTCAAGTTCATGCTCTTTGAATATTCCATGTGATCTTGGTGATAGTGTGATATTTTTTCCAGTTCTGTTAATCCGGTAACAGTTTTTGAACTCTTTCGAGCACTGCTTGTTTTCTCTTTAAATTGTAAGAACAGTGACGTTACCGTAAATTAAGCATATTCAGGACAGAAAACTACAATGTCATCTTCTCAGTGTTGATTTGTAAGTAAGACGGTCTCAAAAACAGATGACATGGCTATATATTTAAACTGACTGCTGGAAAAGGGATGCCAACATCTTGGAAATGTTATGTTTAAACACATTCATACTTTCCCTTTATCAGTGTTTATCAAAATATCAACAATCGCACGTACGCAGTACTAATCATAACGATTTAAACGGGACCATACGGATGATGATACCCATTTCATCCTAGGAATTGTTATCAGGATTATAGGCCATCGTTAAACGAATCCTCTGAATTACCAGCCTCCGAACAATCTTTTGCGGAAAACCAGTGCTCCCCGATATCACGATTGCTAACTCACGTTCTACATTCGGTTTTCACATAATTATTTGATTCCAATAATTTGTTGGGTTTTTTTTCATGTAGGTATTAAGGTAATTAAAGGTATCAAAACGTACTTGAACTTCAAGACCATCTCTCACTTTCAAACAAGAACGCGAGACTAAATTTAACTAACTGCTATAAAATTATCTTCCGATCCGTAAAATATTGTCGGTCGATCACAATAGACACTTTCCGAAGAGTGTTCTTTAAAAGTTTTAGACCTATGATTCAGGACAGGGGGGGGGGGATATTTCCTCAAGCTCTAGAAGGCAAATAGAGATTATTTAAACTTGTTCTTCAGCTGTTTAGATGAAATTTTTTTTTGTTATTTTTGTGATATTGAATCATAATTATTTGTTTTTCCAATCTCTTTTATTCTGCAGATTTGACAGTGGTGCCTTCCTGCGACAAGTGACTGCTAACAGCCCAGTCATCGTCAACAACCAGGATGGTCTTTTCCAGGGTGCCGCCAACATGTACTGTGGACAGATGTACCCTGGGGCATCCTTGGTCACCGTGAACAGCCTTGAAGAGAATAACTTCCTCTACGAATGGGCAGTCAGGATGATGGTCGAGCCACAGCCTGTTTGGATCGGTCTTCATGTGGGCGCAACGGGACAATGGCAGTGGTACAGTGGCGAGCCAGCCAACTACACCAACTGGGAAGGGATGATGGCGCCAATGCCAGAGCCCGGTCTAGGAGCCATGATCTTCGATGCTGACATTGTCAATCAGATGTTTAACAACCAGGTTGAGATCACACCACAGTGGGTTCCTGAACATGGTAGGAATGACCGCCACGCCATCATCTGTGAGTATCACCCATCAGGCATGACTGCAGCTGCAACTGCAGCTCCAACCACTCCTACAATGGCTCCAGGACCTGCAGCCACCACCATGGCTTCAGGTACCCGCGGCCCTGTCATGCTTCAGAATCTGTTGGGTGGAGGACGTTTTGGAGGGTCACTGCTCCATGAGGTGCCACGAAGGCAACGAAATAGGCCAGCCAACTACAGGATGAATCCCTATTACGGAATTCAGCCATGATGATGAACATGCCATTTTTTGAACTTTTCGTTCCAACCCTTTCCTTTCTACCTACTTATATATGTGATTAATGGAAGTCTTAAGGCCGTCCATCGAATATCCGGTGAACAGTGTCACAAAATACTTTCCATGGCATTCTTAAACCGTCTACGAGGTAGAGGGCGTCGTCATTCATAGGCAACTCTCTGCAGACGTGTTGCCATTTTGCAAGAAAAAGACTGATGTATGATCAGACTCAAAGAGAAGATAGCGGCTTGAAAAAGCATTGACTAAAGTATCCCTATAGTAGCATTCTAACAAGTCTTTTCAATTTTCCGAATTTCAAATTCCCTCAGTCATTGCTGTGAAATTGGAAATCGTGTAGTCGCAATTCATCTAGTAATGTATCTGCAAGTTGCCCTTGCCATCCATGTATTTTATTTCTTCCTTGAACATTTTATTTTGGTGAGATGTCATGTATTATTTTTACGAGGTGTAAAATCTTTCCGTCATTTTTAAAGACAATATCGACTACATCTTTGAACACATTGTCTGCTTGATTCTGTGTAAATTTCGTTGAAGAATAAATTGAGATTCTTATTTTAGATTTTCAATCTGCTTCTGATTTTTATTTCTTTCCGTTTAGGATGAAACATAATGGGAACGTAAAGCCAGTGAGTAACATTTAAAAGTCTGAGCTACATGCCCCTACATGCTATCAACGTATGTAATATTGTCTAAATATGAAGCCATGAAAAATACACTTCAAAATCATTATCATGTGCTGCACAAAAAGTGAAAAAAAAATGTTGTTGAGATGCCCTTTGAAATTACAATGGCGTTTCTTTTAAAGGTAGAAGACTACTTTTGCACAACATTGTTTCAGAATTTGAAAAGAAATATGCCAATATCAATTTTAAATGACAGATATATATATGTAAAATATATAGTTATCAAATTTACAGCAATATTCCAAATAAGTGAAAAATGGATGGTTTTACTCTTAAAGCGTCAAGAAGACGCCTTTACAAAACAAGGAAAATAAAAGAAAATTTGTGTTGAATATTTTCCTTCTCAAACCCGAACGGGAATGTACTGGGACCTTAAACTTTACGAGTGTGTCAGGGTTTTTTTTTTGTGTGTGTGTGTGTGTGCGTGTGGTTTAAAGCAATCTAAAGTAAAACTTTTGTGCAGATAGGGTGCCACTTGCAAATGTGGGCTACCAGCTTGAATGCAAAGAGGACAAAATGTGGAGGTCATTAAGACATGTGAGTGTTTAACCGACCAAACCGAAAGACAAATAAAGACAGGGAGAGAGAGAGAGAGAGAGAGTAATAGAGATAGAAAGCGAGAAAAAGAGGGGTAAATGAGAAAAAGGTCAATCACTGTTCTTTAAAAAAAGGAAGAAATGTATTCTTGCATTCTCATGAATCTTTTCATAGTTTGAGAAAAAGTCTTTGAAAAGAAGAAAAACATTACACAGACGCATAGTAATTAAAATAGGAGTGATTATACTGGAAAATAAATAATACAGGAGTGGTGGTGCATGGTTGTGATGGTGGTGTAGGTGGTGATGGTAGTGGTAGTAGAAGTAGTAGTAGTAGTAGTAGTAGTAGTAGCAGTAGTAGTAGTAGTAGTAGTAGTAGTAGTAGTAGTAGCAGTAGTAGTAGTAGTACTAGTGGTAGTAGTAGTAGTAGTAGTAGTGGTAGTAGT